>CM053786.1:707457994-707810494 GCA_028749045.1 Cupressus sempervirens | reverse complement strand
AAATTCTGAAATATTTTACTGAAGGTCCATGTCCAAACCATAATTCATAGGGAGCCTTGTCTATACCTTTTCTGATATGCACTATCTTCATGGTGTATACTACTATGTTGATTGCTTCTCTTGAAAATGTCTTGGATACATCATTGCTCTTGTTGCTTCTATTACGAATCTATTTCTTCTTTTAGCAATCCCATTTTGCTTAAGAGTCTTAGGTGTTGATAGTTGTCTCTTAATGCCATTTTCTTCACAAAAGATGTTAGACTCCCTAGAAGTAAACTCTCCACCTCTATCTGATCTCATATCTTTACACCAGATTCATTCTCAACTCTATTCTTGAACAACTTAAACTTTTCAAATACCTCAGACAATTTTTTAAGAAATGCTACCCATGTCATTCTACTGAAATCATTAAAAAAACTCATAAAATACCTTTCACCATAGAATCCTCTTGTTCTTCTAGGACCACTCAAATCTATATGAACAATCTCCAATTTTGTTTTGGTAGTGAACTTTTTGTTGGGAAAATAAGCTTTCTTCTTCTTAGCCATAACACATTCTTTGCAAATAACATTAGTAGGTTTCATGATTCTAGGTAGATCTCTAATAGAAAATGTACTACTAGCCTTCACGATGTTTTTAGATTAAGGTAAGAACAGGTTTTGAAGGGGCCCCAAAACCCTTTACATCAAAAAGAAAGATATACCACGAAGCCCTACCAAGCTATAAAAGGACCTGAAACTAGTTGAACATCTAAACTAGGTTTTATTGGGACCTGAAACCAATAGATGTGTCCAAAAAAAGAAACCAGAAAATGTAAATTTTTCCATCACACCAAAAGCACGTACTGATTGTGGAGAGGGATCTCATCAGGCATATAGTCACTACACCAACACCCCCCCACACGATGGAGCCGGACACAACCATTTATCATGTGGGATTTGCACCCACTACATACCATGTTGATAATCCAAGCCTACACGGACGAAGGGTCAAAGGGCTTGAGAGACTCGAACCGGTGACCTATGCTCTGATACCATGTAGATTTTGCCATCACACCAAAAGCACCTACTGATGGTGGAGAGGGATCTCATCGGGCATATAGTCACTATGCCAACATAAAATATGTTGGAACTCAAAAAGTAAACA
This sequence comes from Cupressus sempervirens, assembly GCA_028749045.1. Classification (NCBI taxonomy): domain Eukaryota; kingdom Viridiplantae; phylum Streptophyta; class Pinopsida; order Cupressales; family Cupressaceae; genus Cupressus; species Cupressus sempervirens. Next base: position 707,809,348 of record CM053786.1, on the reverse strand, counting down.
GACTGGAAAGCAAAGCAACCAGAAAAACCTCCCAGACCAGTAACCAGAGAGCTAGTGCCACAACCTGCTTACCACCATAAAAAAACTAGTCAGAACAGGGGAACTTAAGATTTCCCTTTTGATTTGAAGTTTCCCTTACGCGACCGAAGGTTCATATCTAAAGGGGGAGTAGAAGGCTTAGATCTCTTACTCTTAACTGCTATCCACCCATCCTCAATCTTCACAGCCTCAGCAACCCAAGCCTCAGAGGAAATAGAACAGTGGAACCTGAGGGATGTCGAAGCCGCACCAATCTCCCTATGAGAATCAAACGACAACTGGCTCTTAGGAAGAGCATTCGAAACAGGGGTAGAGACCACCTCCTCTACCACCGGCTCCAAATGATCGCCAGGAGAGACCTCAACCATAGAATCCATAGAAGTATTCAGGGATTGTTTCACTGTATAGTGCTTAGAAGAGGCCCTTGACCACCAAGAAGGTGGTCGCCTAGATTTAGACTTCATAGCAACACACCTAGCAGCAATGTGACCAATCAAGTGGCAATTCCTGCATCGAAAGGGGATACCTTTGAAATCTAACATTTGTGTCCAAGAACCCCTCAGGGAATCCAAGCAAATTGCCTCAAGGAGGCCCTTAGAAACATCCAACTCAACAAGAAAATGCGCATAGGTCAAGTGGAAAATATCGGACGTGTTAGAATCCACATATAAGAAATCACCAATATATTATCAAAGTTTATATGAAAATATATTCTATGCCATAACCAACTGTTATCCACATTTGCAACCAAACAAGTCATCTTTGTAGGGTTCAATTGGAAAACATTACCTCTGGATCTTGTACTAGTTCCAATCAACTTACCATCTTTATCCTTGATAATGCATGTCTTCTTTGTGAATTGCAACTGAAAACTTTTATAAACCAACTGTCCAACACTCAATAGGTTATGATTTAATCCAGCAATAAAATAGACATCATTAGTGTTAGTCTTTCCATCAAAAGTAATAGATCTCATTCCCTTGATATGACAAGTTTCATTGTTACCAAGTCTAACAATTCCTCCATCATGATTTCTAAACTTAACAAACTTATTTATGTCTCTAGTCAGATGATGTGAACACCCACTATCTATAATCCAATTAGATTTCTTTTCAACTTGAGAAGCTATGGCTTTTCCTTCTCTAATTTATTTTTCTTGATTTTCTTCTTTTATAGCCACAAATCCCAATTCATCATCACTCTCACTCTGAACTCTTTCTTTAGACTCATCATCTTCATTTCCATTAAGACAATCTCTAGGTCTTCTAGATTTGAAATTATTTTTATACTTTTTCTCTCTTTTAGGACATTTAGAAGCATAATGACCAAACTAATTGCAAGTCCAACATTTAAAAAATTTATTACTATATGGTTCTCTTCTTACAAGCAAGGAAATTCCTTCTTTAATTCTTCTATCCTCCTCAGATCTGGATCTGTTGTTACTAGCATAGTCTCCACTCGTGCTCGCACTTCTAGATAAAGAAGGGTTAACACTTAATGCACAAAAAGTTATCTCCACTTTAGGAAAATCTTTAAATTATTTTAAGCTTTCTTTTGTTGCTTCCAATCTTCCAAGTAATGTCTCATTGATAAACTTCTCAATGCAAGATATCACTAACTCAATCATCTGTGATGTTTTCTTGGATGGTAGTGTCAAAATTTTCAAGATCTTCCAGATAACCTCATCTTTTGTTTTGGATTCATCGCAAGACTTAACACCTGTAACAACTTATGAAATTCTACCAATATGGCTTCTTATAGATTCATCTTCCATCATTCTAGCATCTTGAAACAAACACATCCAATTATGTAACCTAATTCTCTTAGCATGTGCATCACCTTCAAATATAGTTTCTAAAGCTTTCCAAATTGCAAGGGATGTTTCTAAGGATTTTACCTAATTGTATTCATTCTCAAGAAGAGCTAACAATAATGCTTCTTTGGCAAGCATATTTCACATAAACATATCTCTTTCAGCTTTACTATAATCCTTAAGTTTTCTTTCTTCCACAATCTTCTTTCCATTCTTTGTTATTAGCCAATATCCTGCACCCATACATAGCAAATGAGTCTTCATCTTTTCTTTCCAACTGTCCTAGTTAACTCCATCAAATTTAGGATTTTCTTTTCTAAAATGACCTGCCATTGATCTACTTGAGTTAAGCTTTTTCTTCAAAGACCTGAGACTCTAAATTAGTGATTTTTTTAGTGGCTAATCTTCACCATTTGGCTATTCCATCTCTTTGGAAAATCACAATTTTGCAAATAAAACCTACATATGGGGTCAATCATGTCACCAAGATATTAAATAATTTGGGTCAAAATCCAATGCTAATCACTTATTAGTTTACACATAGTTGGTCCCAAATCTCGGTCCAATCACCAATGTAATCTACATTTAGAACACAATTATTTTAAAAAATTTGGTAGTGTTTTCCTGAATTTTTTTATTGGACAATATTATTTCACCCTTAAAATAAAATAATATTTTCCCTCGGGTTGAGCATCGTCTACCATTTTACTAACATGTGTCTCTAACTATCCCTGTTTAGCCAATTATTTTATAATCTAGTCTTTGGGACACATGTCCTAATTCCGAAAAGATTTAGACTTTATGGTATGTTTTTTAAAATTAGGCCCAAAATAGAGTTGAAACCATGAATCTATATTACATCAACGATCCAAATTAATTCCTTTCACCATAAAATGACAACGTTAAAAGTGATGATGACCAAGTTGGCAATAAAAAGGGAAAATTATTAATTGAATCTTAGTGGATTGGCATACTACAAGTACACTGTACAATGTACACTTGGGCCATGGACCATGTGTGCCTATAAATTCACCGAAAAATTAAATAATCTCTCTTTGGAAACTAATATATTATCCAACTATATTAATATTTTTTTTTATATGAAATAATTAATTCACCTCTTACAATATAAAAATATTTATGACCAACAAAAAAATCACCTACATTCATTTGCGTACCAAAAAAAATAAAATTAATTCTCCACAGTTATTATTAAACTTTGATACGAAAAGGAAATTTTTGCCAATAGAAAATAATTTTCTCCCTTGCCTTGAATGAAAAAATCGCCCTCAATTAGAAATTTTTCCTTTATATTTAATATTGGATTCGCCAGCATTTTACATATTTTTCTCAGGAGGGTTTTCTTAAAGTTATCCTTGACTCCTATACTAATTGTTAGAAAGTAAAGTCCACCAAGTTATCTTCTGCATATCTTCATCTTTTTGTATGAGTACTTATGTACTAATATAAATATTCCTTGTAAAAAGATGGACTTTGTTAGGAGCCAATGCAATAAATTCAATACATATCAATCCCTATTAGGAAACTTTGAATCCATGTTAGGAGTTGCAAAAGATAGATGGACCCACTATCCAAATAGCTTCAGGGGCAAGACCACCGAACTCATTGTCCAGTTGGTCTTTGTATTATTCCTTGTAGAATAATAGAAATAGAATAATTTTAGCTCATTTTCCCCCTCAACTGGACTTATCCTCTTCTAATCTTAAAACCAAATCAACAACTTCGCATCCAAATAATCCCTTGGATCACTTACTCACACTTACCAAACACTTCGCATATACCAAAAACTTTGCATGTCACACTTGATTGCGTACATTAAACCAAGGAAAGTAACTTTTATTTATACCAAGTCCTCATAATAATTCCTTGAGTTCGCCTTGAGGCTTTCAGAACTAATTATAATAGGACCTCATTAAGATATTACAAAACTTTACATTTTTTCACAATTACAAATCACTATTGGCTTACAGTCTTTACAACTTATCACACGTGTGACCTCTAACCTTGTGCACTCATTGACATCATCATTAGGTTGTCTACTATCATAGTCTAACTGTGTTCATCACAATTCTATTCCAGTTAAGAGATACAAATCAATCGTCAAAAACCACTTATTAGGTGCTCTGCCTTCTTACTATCTTCTATAATTCAGGAATATCTTCATCTTTCTATATGAGCACTTATCCACATCATCGGGATACAATATAGAATACATCCTTAACTATGCTTGACCTAGTCATCAATACATAGTCTTTATGACCTTGTTCTCTATTTGTTACGCTGCTAGTCTTCACAAAAAAAATACTATGTTGACATCAATGACAAACATAGTCATGAATGCAACATGTCAATCATAAATAGTCCCTCCAATGCTTAGGATACTCCCCCATCAAAATTCATGCTAACATCCTTCTATGTCATGACTTTCAACATTTATAAAGCTCTTTTTGAATTGTTTTTCCTTCCCTAATTTTTATTTTTTGGATTGAGGTAGGACTCTTCTGTTTCTTTCACTTTACTTCATTTAGTTAGTTCTTTTATGATTGGGGGTTGAGAACTAGTGTTCCCTTCAATTTTCATGCAATTCTATAACCTAATTGGAAGCGAATGAGTATTTACATATTTCATAATTTTGAAAATGAAAATTTTGATAATGTTGTTGTGATGTGGAGCCTAATCAGATTTGTAGGTTAACTTTTCCCACTTTATTCGGCATGGTTTCCTCTGAGGTTATTTCTACAGGAGTTTATGGGCAACACCCCTTGCAGGGTTCTAGCGTAGAGGCCCAAGTGTGCCTCATGTCATAGTATATGGTGGGGTGGAAGAGCAATGCCACACAATTGTTTTCAACGGCTACACCCCCAAAAGGTCAACTGACTTTATTATTGTAAAAAGTGTTAACTACTATTTTTTCTATTGAATGACTTATTCTAGCCCTAATTTTGTAAGCAAAAAAAGGCTTGTATAAAATGGCTAAGGATTAGGGATTTCACAATGTATGATTAGATCGTAGCTTCTTTCAGTGTTATTGAGCTATAGGGATTACATATTGTAATCAAGTTGTAATCACTAGAAAATAAGAATATTGGACTTGATGTTGGTGGATGTTGCCCAAGGATTAGGTAAACCACTTTAACTCTTTGTGTCCTGTGTTCTCTTCTGTGCAATTTATTATTTTCTGATATTGGTTATATTTGCATGTAATTGTTATTTCTATCTCTTTAATCCTAAAAAATTTTATGTTGTCTTATTTTGTGTGTGTTCTTGGAACATGGATTTTATCAGATTTTTGGGAATTTGAATATATTTTAGAAGTGGATTTTTTATTTTATTGAATTCTAGGATGTTTGAATTTTGGGTGTTTTGGTGTTGCCTTGTTTTGTGTGCCACCCAGTAATTATATGTCATATTATTTGTCTTGACGTGGTTTATGTGCTAGTAGCCTTTGCTACAAAGGGTAGGATCATATAGTCATAATGATTAATTTCTCGATCTCAAAGTGTGATTTTATTGTAAATATGGATTTTTGGTCTTTGTCATATTTTGTTATATTGGTATATTTTGGGCATTGTATTCCATCCTCATGTTCTAATGAGATGATTAGAGGATTCCATGGGAATTTGTGCTCTCAGCAAATTGGTTGATTAAGATATGTGTTTTTTAATCATTTTATGGTTGTTGGTTATGGCCACCCACAAGCACCTTATCGTGTGTATGGCAAGATCTTTCGAGACCTGAACTCTCAAATTTAGATTGGTTGAGTGATTGTTCATTTGGGGGTTGGGTAGGGAATTCACATTCCCTATTGGCACTCCTGTTATGAGCATGGGTATGTAGGGTAGACATGTGGAATGGCTTCTCATGGGTACCCTGGCCTGAAAGTGACTGGCAAGGTAACATGGAGAAGTTCTAAAAATATGATAACCAATTAATAAATAGGGAATAATAAAACCTAATATAAGATAGTTGAGTGTCCTGGTGGATTTAGTGCGAGGATGGTGTGTTCAGATGGTAACTAGTCTTTTGTGAAAGTTGGTGCAAGGGCACAATATGCACCCTCCTAAGAGATTAGATTTACTATACCATGATATTCAATCTCTAGATGGACTTGATTTACTATACAATTTTATATGATGGGCCAGTATGAGCCAAGCATTTACACTCCGCTAGAGTCCCTACAGAGTTATCCTATTGCGTTTTTAGCTACTGATCCAATATATTGCATTACATTCAGGATCATATGTTTCATCTTGATATTTTGTGTCATGCACTAATTTTCATGTGTGTTAGCCTTGGACGCCCTTGTCTTTTTTTCAATGTGGTCAAGATTATCTCCATGAGTACGACAGAGTGGGCCTACAAGTTCACGTTGGTCTACGGTATTGCTACCTATACCATTGTTGGGGATTGGAGAGGAGGGTTGGCTATCTTCCAGGTGAAGGATGTAGTTGACTTATCTCTCCTTCTCCTGTCCTCTTGACTTCACTTTTGTACTTGCACTTTGGTTCAAACTCTTCTTGCTTTAAGTTATTCTTGTATCTAGATGGATAGTTAGATGTTTCACTTTCATGTTTTTTATTTTTAATTGAGTGGATGGTGCCTTGATATTCATGTATTTGATACTCCCTAGTGTGGAGTTAGCTTTGATTTTATGCCATCGACATGCTCCTTCTTTAGTTGTTTAGAGCATCTTACCCATTTCATGTTTTGGCAACTGTGATTACCTATTTTAAGATATGTTTTATTCCTTGGTATGGTATCAAAGATGATTTTTTCCTATGATTTTTTTATGTTCTTCATGTTATAGCGCTTTTAAATACCTTTTTGGTGCTTTTTGAATGGAGTCAATTGAAGTTCGAATGAAAAATGTATGACTTCTAGAATGAAGGCCATTTTTATCACACTTTGTTAGTGTTTCATCACTCTGAGTTGAGTCTTTCATTGTGCCTAATACAATGTTTTATCATGCCCAATACAATATTTCATCGCACAAATGCCTTTTGTCATGTGTAATAGAATCTTTCATTATACAATGTTCTAATGAAGTTTCACACCCTTTTTGAGCATTGTATCGTACAATAATCTATTTAATCACCTATCTTAAGGAGTTTCATCATACGACAGTGATTTCACATCATCGTACCTTGGACAATGAGCATTTATGGACTTTTTGAAGTAGGTAATTTGTTCATTCAGATACCCAATTAGAAGTTGTAGCTTCCCAAGTCAAAATAGATCGATTATTGTACACTTTTGAATTGGTTAGAAAAGTTGTCATGATTCCTTTATGTTTAAGCCAAAAATGAACTTGTATGTTTAATTATGTAGGAATTGATATTTGAGAAATAAAATGAATGCCACATCTAATGTTATTATAGTTAATGGAATGAACCTTGCATTATTAATCGCCTATATGGAAATGTATGCATTTTGTAACTAATGGAACACTTGGGAATCTTTGGTGAGTTGGTTAAGTCTTCCACTTGCTATCATTATGATTGATGTATGTATGTATTTATCCTTTAATTAACAAAACTAAAATTGTTAGTGTATGATATGTCCTTGTTTCCAATGATTCCAAAGTGAGACATTATATTTGGTATCAGCACCCATCTCCAAACATTGGGATCTATATGTATATGTTGTTTGCATAGTAGATGTATTAATTGTGTGAGCACATGTGTTTGTTGGAATCACCATTGTCATTACACCAAAAGCTTGAGTTGTCAATGAACATTATAAAAGCCAGAGACAAGGATCCATGAGAGATGGTTAAGCACATATCAAAAATTTGTCAATCTATGCTAGACAATGACACCAACCTAGAGGAGATGGAGGCACCGATCTCCCAACAATCCACCCAACATGACCCAAGGGATTTGAACCCGTAACCCAACGCTCTTCTACCACTTGTTGTAGTCACCATTGCCATTACACCAAAATCTCAAGTTGTGAATGAAAGTTACAACAACCAGAGACAAATATCCACTAGAGGTGGTTAAGCACATGTTACAAATCTGCCAGTCTATGCTATAGACAGAAGCACCAACCTAGAGGAGATGGAGGCATCAATCTCCCAAAAGTGTTTAGTTTCGTGAGTTCATGGCATCTTATTACTTGGGTACCTACATGTGACAAACTTGCTTATCCACTAGAAGTGGCCTGATCAATGTGAGGAGAAGGAAGTGGATCTTCTAGTTTTTTCCACTTCTCAAGGATGAGTGATACCCCTTGTCAAGAATCTCATTAGACAACTCAAAACCATGTGGCTGGTGTGTTTCTTTGGGATTTGAGTGTTAGTGACCCTTGTGTGGTCCATGTGTGTGGGTGCCTTGACAACAATGGTTATGTTGTCTTTTGATATGGAATGATATTTAATGCATATTAGTCGACCCTTAGAGGGCAGTTGGAATCGATGTACCTTAGTGTGGCTTGTTTGCATGTGTAACCCCTTAGTTGGAGTCACTGATTGGTGTCCATGTTTGGTCTTGAGTGCCTATTATGTTGCTCCATGTAGAGTATGGTGCATTTTCTTATTTCTCTCCTAATAGAGAGTAAAAGAAATGGGGCATATTTGTTGTTTATCAACATCTCACATTAGTATCAAGAGGTTTCCTTCTACAGAAAAATTGCTCTATATTATGAAAATTGTTGAAAAGAAATAGTGAATTGAGAAATGAGGCATGAAATTAATTGTTGCAATAGATTATTTGGGTTAATGACTAATTTCCCTAAAATTCTTACTTCTTAACCCCTTTGGAAAATCTATGCGATTGTGAGACATTAGTTAGAACTATTTGTCCAATAACATCATGGGAACCTGAAATCTTGTACCCTGTAACCTTGCATGATTTATTGATGCATTGCATGGAAAGTTATATTAAAATCATAGTACTTATACATTCATAAAGATAATATAGCTATGCATATGATTGAGATCATTATTTGATGTGTGTGGGCATATTTTCTAACGTCATTGGGATGATGTACTCCTTAGTATTGTATGCCAATTATCCCTTGTGTATTTGTTCTCAGTAACCATGTGAAAATATAATTTGGATTGGCAGTTTATCATCTTGGTAGATCTTTCCACATGTTGTTTGGGATAGCTATTTTGGTATTCTTTGTGATGCCATCCCTAGCAACGCTATTTTATGAATTGATATTTGCACTTAGTTCTTTACATCTATGCTTAGTATCATGCTATAGATCATATTTCATACTATGTTATGAGAACATGGTTTAATTGAAGTACTTGCATTGTTATGATTTTGTCTAGCCCTGCTAACCCATCATGCTTATGTTCTTTGTTTGATGTGTCGGTTGGAAGAGGGGACGCAGTCATAGTCACTCTTGCAAGATTTCAACACGATGTCGCATGCCTCCTTCCTTGCTTATATTACTATCTTTTGATGTGTGTGTGTGTGTATACATACATACACATATATACATATGTATATATGTATATGTGTGTGTGTGTGTGTGTGTGTGTGTGTGTGTGTGTGTGTGTATGTACATACATATATATACATATACATATACATATACATATACATATATAGATATATATGTATACATATGTATATGTATATATGTATATGTATATGATATATATGTATATATATGTGTCATATGTATAGGTATATATACACACACAATGTAGATATGTATATGTATGTATGTATGTATGTATGTATGTATTTATGTATACAAACATACATATAAACATATACATGTGTGCGTATGTTTGTGTGTTGTTTGTCTGTGGTGCAAGAACTAGGCATCAACTCCACCTGGCTCAGGTTTGAATGAGCATCAAAATCATTAAATAAGTTGTTGGATTAGGGATGATATCATGATCTACATAGGCACTCAAACCTATAATTTTATTAGGGAGTCATCAACCTGATTTTGGGGACTATGTGTTTTGATTAAGTAAAAACAAGTTTTGAAAGGACCTCAAACCTTGTACAAATAGAAAAGAAAGATATAAAAAAATGAAATATATTAATACAACTATGGAACACCACCCAACAAACTAGAGGAACTCACCATAGTTCCCATCAAGAGGGGAAAAAACCCATCTAGCTAAACACAACAAAGGACCAATAAGATCATTTTGGCCCAATCATATGAGAACGTAAAGACATCAAATAGAGGTTTGGAAGATTTGACTTTTCTTCCTTTTAACTGATATCCATCCATCCTCCACCTTTTCCATAGCCATCTGCCAATCCATAGGGCAGACAACATCAGTAACCACAGAAGGGAAAGGGGTAACACCACAACTAGCCCCAAAGCCTTCCTAGGAGAAACATGAGCATCAATACCCACAACAACAAGAGATAAGACAGTTGAACCAACACCAGCAACAGTATCCTGGACAGGGACAACAACAATAGAAGGGACATCCTTGACATTCTGAACCAAATTCGCCAGAGAGACAACATCTGTAACATCCAAGACAATAGCAGTAGCACCTACCAAAGAATGATCAATCTAAGGTGAGCAATCGACCACACCATCTTCCTTGGAAACTTTTCAAACTGTTTAATGATGGTTTGAAACCCCCAACCACTAAGAAGGTGATTTCTTCAATCTAACAATATCAAAGGACCACTGCGCAGCAAGATGACCAATCTTATGACATTTCCTCCATCTGAATGGAATACCCTCATAATCAAGATTCTAGGTCCAAAAACCATTTGAAGAAGTCAGGGTAATCTGTTTAGGGAGACCCTTAGAAACATCCACCTCCACAAGAATATGAGCATACATCGTCTTAAAAATATCAGAAGAATATGTATCAACCATCTAGAAATCCACAATGGCCTCCCCCACAAACTCCAGGACTGAATCTAGCCAAAGATGAAGGGGAAGGTTTAGCAATCTTACCCAATAGGGTATTTTATTAAAGGATTCAGTAAGAGGATCAAACCCTTGATACCAAGGTTTGGCCATCAGGGGAAACTGCTCCTCCTAAGAGAAACAATAGTTACACAAAATGGTGTTCCTATCTGCAACATTTTCAAATTTCACAATAAAAAACCCTTTACCATAGGGTAAATCTGAAGTGCGTCTGTTATGATGAGTTCCAAATGTTTGGAAATTCAAGCATGTAAATCTGGAAGAGAGGGCCATAAACCCCTAAAATGAAAAAATAGCAACAGTAGAAGAGAAATCCTCCACATTTTTGAAGATCTCATCAATAGTATCTGAATCAAGATTAACCATGATGGGGCTACTCACAAAGACATGCAACACCAAAGGATGGGATCCCCCTCTCCTAGCATAAGCAAGAATTTGCCTCAAAAGTAACCACATCCGCAAAAGAAATCGCAAATCTCCCCTTAGCTAATAGAGTCCCTAAGAGGGTCGTCTAAGAAGATCCTGACAACCCACCACCAGACGCAGCAGTAGTGGCATAAGACTTCCCAAGACCGGCAGTAGTAGACAAAACACCTCCAAATGTGGCATCAGGACACGCAACAACGAGATGAATAGCTTCAGCAGGAACAACAACATTTTGAAATTTAGTTGAAGCAGGAGCGCGACCGAGAGCCATCATTCAACCTTTCCAACTATTTGGGGACTATGTGTTATCTTTTATCTAACAACTTAATATTAGAATTGAGATCTATGTCTTTTGGATTGTGCTTTTAGTGACTATTATATTTAAAATATTTAATGTATGTACCTTACTTTGGTATTTTAAAAGAATATTTATAGGGGCATATAAGTATGCACACATATATGTGCGAATAAATATACCAATCATCATAATTGTGATTAACTAATTAAGTGCTTGTGTAGTTATCAGTTATTCATGTGAATATGTAGAAAAAGTATGAATGTGTTTGTAAATATTAGTAATAAATTAGAAGACAAAATAAAATAAAACAAAATAAAGAGGGAAATGAATAAAGGTTAATAAAGAAACTAAATAAAATTACTAAGCAAAATAATATCCTACTTTCTAGGGATTTAAACATAGGACCTCCTAAGAACCAAGTTAATTGTTTAACATTATTCTATTTGTACTTCTTGGGCCACAGGGAAGTTGAAAGACTTTTTTGCCACAACATTCTCCCTTTATAAGCGAAGGGTGGAGAAGGAGGTAAAACCCCCGACCCTTATTAAATTAAATAAAGTTTTTCTTTAGTGTAAAATAAAAATAAATTAAACATTAAAAAGATAAAGTTTTAAATTTAAATATATTTATTTGTTTGATAAATTTGATTTTTTAATTTGAATTAAATAATAGTAACATTTTAATTTTTTTTAAACAAATTGAAGATTATGTTATTGAGTTTAATCTAGTGTAATTATGATTTTAATTTAATTTAAGCTAATTTAAATTAAATCAACTAAGTTTATTAAATGAGGATTAAAGTAGAAAATCATTATTTTATGTTATCTTTATGTGTCTTGAAGTGAATTAAATTTGAGATTTGATATTGAACTTTATGTAATTTGTTAAGCTATTGGACTACAAGTTTAGTTACTTAATAGGTTATAGTTATATAAGAGTTGCTTAAAGAATACATAATGTAGATTGCTATTCAATTGGATAGTTTATTTATTAGAATCTATACTTGAATAGTAATTTTTATAAATTAAAGATTATAATATGATAGTATGTTAAGTTAGGGAGTTAGTTGTGAATAGATTATTTTAATTGTAAATTTATTAAAATATAAGAACACTAAATTAAGTTTAATAGGAATTTATTTGTATTAAGTTTAATTTGATTTCGTTGTGGCACGTCATTATACTTTTAAGTCTCTTCCATGAAATATTTATATTAGTTACATCCCCTCAATAAAACATGCTCCCCTGATTTTTTACACTTGGTATCTTTATCTAATCTTTATTATGTTATAACCTAAAATTGTAGGGGGTGGATACATGGTAATCTTGTATAAGTAAAATGTGCTAGAATACACCATTATACCATTATTTAATAAGGTTTTTAAAAAAATAACAATATAAAGGAGAAACGTGTAAGAATTTTTTATTTTTTGGGGTAATTAGTAGATAGGAAGTTTTAAAATAAAATATTAGATTATTAATGGTTAATAAATGTAAAATTATTATAGTTGATTATCATTTAATATGTAAATTAAATTAAACTCACTTTAAGTATCATTGTTATCCATGTATTAAATCAACTTAGTCAGCCTAATAAGATAATGATATAAGGGGCATAATAAATTATTTGTTTTAATTTTTTCAATAATAAGGTAAGATTAATAATTATAGTCTAGGGGATAAAATTGAGAATCATAATATAAGATTGAATAGTTAACTTTATATTGTAAAAACTAACAAGATCAATTATACTTTATGTTTTTAAGACTATCCTACAATAAGGAAGTACATAATAATTTATGTTTTTTTTTCAAATTAAGGAAAACAAGTTTTCAAGGGTGCCTGAAACCCTTTACACAAAAAAATTTCATAGAAAAAAGGAGAAACAAATCACCAACCAACAAAGCGTGACCAGGGAGGCCCTGCAGATATCACGATACATTTCTACCACCAATTACAACTCAAAATAGTTAAGACCTCCTACTCCCAAAAGAGTGAGATCTAAGAAGATGGTCTGAGGACTATTGGGGATGTTTGTATTTTTTACCTTTAACCTTTGTCCAACCTTCCTCCACTAGAGAAGCCTCCTTCTCCCACGCCAAAGCATCGCCATCCGACCCAACCGAAAAAATAGGAAAGATCACATCCGAAACTTTCTCTTATGGAACCTGAACCCCAAAGGGAGGGGAAGATGTTGCAGCCAAATCCAATAAAGGATCAAGAATAGGTCCAGACGGTTTAGGGCAACTAGCACCCTCAACAACCACAACATAATAATTTATGTTACTATAACCTATATATAATATATTAATCGACTTTATAAACACTTTATTGTGATTAAGATTTTTATTAAATGTGTAATAAACTTTAATGGTTGTTGTGTACTTATGTTAATTAAATCTCTTGATTAAATAAGCAGAATTATTGATGGAGCCCTTAGATTTTCCTTGTTGAGAGTATTGATCATAGTGATTCTTATGTCTATTGTCCTTATAAGACCCAGGTCTTCCTATTGGTCGCCAAAGGCTCTTAGACTCAATGTATTGATCTTGAAATGTTATAATATGTTCTTATTGTATGCTTTCATATGTATTGATGGTGGATGTAAAGGCAAAACATGCGATTTTTTCTTATATGCTATCTCTACCATCTTATTGTGTATACCAAATCTTGAAGTGTTGTAATGAGCTTTTGATTCCTAATTGTGTCTTGAGTACCCTATTTGGAAGGGCTAAGACTTTGGTTGAACTTAAGGATATGTCCCCTTGATAAATTCCTTTTTAATTCTTCTATGTGGAATGTTGTAGAGTAGGGACTAGTTGCTCTAGGTGAGTGGCTCACCATAGGTATTAGGACCCATAAGTGGTCACTGGAGGATCCTATGTAGTAGAGACTAGGGCATATGGAATATGGGGACTACATGGCATCATGTAGAAGGCCAGGGATGCGATAGCTACCATTAGTTTAGGAGGTTAATCCCAACATTAAGTGTGATGACACTCACCTAGTTGCATTCTAAGCCATCACTCTTGTTGATCGCCTCTTGAAGTATGTGTGATTGTTTTCCTTGTGTGTTGAATATTTGGTTGGGTGAACCCTATACCTTAAATTTCCTTAAGACCTATGTGGATAATGGTGTCATCTCCTAGCTCAAGGGAGTGGGTCATTTATGGTTCATGTGGTTGGGTGGTAAATTATTTCGAGGTATTGTTCTTGTTTCAAGTCATGCTTGGATGAAGATGCAAATATTTTCTCATTGATTTTATTTGATGTAAAAGCATTGTAATTTTTGAAGCCAAAAAGCATTTTGATGTATATGTAATCAAAAGTGATGTAATTTGGGAAGGTAGTTTAAAGTAGGAGAAAAAGGGAAATTGTATTATGAACATGTATATGATATATATTTCATTCCTCTCTTGTATTAAGAAGTTTGATGGAAAAAATTTGTTATTCATTTTATGTTGAAAGGTTTCTTTCTTGAAAATGAATTTATAATTACTATTTAAAATGAAATGTTATTTCTTATGTTTCTCATTAATACAAAACAAGTAAACTAATCTTAAAAAGAAAAGGAAGTTGTCATTCATGTATATGGAATGTTTCTCTATTTAATTTTATTTTGGAAAAGATATCTAGAATGTAAATGTTTTGTCTTTCTAATGTGATAAGTGGTTAATTAGATAGTTCGCATCAATCTAAGTAGTTAGATGAGTGAATCTAGTTCAAAGATCAACACTAGGGAACCTAATAGGACTTTTGAAAATCAAAGTTATGATAGCTATGCAAAACAGATGTGTTAAAAAAAATCTTCCACTAATGTTAGTAGTTTTAGTCTCGTTCTCCCAGGTTCCCTGGCAGGGAATGACATTCTCCTCAATTGGCTAGTCCCAGAAAATTCATTATCTTTCTCTTTGTGACAATTGCCACGTTGATTCATTGTTGAAATGTGCACATTTTGAATTTTTTTATTCGAATTGATGATTCCCCCATTTGGGGTTTCCCCTTATGTTTTGTGGTGACTATTCTGAATATTTGCTATTGCTACCCAATTTTGTGTTTTTTGACTCTATCATGTTGAATACAAACCTTTGATACAGTATATTTAAGAGAAGATATCACAGAGAATATACTACAGCATGTTTGTTGAGTGGTTGTAAAGACGTTGATGAGAATGTCTTTTATTTATTTATGATAAAATATAGTGTGGTACATGAAGAGAAAAGTGAGTTGGTAATGATGTATGTGCTTGTTAAGTGTTAATTGATTTAAAAATATATTGGATCATAAATCTCCTTGGTATGGATGTTCATGATTGCATTATGTAATGGATGAATAAATGTTATCCATGTTAAATGAGATTATGGTGCTTGAATTATTTGGATTTGTAAAGAATGAATAGTTATTTTCGCAAACCTCTTTTGTGCATTAGTAGGAATCATTGTCTAAATGATCCTTCTGGTTGATGTTCTTGCATATCCTATGCAGTATTGGTTGAGCTTGAATTCATGCTTTGTTGTTTATGTCTATGCATCTTAAAATTTATGTTTTCTCTCATGAGGTGATTTGGAGACATTGAGCATTTCCTTTCTCAACATTGATTAATTTGGATAGTTGGGTGTAACTTAGTCAACCTATGAGTGACGATCTATATTATGGGACTTGATGACCATGTTTTGCTCTGGTGCTTGCCTCTTTCAAAGTAGTGAGTTGGTGTGGATGCACCGCTAGATATAGTTTTTGTGAGTGAATGTTTGGATGGTTATGTTGTGAGCTTCCCCTACTCATCCTGGGCTAGGCTGACATAGTGTGGAGATTGAGAGACTCCATTCCAATATTGTCACTCCATAGTGAAATGTCCTTATTCTTATATCATTAGAGTACTATCTTGGTCTAGTTGTCCCTTTGTGGTTAACCTAGGGTTGGAGATTGGGTTTTAGTGGAAGGTTGAGAGTAGTATGCATAACATTTCGATAGAAGGACATGGCATCCTTTGGCATATATTACCATTATGTGAGTTGGTACAAAGTTGAATGTAAGATGTTGTCTACCAATTGAATTCATTACAACCTTGTTAAAAGGAGATTCCATGTCTAATTGGGTTAAGTGACCCTAGTTCCTAGTAATAGTTGAGATCTCAATATTGTAGAGACCATGTTGCTCCCATGCTTAGTGGTAAGTTCTGTCGTGAGTATCCCTTTGTAAGGAAGGAGTGCACTATTGAACCTCCTTGATGAGAGTGCTCTTCATTGTGACTATGCAACTTAGTATGCTTGTATCTCTTTATACTTTGAGTTGGATGCAACATCCCTCAAAAGAGAGTCATTTTGGTAGGGAATCTCCATCTTGAGTTTTTCCGGTGAGTTAGTGAGATTATAGTTGGTTTTGAGAATGCTCTTGATGATTATGGTAGTGTTCTTTACTATTTTGGGATGATTCTTCCCTATGATCCCAACGTCACCTTGGATGCTATGGTGTTTTGACCCCAAAGAGTGGTTACTCAATAGACATTAATTTGCAATACTCACCTAATGATGTAGAGTGCTTTATTCTTTGTCTCTTGGTGTGAAGACTGTGGTTAGATGAATTTTCTCTTGCACGCATTAAGTTCCATGTTGAAAGACTTTGTGAGAGCATAATACTCTTCCCTTAGATATTATTGGTTTCATTTATGGTGTGTCTTATGATGTGGATATTTGTCTTTCACCTTAAGTAAATATATGCTCTATGATGAAAATTATTTAAATAAATGTAAAATTAAATGTTACTATGTTGTATTGCACCATTGTGATGTGTGGATTGTCCCTTGGTGTCAATATGAAGTGCGAACAATGTCGTAGTCACTTGCTTGTGAGATCTCCAAGGTGTCATGTTCTCCTTTGTGTGATTATATGTCTTTGTTTGCTTCAACTATTAAATATATTGAGCATTTGCATTTGATTTTCGGTTGTTTACCAAATAGGTACTAGGTAGATTCACCCTGAGTTCAGGATCTGAGTGTGTACTTATATCCCTAATAGTGACACCAAGAGATAGTAACTTTGGTTGTTCATGTTGAGTCAATTTCATCCATGTATGGGCAACATATTTTATCTATTTTTTATTATTAATCCTATGGTAACTAGTAAATTCAAATTCATGATGCATTATGTGATTAGACCTATGAGTGTTTCTATGCATTTAGGATTCTGCAATTGTGGAAAATGTTATTAAAATGTTGATTTAATTAATTTGGGGAAAATTTTATAATTTGACATAATTTATTTTATTTACCAGCTAATTTATCATAGTTGAATTCCAATTACTTGGAATTGCTTAATGTTTTGGAAAAAGAGGCCATCGATTTATTGAGTTATTTGATAACCTAATTTATAAGTCACTACGACTAAAGTGCTTATATTGGCAAAAGCGCACTTTATTTTTCACTTTCACACTTGGTTATTTCTATTTTGGGGGAAAATTCATCAATCCCTCTTGAGGTGTTTTTCTTGATTTCATCATTGAATTGTTGTGAGGTTGATTTCATTGGATTCGAGTGGGGATCTCCATCATTTTTAAGCATTTCGTTGCATTCAATGAGTTTTCCATTTTATGGTTAGCAATCCTCGACTTTCGACATTTTATGTGAGGTAGGGCTTTCTCATTTCTATTATTTTGATATGTTTTAGCTCTTGATTTTGATTGTTAATTGAGTGGAGGTTGAGAACAAGTGTCTCCCTTCATTTTCATGCATTAATTGATCTAGTTGAATGAGAACGAACATTTTATGGATTATGTGATTTCATTTGAAAGTTTTTTTTAAAGATATGTTGTAAGTATTTGCATGTAAGCTTGTTGCTCAGTTTTTATTTGACTTTGAATGTTTGACCTTATTTTGGAGGTGGGTTTTCTATTTTGTCAAATTCTAGTATTTTTGACTTGCAGACGTTTTTCTTGTCACATTGTTTTGCATGGCACTCTGATTTTGTGAGAATTGTGTGGCACGTGTTTGGTTCACGGATTTGGAATGTGTGTTAAGTTTCCAATCATTCCATGGTTTTACTTTGTGGTCATTTGGATTCGTGTCAAATCTATACTCCTGACAAGATGTTTGGTTGAGTGAGTTATTTACCCTTGGTTATTTGATTGCATTCTCTTGTTGGACATTAATAAATTTATCTTATCTTATCTTATCTCATATCCAAACCTTGAATTGGTATTTCTTGATAATTTCATGGTGTTGATTATGTCCACCCATGAGTATGTGCATGTGGCGGGATATTGTGAGACCCAAACTCCCAAATTTGGTTGGTTGATTGATTAATTATCTAGGGGTTGGGTTGGGAATTTGCATTGCCTGTAGGCACTCATCGTGTGGTGAGCATGGGCATGTAGGATAGATGTGTGGAATGGCTTCTCTCGTGTACCCTAACTTGGAAGTGGCCGACAAGGTAACGTGAAAAGGTTTTAATAACCAAATTAAACAAATGAGATAGTAAAATTTAATGCAAGATAAGACAATACTTGTCTATAGCCAAGTATCCTAAGGGAACTGGTGTGAGGGTGTGGTGTATATATGCTTTCAGTCTTCTATGGAAGTTTGTGCAAGAGCACAGAGTGGCAACCTCTTATGAGAGTTGAGTGTTGCACCAAGTATTGGCCCTCTCAAGGGAGCGTATTACCATGTCATATACAGCTTGGGCTTGTCGATGCCAAGCAAACTACACTCCACAAGAGTCCTTACATAGTTATGTTATAGTGCGTCTGGTTGGTGACTTGTTATACTGCATTTTCTTCATGATCATTGAGTTGTGGTCACACACTAATTGGCGTGTGTGTAAGCCTTGCATATTTGTCTTATGTGATTGTGGTTGGGTTGCTATCTCCATGACCACAATGAGGTGGGCCTAAGGGTTCCACATAGTTGGGAGGTTTTGCTACATATACCATTGTTGGGGATCAGTGTATAGAGGACAATCTTCTTCCAGCTTCAGGATTGGAGCTTGATGCTTACTTGGATCCTTTGGTGTCACTAGAGTATGTTACTTGTGGTTTATGTTTTTCCTTGATGCATTTGTATATCATCTTTATTTGATGTATTATCATGTATATGGATTAGAGATGTATCTTGTAGAATAGCATGTTAGATGTATTTAATTTTTATTGATGTTATCGAGTGTCTATTCCACGAGATGGATGTATCTGGTACTCCCTGGTGTAGAGGTTTATTTTACCCATTTGTTTAGATTAGCACCTTGTAGGAAATAGGGATGTTTAATCATACCTTAAGAAGTCATAAAATTGTACGATGAAACAAGGAGCCCATATTTTATCGCACATAATAGAGAGTTGTATTGCACGACTCTTAGAGTTTTATCATGTGATACAAGAGGTCATTGTACTCAGCCTAGAGTTGCATCGCATGGCTAATTTCCAATTTATCACATGGCTTCTAGAGTCTTATCATACTATGTTGATAGACTAATATTGTACGTCAAACAATGGACATTTCCCGACTTGTATGTAGAATGCCTTTCAAGAGTTCTTTTTTCCCAATTTGATACAAATCGCCTTTCAAGGTGTTTTGGGGCCGCATTAGGATGTTTTTGTATTGTTTAATGTTTTAAACTAGAAAATGAACTTGTATGGCTTAATCACTTAGGAACTTGTGTTTGAGCTTTAAAATGATATTGTATCAAATGTTAGCATAATTAATGCAACAAACATTGTATGGTTAGTTCACATAGATGGAAATGTACGCATTGATAAGAATTGAACACTTGGGGATCTTTGGTTGGTCGGTTTGTCTTCCATTGTGATCTTATGAATGTTGAATGCATGCTATTATGTATTTCTTAACAAAAAAATTATGTCACTCTATATTTAGCCTTGTTTCCAAGGATCTTCGAGTAGAGCATTACAATAAATATAATCAAATCCAATACACAACCAATCATCGGGCAAGTCATATATAAGATACAACATATGCATCTTTGTGACTGGTATGAGTAGTATTATCTATTTTAATTATACATAATAATAAACTTAAATATCAAGATCATTATCCTAAATTAAAACATACATGCTCAAACTAGTTAGTATTCCTAAGTTCGAGAAGAAGAGAAAAGATGCAATAATGGAGAAGCTTGTGTAAATCTATCTAATCGATCATTCCCAAGATAGGGTAGAGATTAGCAACCTCACTTGCAAAAAAGTCCAAGAAAGACTTAAGGTCTTGGATATATAAAAACCTCGAGGGAACAACTGAGTTTGGTGTCCAAGCAACTTATTGCATATCAACATTCTCATAGTTTAGAATAATAACCAAGATGGCATGGTCTTCTCAATTCATATATAGTTTTACTAATTCACCTATGGTTGTTATCTTTATAGCATGAATTAAGTTAGTATAATTCAATTCAAGTATATTAAACATATGTTCATTTATGCATAGATAGTTGAACTTGCTTGGGGAGATTACATAATGAGTAGGTCTTAAATATATATTAGGTAATATATGTGTATGCACGTGTGCATGTGCACTTGCACATATGTATCTACACACACATACCTATTGTGAATATCATTTTAAGGATATTCATTGAACATGATAGTGTTTGGAATCTCTTGGAGATATAGTGTTGGACAATGTTACCCTGTGCCAATAGTTCATTCTATTTCTAGATTTATTAGAAATTGGGGTAACTTGGTCTAAAAGTGTCTCTTGTGTGGTGTGCAATATATATTCTACATTGTATTAGTGGAATTATTATATGTGGATCTTATTTGATTATCTCTTGCTTCTGAAAAGTAATGACTGGAACTCTCAATTTAGAAGACATGGAGATATTCCACACATATATCATCTACATTGAACCAAATCAAAGGTGCTTAATAAAACACTAATATAATACGTAAATGAAATATAATATTTAGACTTTATATTGTTATATGATAAATCATGGCAGCCCTTACATCACCTGAAAAGGAAAAAGTATTAAATTTAGAAATAAAAATAAATAATGAAACAATATATAATGCCATATGGCAAGGGAGTTCATAAGGCATATCTAAGACAAGTGAAAAGTAAGAAATATAAAAAATGGAAACCAAACATAATCAAAAGATCTAATTGTTAGAACACTAGGCACGCCTAAACCACAACTAGTGAAGAGCACTTGCATGGTTCCTAGGTTCAAGTACTAATTGATTTATAAAAAAATAAAATAGTATAAAATCAAACTTAGGCCCAAACTCATAAATGCACTTGATGATTCAATGTTGGCAAAAAAACAAGCCACACAATGGATCATAAATGGATTGGTAGCTCAAGTGACAAAGTGTTCCAATTGCCAAGCATAGTCATCAGAATGTCCTAGGTTCTTTTCATAGATAGTCTAGAGAAAACAATAGCAATAATGTTCAGCTATTACAAATAATGTCCAGCAATATCATTTGAGAGGAGGTAATCATGTAGGCATCTTACACAATTTTAGGGAAGTGTGTAACAACTTGGGCAACAAAAATGCATCTTCCTTAACATCAAAAGTACAAATTCTATATAGTGTAAAAAACACATGAAATAAATACATAGCCTTGTGTCATTAACTTCTTTATGATCTTTGTTTGAAACTCAAAGCTCTACCTTGCTCTAAAGTAATGGATTTTGCTACTAACCTACTACATATTCCACAATAGTTTTTTCGTGAGATGTTTTTTTCAATTGCTTGTTATAGTCTATGAAACAAAATATTGTGGCGATGTGCTCATAGATTAATCAATGACATTTATATAACCACCCAACAAATCATATGCATATGGTATGTCATATCTAGATTCAATCCATCCAAAAAAAGCTAAGATAGACAATGACAGATTAATTGTGTCATGCACCTTGAGATACAATATTAAAGGCATATAGGTGAATGTTAATGCCTACATATGGCACACATCCCTTATTATATTGGATCAAGTGGACAACTAGTATAATTAATTATATCAGGTTATGAGTAGGTTTTCCTTTAGGATTATTATACCCCTCCATTATATTATGAGGTATGTATGTAGGTGGTAAAAATCATGATTTTAAGGATATGCATTGAAAATGATATTGTCCTTGGAATCTCTTGGAGATATAGCACATGGAATCGTTTCTTTCATAAGGAGCAATGGACAATGTTACCCTATGTCAATAGTTTATCCTATTTCAACATTTATTGGAAATTAGGGTATCTTGGTCTACAAACATCTCGTGTGGTATGTGGTCTATATTCTACATTGTATTAGTGCAATTATTATATGTGGATCTTATCAAATTGTCTCTTGTTTCCAAAAAGTAATGACTTGAACTCTCAATTTCAGAAGACATGGAGATATTTGACGCATATATCATCTATATAGAACCAAATACAAGGTGCTTAATAGAATGCCAATGTCAAATGTAAACAAAATTTAATATATAGACTTCACATTGTTATATGATAAAACGTGGCAGCCCTTATGTCACATGAAGAAAAATAAATAATGAAAGGTCATATAATGCACTATGGCAAAGAGAGTTCATAAGGCATATCCAAGGCAAGTCAAAAGTAAGAAAGGAAACTAAAAATAATGAAAAGATGTGATTGTTAGAACACATGACACACTGAAACCACAAAGGTTCTGGTACTGAAGAGCGCTTGCATGGTTGCTAGATTCAAGTCCTAGCTGATTTATAGAAAAATAAGATAGTATCAAAGTCAAACTAGGACCCGAACCCATAAATACTGGAAATTGATGAGTCAAAGTTTGAAGAAAACAAGCCACACTATGGACCATAAATGGGCCAGCGGCTTAAGTCGCAGGGTGCCTGAGATGCCAGGCATAGTAATCAGAACGTCCTAGGTTCTTTTCCTAGATAGTCTATGGAAAACAACATCAATAGTGTTCAACTATTACAAAGAATGTCCATCAATATCACTTGAGAGGTGGTAATCATCTAGGCATCTTACACAATTTCAGGTAAGTGTGTAACAGCCTTTAGCAACAAAGGTGCATCTTCCTTAACATCAGATGTACAAATTCTGTCTGGTGTAAAACACATGTGAGATAAATACATAGCCTTGTGTCATTAAGTTATTTATGATCTTTGTTTGACACTCAAAGCTCTACCTTGCTCTAAAGTAATGGAATTTTCTACTACCCCTACTACAGATTCCACAGATAATAATTCTGTAAGGACTAGGTTTTGGATTTAATTTAGCATCTTTAATGTTTGTATCACAAAGGAAGGAAATGGGATAACATAGTATTCGAGAATTATAAGTAAATTAAGAAAGCTACTGCTGTTTATTCAAGCAAAGGAAATGCGATGAAGGACTTCATTTTAAAAAAAATTGTATTGCTCATGATTAACCAAGACCTAAAAGCCTGACAGATCCTCTCCTAAATCATCCACAGTTTTCTGCATGTCTACAAATCATTTGAAGTCATCACTCTGTCATGGATTCCCTTTCAATAGGCATGCTAGACAAATCACCAAACTGTTCATATCTAAGTTGTCTTGAAGCTTCATAAACAGCAATTCCCACACTAACTGAAAGATTTAAACATCGCACATAGGTCTCCAAGATTGGGATTCGAACAGTTCCACCACCATATGTTTCATTTGTACAGTCATTCAAAACCTCTGTAGACAAGCCGGAAGTTTCTGAGCCAAAAATAAGCCAATCTCCAGGTTTGTAAACTATATCCTGGAGATTCACACAATCCAAAAATATTGTAGCTTAGTTTTGGAAAGTGTACACATGCATTATAAATGCTATTCTGGAACTTCGAATTATCAGACAAGAAGATAAAAGAAAAGAGGATGATTGAATGCACTATGTGATGCTCATAACATAAAAATTAGACTAGGCCAAATATATAAAAATAATGAAGACCAATAAGCAGCAATATTCATAAATAATACAAAGTTTAAACCTCCAAAAACCCCATACAAAATGTATACTGCAACAGAGAGGTTATTGTGTATTAGCAAGTTTTTTCTCTATGAAATGAAAAATTAAGGCATCAGATATTCAATACAGCAACAGAGGTATCTTCTAGTAGAATCAATAAACACCTAAGTACTCATAACTTTTTGGTCTTTTACATTGCTGTTTCATTTTCTTCTGAACTGTGCAATTACCTACAATTTATTTAATTTTGTCCATGCTGCGTAGGGCTTCGTAATAAATTTCAAAGATCAAGCTAATACAAAATACACTAGTCTGGGAGTATAATGACCTTTATTCTTTAGCTGTTATGATCAGGAAATAAAATAAAATGCATATATTCAAAAGGAAAAAATATATAACAATAAATAATACAAAATATTCATTCAATTAGGAAAACCCTCGGAAGAGACATTACAAGGGTCCTTTAAAACAATTTGCTTCCAAAATGCAATCAAATGAATCTAGCAGTTCAAAAGAGACTAGACTTTGGACATGTTATTTTTGTTGCCTTAAATTCTAAGAAAACATTGTAGAGTTAATAGACTTCTCCTTCACATCCCAAATAAAGGCATTGAGCCGTGGGCCAAGTTGTCTCTTAAACAAAGGCCAAAAACAAAGATATTGTTTCATTGTAATGATAAGCATAAAAAACTGTTTACTAGTATGCTAATGAGGGTTACTGATACTTCCAAACAGTCAAAAGTTCCTCTCTTTCTGTCCAATGCAACAAAGATTTAAGAGAGATTTAGGGTAAACATGTTGAGATATTTATCATTCAAATGAGAGATGAGATAGAAAATACCATTGAAAATTATTCTTCAATGGTTTTCCATTCCATGTTGCTCACTCTCCTATTATACTTTGTAAGGAGGTCGTAGCTAAGATTATAAGAGTTTGGACTTTCACATGTGCCAAAGAGAAAAATGAAACTAAAAACCATGACCTTGACAAAGAATTTCTCCAACATTAATATTTTTACAGAGAGATGAAGGCTACACAAATCACAAATGGATGCAAATTGTTATGGATGGGTCCATAATCATTAGGCATCATCCATTCATCAATATTACCATGACATCCATAAAGGGCCTTTACTTCCTTGGACTTGATGATTGATCGGGCCTCAGGGCACTACATGAAAGCAAATTAGCATTTCACATCCTCAGATTTCGGTGAGATGAATGGCCCTAAGAATATGGTGTAGTTTGTCAAACGTGCAGCCCATGTGTGCAGAGTAACAAGTTAATTGAGGTTGCCTACAAATATATGACTTGTCATGTGCATGCCATGAATAATACACTCAAGAACATGAAGTAAATAGACTACATCAAACTAGTAATTCTTGATGTGAGAGCTGAGCAAATGTTTATCTACAACCACCACACATTATGTATAGTTGTGCTATTTTGGGCCTTCATCGAGAAGGAATTTCTCAAACCTGCAAAAACCAAGTATGTATCACACTCATTCTCTTCAAGAGGATGCTCATGTTGCATGAGGTATGCAGACTGATGGTTACAACATCAGTGGAATCAGTAGCCCAAATCTATGCCAGGGCAAGGGAAAAGGATGAAGAAATGAAGACAAGTAATTTTAGGAGTTATGCTAAATGCATTTTCCACATCACATTTCTTATTTTTACAGTGATCAAATATGGGGGCAAATGCTCCAAACTTTGGAGAGATGTATGAGTGTATTGACAACTTGGTTAGCCAAATCAATGTCACTGCACAAGCAAAAAATGCCAGCTTGTAGTTCTGTAATGAACAGATTTGGCCTATCATTCAAGGAAGGTGGGAAAAACTCAACACTGTCTTGCGCATGGCTATCTATGCATTGAACATACCATGGTACATGCAAAGCCCTGGCAAAGTTTCCCCTATGGGAAATGCTAGAGGCAAAATAAGCTTTATTAAAGCAATTCAAAAGATGTATGTTGTTGACGATTCCCCCAGCATTCAAATGGAGTGCACTAAATTTGCCATACTTAGGGGATATCCAAAAAAGACAAAGTAGGATATGGAGACTGTGGTGGACTACGTGTGAGCAGCATTCATTGACAACCACAGTAGTCATTCACCTCTTGTCACAAGTGTCTAGTTCGTTTATTATTGAAAGGAATTCGTCTAAAAGTGACTTTATCCACTTTATCTAAATCAACAAGTGTACTCTAAAGAGGAAAAGAAACGAGTGATTTATAATTAAAGATTTGAAGCACTTAGGTATTGGATAAATTGTATCTCAAATGTAATCATTGTTACCATTTTTTATCACTATGCAAAATTGGGTAGAAATGTTGACCAGTCTTTTCTCTAGGGTGGTAACCATTTTTCACGTCATTATATTTGATTCATTAAATGCCATGCAAGTTAGAGGGGTGCGTAAAAAGCCATGCATTTATTTCATATCCCTAAGTTTCTAGTCATACTGCCTTGTTATATATCTTTCCTCTAATATGTCTTAAGTTGCGACCGGGCAATCAATACATGGTGGTTGTCGCAGCTTCACAAGGGTGAAGAATGCAGTTACAGCTTATGTGGCCACGGTGCGAAACAGTCATCAAGCGGTTAAATCCATGTTCGCATGGTCGCACGGAGTCGAGCTAACCAGGGAGTAAAGATGGTGACGTTGCGAAAGCTTTGTTCACACAGTCGCAGGTGGTTAACTATAATCATGCGTTAAGATAGCAATACAGCGATTGCCTTGATTGCTCAATCGCAAGGTTAAAGATCCAGTTAAATTTTAAGTTGCAACAATGCGTTGAGGATGAAATAGTCAATCTAACAGCCAGTCGCCCGATTGCAAGATTGAATGCTAAGGTCAAGATATAAGTTGCGAAGTAGCGATTCGTATCTTATTGCAAGGTCACCTGGGTTAAAGTTGATCTGAGGTAAAGGCGGCAATAATGCGATTCTTCCTTGGTCGCATGGTCGCAAGGTTAAAAGCTTAATCCCGAGTTATGATTGCAAAGGCGCGAAAGAGTGACACCTGTCTTATGGGCCCCGTTGTGTTATAAGGAGAACGGATGCATTTTCCCAGTCGTCAGATCTTCCCAGATCGACAGTGGGCGTATGCCCGCATTTTGAAGTTGATCGCGGTTTAAGGAAAGCGTAGATACACCTGCATGACACATGTACCAATGGGCCCGTTTTTCAATAGCAGTTCATATGCCTTGTCGCATGTTCGCAATGGGTTAATTGTAACCAGAGGTTGAGGTTTCGATGCAACAATGCCTTTGTTGCTTGGTCGAAAGGGTTAATGTTGAGTTATGTTTTCAAGTTGCAACTAAGCGATCAAAAGATAGATGCACCTTTGTCACATGTCGTGTGGAGTTTACTTTAACCCTGGGTTTATTGTGCGAAGCAGCAAAAGGTAATGGATCGCATGATCACACTGGGTTTAGGTCAACCTTGGGTTAACGCAACAAAAGGGCGACTGCTTTGTTGCATGTCCACAAGGTTTAATGGTTGAGTTAAGATATAAGTTGCGAACTTGCAATCTCATACCATTTCAGTCAACAGTCAACATTCAAGCCTGGTGCAGTGCCACAACTAGAATCCAACCGTCAAAGAATAAGTTGTGAGGTTGTGACGCAGTCAATTTTTCCACTTGTCACATGATCACGGTCAAAAATGATGTTAAGGGCTTAACTGTGGTGATAGAGCGACTAAGTTGTGATTGTAGCATCGAGAGATCGGGGGGTCAAAGTTTGAAGTTGACTTTTCAACTATTATATGCGATCTCACTGGGCAGTCAATTAAGAATTCAACCAAAGGTGACAAGAAATGATAGGTTCAAGTTGCAGAGCTGAAACAAGAAAATGAGGATCTAATCCTGGATAAAGCAGAGTTGAGAGATCGAAAGGAAGGATCAGATATTTCGAACGGCCCTAGGGAAGAAATGGACGTGATAGGAGCAATTGAAGATGTCATGGCCCTACCAGCTGATGCAGTTGAGGAATTTCATGATGAAAGGCAAAGGCAAACAAAATCAATTGAAGAACTCCTGCAGAAAGTACCACCTAGCATTTTTCATGATCTTCCTGGTTTTAACCGAACACAGAGAATGTAGAATGTAAATGTAAAATGTAACTTTCTAAAATATCTCTGATTCTTCCAATAGTTTTTTGACATGTGCCCATCCCATCTGAAGCTTGTTACAATCCTTCTCTTTATAAGGATTTCCAAGATGTGGAAAGGGGGTAACTAGAATTTTGAAGTTTTGATGAGATATAGTATTGTCGAGATTTCTTAAGAATCCTTCATGCTTTCTCTGCAGATTACTTTAATTTACAGTCAGCCTGGAGGGATGTTGTAGAACTACCTTTGAAGCCTAAATAAAGGAATAGTTCAGAAGTCCTTTTTGTGTGTCTGTTGCTCAAATTACAGATATGATTAACTTTTGTGATTTATTATGAATCCTTGAATCTGTGTCTTAGTTTTATTTGCAAGTAGAGTTTTTGGATGTGTTCATACAAGTTGTAAGTCATGAATTTGTGCTTTATCTCAAACAGCTAACTGTGAATGTTAGCATTCCCCTTAATATCTTGTCTGAAGTGCTCTCCTACTTACGAAATACTTATGTATGAGTTTCATGTGATCAATATTGTGCTTATCTCAACTATTTAGAAGTGTTTCATCGTGTCATTCCAGCAATATCCTCGTATTAATGTTTGGTGCATCACCCCTTTTACTTTCAGCATTTACTTTCAAGCAATCCTTCTATCCCTTTCCCCCTCAAGTTTAATTTCAGTTTGAAGAAGTAAATAGGTGAACATATAAGGAACCGGCCTATAATCCGGAGATTCACTCCTAACCTTCGTACACTCACTACCTAGGAGTGTTTCCATGTTGCTCGAAGTGATTGAATCCTAGAATTGTAGTTTTCAGTCGAGGCGCAACTTTTAGAGATAACAATCATCATATTGAAATCTTGAATATAATAATTTATCGGCATTCAGCATTTTATATACATTGTGGTTAGTATTTTATAGTTATAGTTGTTATTTCTTATACATTTTTATAACCAATTTTTCAAGTACTAAATTTTCAGCACCATCCCCCTATTCTCCCCAAATTTAGCTCATTGATCTTCTTATTCCCAAGATATCCCATCCCTCATCCCTAAAAGGCTAAAACTCTATGGAACGTTGAAGGAAAGTGAGTTAAAGATAAATCTTTTGTAATAACTCCCAACTGGTTATGGACTTGTCTAACTCCAATTTTCCTAACTATTCAATTGTTTGACATTTTGTCAAACACTTTGCCAGCGAACTTTGATATTACTGTGATAAAGCCTATGATAATTTGGCATTTAAACATGAAATGAAGATACTGAAATGAAATAGAAAATTCTGATCACAATACAACTAAATTCAAATTGGATGCAATGTATAAATTCCCAACTACAATACTAACTGCTGAATTAGAGCAACTCATCTACAAATTTGTTATTCTCTTTCCAATTTACATAAGCAAATGAATTTAGAAGTAATCGAACAGCAACACTGGTCACTAAGCAAATCGCAGCCTTCATGTAATCCAAATGCTGGTCCAAATAATTAATGCAAACCCTGCATAATCCAAACGCAGCCCAGGAAGGATAGTCGCAGGCCCTAAACTTGTAGCCGCAGCCCCTCAAAAACACTCGCACTTGCTTGTAGGCTGATGGCAAAAGGATGCAGATTGTATAAGGGTGGTCTCCAGGCACATACAACCCTCAACGCTGCCTCAATGATGCACAACAACTCAATTGGGAACACAAGCACTTTCCAGCTATTAAATGCAGGTAGAATACAATCACAACTTGTTAAATTCCACCAAGACCAAAAACTCCAACTTCTCATAAACAGTACGCTGTAGTAGAGAAGTGAACAGTCACCATTAACTTCTTCAAACCACAGTGAACACAGCTACAGGAAGACAATAATAATTCTCAGAATTATAACCCTTATAATTCAACAAGGGCACATAAATCAAAACCTCAGAATATGTCACCAAGACAACAAAATCAAATAAATATTCAATCCGATGCTTTTCCCATCAAATGGGCTCATATTTATAATCTCCAAATGGCACAAAGTTTTCCAAATGCAACTTCACTTAAGAAGCTTCCTCAACACAACATTAAAATATAAAAAAGTGTCATATAATATAATTATTAATTACTTTTGGCGCTCAAAATTTATCTTTTCCACCATAACATAATATTCTGACACACAAGGCCATTGTTTCTTGTGCCCACGACTTAAAACTTTTCATTTTTGGTTCTAACGAGCTATGATATTGAAGTGACCAACATACAACACCAACAAAAATAGCAACTTGACATATTTAGACAAATAATAATAATAATTCACCTGCCTTGCAAAAACAATTGAAGAAGCATCAAAATTGAAAGCTAACAACACCAAAGTGATCCTAAGAAGAAAGACGATGAATGAACCTAACGAGGTGACATATTATAAATAGACGCTCCCTCCAAGATTCTTGGAGCCCAAACCAGAAGCCCAAAATAAAAACTAAGAGCAACACTCAACTCTTCTAACTCAACTGAGCTCATCGGAACCAATAATTTGACTTATTATAATTAGTAAGTCACTCAAACGGAGCCAAAACACACCATAGGTTGCTAGAAAGCCTATAACCCCACGACTGAGACCCTCAAATCCCACTGTTAGCTCACGAGAGTTGCAATGGTGAACTAACCAAGCCAACCATAAGAGCGTACTTAAAATGGGAACATTACAGTCCTCCCTCCCTAAGATTGTTTGTCCCAAAGCAATCACGGAGCAAAACGAACATCACAGTCCACCCGAATCTCAAGGGTAGAATTGTGTACTATCCCTACAATGTGCAAGAAACTCTTGTAGTCTCGATACCCAAATAATGGATATCAATGACAAAATCATCTGGAAACTGACTGTAAGCGCTGATGTCGGTAACAACTCATCAAAACTCAATCCAACTGAAATACCAACTCTGTCAACATCTGAGTCCCTATCAAATTGACACTCACCCAACTGCGGTGTGAAGATGATAACAACCTGTTGAGTGTCAGTTTTGTACCACTACATAACATATTAGCAATTGAATATTTGATACTAAGTATCAAACACTCAACCCTCTCTTGAAAAGTAATCACTCATGTAGAATATGAGGATACTCCAAAGTTCCTTGTACCTGTGGATACTAACTCAGTTTTAATGATGTCATTTGCTGGTTAATCATGTAGGCTTGCTGGTTAATAACTTGGTGGTGCTTCGCTTGCTTGACGTGTTCTTTTCTCCTTGATCACTTTCACTCTCGACTACTCCTACCACTAAATGCTTATTGCTCTACTACTACTCCTATGGATGGAGAAATTAGGAAATGAATGGGGATCTAACCAAATGAAAGCTTGCCAGCGGCGCTACCTCCATTGGTGCGATGATTCTAAGGGATACTCTTAGGATTTTCACTCTGACACCTATCTTCCAACCCAACTTGAAGTACAAGCAGAAAGATGATATGCAAGTAGAACTTAGGAGCGATTGGACTAGATTAGCACACAAGGCTTCCTAACAAGCCGCTAGTATGCTAGTGGCCTAGTATATAGGTCCCTATCAAACATTCACTAACATCACCATACAATTAGCCGTCTACTTCTACTCTAACAACATGAAATGAAATCCTACTTTAATTTGAGAGATGAGAAGAACCATGCAATACAGCAAAATGATCATGTATATCCACCATGCAAGCCACAACAATGAATAGAGAACAATTTTGATAGTATTTTGGCAACAATTCTCCAACATAACTCCCTCACAAATGAGAGCAAAATGGCCTTATATAGAGGCTCCAAATTTCAATGAATGGCCGATATTAAAGAGGCAAAATCAAGGGCCAAGATTATATCTTATAAACCCTAATTAGGGTTACCATTATTCAACCAATTACATGAGGGCACCAACTTTGTGGGCTAGTGAGAATAATTTGTCAACCAATGAGAACATAGGACACTTGGCATGATTTGATTCCATGCACATGAAAGTGCCACCTCATCAACCTTATCTTATAAATTTATTCAATCCTTGAGATAAGGTGAAGCCTTGGATGCTTGAGCTTGTCCTTAGAAATTTTCTCATCACCACTCGAACTTGCTTGTACTTGATGTCCTGACCCTAAAAGGATGAGCTCTTCATGCACTTGGGGTAATCTTGCTTTGGCCTCGATGGCTTCCCTGGATATGAACTTCTTTGCAACTTGAGACCCTTGCTCTTGGCCACTACCTTGAAATCGAACTTAACCTCCCCCATTATCCTTGCCTTCCTTAACCTTCCTAGTCTTCCAACCTTCCCATTCGAATCCAACCAAGCTAGCTTGCACGAATAGCCAAGCCTTGCCTAGCTTCAAATATTTTCAAATCTCTTCTACTAATCTGCTCTTTCTTGAAATTGTTGGGCTTCTTGAATCTCAATCTTTAATCAAATTTTCCCTTCACCCGATTTCATTCTTCACCAAAGCTCGTACTTCAACCTTTGCCAACTTGCAATCAAATAGAAGGGCTAGGACCCCATGTGGAATTGCTTCTAGTTTTGCACTGCCCTAAGTTGTAATTCTAGATTTTCACTTATAATTCTAGCCCAATCAAATTTGCCCTTTCAATTTACAATTTCATCAATAGAGTAATACATCCAATTCTCGAATTGCATACCTTGTGAGATGCCCATGACCTAGTTGAGCAGCACAATGAGGTCGAAATACTCTGATTTGAAGTCTGATCGAGTGAACCTTGATGCCTTGGTGACTCCCTTCTTGCCTTCATGTACCCAATTCTGTTTTAGGAGAGTGAAGTAGGCATCTTGATTATCCTGGTGGAACTTGGCAGCCTGATCCAACATTTGTCTCTCAATTGTATCATGTTTATAGTGCCATTGTTGGTGTCACAAACTTGCTTCAATTTCGAGAAGTTGGTCTTTGACATCATGTCTTCCTTGTCTTTTTTTGGTATACGTTCCTCTTAGGTTCTTGCTTGCACTAACATCTACCATCCTAAACACTTATTTTTGCACCTTCGTTTTAAGTGATATGGACTACCCTTATCGATCTCCAACCTTCTTTCTATCGATGGATTCTAACTTATTTCTACCTCGCCAAGTCCTATCACTACACTTATCAATCTCCAATCTTCAACCTAGGGGTGTGACTACCACTTATTTGTTTCATTTTCAGATCTGATCCTTTGGCGTCAATTCAGTCTTCATAAGACAGCAAAATCCATCACATTCGAGCACCTTCATTTTGGGCAATTTGCATGTGCATGTTAAGGTTTTATTGGCGGCAACTTCTAGGGCATTTTGGACAGAATTTGGATAGTATTTTGGAGGTCTAATTTATATCATTTATGACAAATTTGAGGACCTGATTTGACAAGTTTTATTGCAGCACTTCATGCCCTAGCTGGGTCATAACCAAACTCTAGCAATTTTCATTGACATCTTCTACTATTGGCAACTTTTTTGAAGGATATTGAAAGCAGATTTGAGGACATTGTTTTGTGCCCTAGATCAAGCATTTCAATGACAATTTCCAGAATTTGATCAAGTCTGATTTGGACAACATAAGGGCAGATTTTCACACATTTTGGTGCCCTAGACAAGGAGTTTTAATAAGCATTTTCAGTATTTGCATAAGATGGACAGAATTCCAAGGTCTTATTTCACTTGCCATAACTTCACATTCTTTCTTGGAGGACTAAATTTTCACATGCCAAAAAAATTTCCGAAGGTGTTCTTTGTTGGTAGAAGGACGAACTTCATTCTGTGTTTAGAGGCCTCTCTAAGGGCAAGGTTGTCTCTCTCTTGTTCTTGCTTGGTTTCGTTCCTCTTCTCTTGCTTGTACTTTTTATCCACCACTTCATCATCCCATTGAAAGGTTGGAGTTGGGAGATATAAGTCTAGGTCTCATGATAGGTCACTTGGAGAGGCAGAAATAAGCTAGACCACCCTAAGTATTGGAGAGGGAGTCATAAGTGTAGTCCATCCTAAGGCAAGCACAAAGAGGCAAAAATAAGTGGTAGTCCCACCCCTAGGTTGAAGATTGGAGATTGATAAGTGTAGTGATAGGACTTGGCAAGGCAAAAATAAGTTAGAATCCATTGATAGAAAGAAGGTTGGAGATCAATAAGGGTGGTCCATATCACTAAGAACGAGGGGGCAGAAATAAGTGTTTAGGATGGTACATGTTAGTGCAAGAAAGAACCCAAGAGGAACGTATACCAAAAAAAGACAAGGAAGACACAACCATAAGTACCTAAATTACTATCACCAACTCCAACCTCTGATAAACTGCCCTAGGTGTGTGGATACTGCAAGCAATCTAACTTGCAACTATTGATCCCATCTACAAAAAGATGGTGCTAAGCCATCCCATAATGGATGGTATGAAATTGGAGCCAACCCAGACTGACGTGAAACCAAATCCTCTACCTGTGGGTCAAAAGAGAAGTGATGAGCACTCCTAACAATGTAATGCCAATAAAAACTCCCAATCTCTATCAAGGGCTCATCAATATCAAACTGGGAATCAGGAGACTACTCCAATCTCTAAATCTGAAGTATTGGTTCGGCAGGATCCTAGGAAACCCTCTCAGCAAACCGAACCGCAAAATCCATGTTGAGAAGCATGGTAGCCAAGGTCTCTACAATCTTCCCCACCAATCACCGTATAGCACGAGAGCCCCAAATGAGAGTACCCTTAAATACTCTCTATGAATCCTCCTACAAATCCGAGCTCTCAAGCGAATACTCTATGAATGACTCAATATAGTAGAAATTATATGTGGAAGCATTAACTAGCTCCCCTGCGACCCACAACTGATCCCTATGAAAATGTGGCAGTGCCAACTGTCTAATGCTACTTGTTGTATAAAATGAACAAATCGATTCACTTCTGGTAGAAGAAAGCAAATCACCATGAGAGCTTGTCTACATTAATGTTCTCACCTCCTTTGTACCTACTGCACCCAAATCTTGGACCAATGTGACTGCCACATCATCACATCCCTCATCCCCAACCATAGAAGAAAACTCACTACCAACCACCACAATGTGTAGCTGAATTAGATCCGGGCCTAGTGTGGACCAAGCACGCTCCAACTCCACGATAACCTCATCCAACTGTGACTGTGCTCTTGAAGAGACAACTGAGTACACTGAAGAGAGTCCACAGTCACCTCCAGCTCCTAGGTGAGCTCTACCAACTCCTCCTCTTTCCCTAACAATGTCTCGTAATAGGTGCTAACCCACTCCATAAGGCAATCCCTATCAGCAACTAATTGTGAGTAATTATCCTTCAAGACCCTGATAACCTCTCAAAGCACATGAATCTCTGTTAGGGAAAGACTACTATCACCATGCTCATCTGACATAAGAGTGCTCTAACAGGATGTAGCCAGCATGTAACAGATAGCATCATAATGCTGAAGAACTGAAGAAATGTCACTATCACTCACCTTCAACTGACTAGTCACATGATGCCTTTATAACCCTTGCCACCTATGTAAGCTCTATCTCACAAACTACAATATGATAGGAAACTAAATCAAAACTGCTCACCACAAGATCACTCAATGCATGTGTGCTAAAGTCCTCGCACACATCTACAATCGAGGTACAACTACTCAGTACCTCAACTGATAGCTCCATTGAAGAAGCAAAAACCCTCGCTGTATCACACTCCTCACATGACTTTACTTCCTCCTCAACAGAAAGTCCCTATAAATCCTGATCTTGGGATCCCTCCAAAACCTCCTCGGAGCCATCACCCAATATCTAACAAGGAATATCATATCCAGTGCAACTCATAGCATCATCCAACAAATCATCAGAGGTGTCCATACTTTCTATCCACATCTCCTAATAGATGCTCAACTGCCATCACCTGACACGACTCAACTTTAGGCTATGAATCAATAATGCTAGAACGTGAACTCACATCTATTGGCTCTATCGTAACACCCAAACCACCAACATCACAGTTGGGTGACTCCATACATGCATCAATCCCACTTGCGGAAGCAGCTATCTCCTGCACTAGAGCAACACTATGACAACTGACATATAAATCGCCAATAACAAGCCCCTTCTCGGGAGAGTTTGAACAATCAGCAATAACTACTGCCCCAATAACACCTGCACTATGTAATGCCTTCCCCTACTTGACTTTTCTGATTTGTTTTGACCGGATTCTTTTAGGCATGTGCTATGATTATGTTCAATGATGATATATATGTACATGTATTGACTTTCAGTTATTGAATGATGTTAGTTAGATGAATGATTTTTATGCAATTTCTATAGATACTTACCCCATATTTGCATGTGTATGATGTGCGTGTATGTTTTCTTTATGTTTGACATTTCTGATGTGGTTAAGGAAGGGAGTCATAGTCGCCTGCTAGTCGGAATCTACACGATGAATCACTTCCTGCCATTGACTATTTAGTTTAGAATATTGTGTTTGTACATGCGTGGATTTTATGCAGATTGCAAGTACCAGGTATTGAATTCCCTGAATTGCCAGGATGAGCGTACCCTATCACAGTATTTCAATGGTATAATTGGAGAGATAACTCTTGAGTCCAAATCCTAAACCATAAGCCAATTGTCCTAGAAAGTAGGACAAGTATCTGAGTTAGTTTACCCGTCTGAATTCGTCAAGTGACATGAATTCGTGATTTTAACCTTGGAATTTGATTTTTGTCCTATGTTTTTAGTTGAGTTGTCGTATTTGATTTTGTGGGTCTGTTGTGATTTTCTGATTATAATTAAATCAAATTAAAAGATAATTTAATGATTTAATTTAATGAAAATTTTATAAAGAAATTTAATATTCAATTATATTTAATTAATTGAGAAATTAATTAAATAAAAGAATTAAATTGAAAGATTTTATTAAAGTTCTATGTTGACATATTTATATTTAATTAATTTAATGATAATTATTTAGGAGTTTTATTTTAATAATAAAGTCTAAATAATGTTATTAATTAAGTTAATAAATATGTTATTAAAAATGTCTCGTGAATTACTTAAATAAATGAATAAAATTTAAAGATAAAGTTATAACTCTAATTTTGGCATATTTATAATTTTTTAATTTAATAATAATTTATTTAAGATTTTTTTTTTTAAAATTAATAAACTCAAAATAATATTATTAGTTAAATTAATAAATATGATATTTAAAACGTCTCATGATTAATTGAAGTGAGAAAGAAAGTTAATTTAATAAAGATATTTTAATTTAAATTGCTTAAAGTTGTTGCATGAAAATTGTATATAGAAAATTCAATATTTAATTATATTAAATTAATTGAAAAATTAATTAAATAAAAGAATTAAATTTAAAAGATTAAATTAAAGTTCTAATTTTAGCATATTTATATTTATTTTATTTAATAATTATTATTTAAGAGTTTTAATTTAATAATTATTATTTAAGAGTTTTATTTTAATAATAAGCTCTAAATAATATTATTAGTTGACTAATAAATATTATTTGATTAAAAAAAATATATGTGAATATGTGAATATTTGATTAATTAAAAATTAATTAAATTTATGCTTTAAATAAAAAGTCTAAAATTAGAGGTCTAAATTTATAAAATTGGTTAAAAAAAGAGTAGAATATGATGTTATTTAATTAATTAAATATGTACTTCAGTTTAAAATATTTATTTTAAAAGTCTAATTTAAGAAATTGGATAAAAATAGAATTAAAATATTAAAAGATTAAAGATTTAATATTGTTTTATTATGATTATTTAATTAATAATTATTAAATTAGAGTTGCATTTAAATAATGAGTTTTAATTATTCTTATTAATTTAAATAATAAACTATGCTTTAAATAGTGCTTACACTAATTAATAAAGTGGAGGAAAAGAAAATATAAAAGAATAATTTAATTAAAAAGTCTTTTAAATGTGCATGAAAGAATTAAATTTAAAAGATTTGATTAAAGTTCTAATTTAGGCGTATTTATATTTATTTAATTTAATAATAATTTATTTAGGAGTTTTATTTTTAATAAACTCTAAATAATATTATTAGTTAAATTAATAAATATTATATTAAAAACGTCGCATGATTTAATAAGGGAGAGAAAACTTTAATTTAATAAAGTTTATTTTAATAAAATTGCATGAAGTGTGTGCATGAAAATTAAAATATAGTAATTTAAGACAAAGGGTTTTTGCATGATTGCATGATCAAAGCCTTCATTTGGGGGAAAAACTCTTTATTAAGGAAATTAGAGCTTATTTCTAGATACACAGGTTTGGAGGAGCCAATTTTCGAAAAGAGGGTTTTCGAAGGAAAAGGAAGATTCTTGTGTGTTTGTACGTTCATTGTTTTAGTATCAGATCCAAGTAGGATCTTGTGGGTTTGTGCAATAGTTGCTCGTTCTTCGAATTCTTGTCTTCTTCATGTTTGTCGTGTTTCTGTTTTCTGAAGTTCTTTGGGTTGAAACTATTGTTTGAGAAAATTGATTTCCATTATAGAATTGTCTGTAATTTAATCTAAAAATTTTGGTAAATATTGAACTTTAGGGTTTTCAAAACCTAATGAATTATGAAATTCACTTTTTTATGCACTTTATGTAATGTGTGAATTACTAGTGTTGGGGTTTTTGGGTTTGATTTAGCTTTGGCCAGTCAGGATGTTTACCAGAGGCTCGGGAGTTCTATTTTGTGATGTCATGATGTTTTGATCTCAATCTTTTATACTTAACCGCGATAATGTGTCTAGTATCCTCCATGAGATGTTTTGATGCATTGATTGTTATTGTTTTCCAGTGTTCTTGTGTGAAACTGAGGTGAATGGTGTGACCTATCTAATATAACCTTTG
This sequence comes from Cupressus sempervirens, assembly GCA_028749045.1. Classification (NCBI taxonomy): domain Eukaryota; kingdom Viridiplantae; phylum Streptophyta; class Pinopsida; order Cupressales; family Cupressaceae; genus Cupressus; species Cupressus sempervirens. The sequence goes on along the minus strand of CM053786.1, from coordinate 707,770,037 downwards.
AGTCTTCGATCAGTTATATTTGGACAGTCGCTTTTATAAGACTAAGGTGTTCGTATAATTTGTTCTTGGTAATGTCATGTTATGACATGGATTGGTTTATGTATACTTGATTTTGGGATTAGTCCTGTTAGGATGATCGTATTGGTGGAATCTATGATTATGATCAGTGTTTTTCAATACTTGTCAGTTGCTTGTTTAAGAATTGATGTATGGGATGTGGTCTTTTCTGATCTTTTGATTTTACTAAGCTTAGGGTAGGTTATTTGTATGTTAAGTTGGGAAGTGGCTTGCAATGGAAGCCGGAGTCTAAAGTGGATGCCAGGGTAACCCATTGTAGGTTATTTAATAAGTGATAACATTTCATTAAATGGGTTTAAAATGAATTAACAAGATATTGGTATCACAAAAAGTCACTAAGGGGCTGGAAGATTAAAAGACTAGCTAGGTAACCTTAGAGTTGACTCATTAGTATGTCTTGTCAGTACGAAAGGATACTAGTGCCGCATAGAGTCACTAGGGGGGCGGAGGATTAAAAGACTAGCCAAGTAACCCTAGAGTTGGTTCGTGCAATAACACTTGCCCACTTGCATAGTAGATTTCCTACGTGTTTGTGTTGCCTCTGGGTTTAGTTGATACTTGTGCCTTGGTACCCTTTGAGATAGTTTGCTTTCAGGTGATTCCTTGAACCTAGATGTTGGTTTTAGACTTTTGAGTTGGTTATCCTGTTTGGGACTTGAGACTATCTCCTCAGCGCGATGAAGTGGGCCTTTTTGGGTTCCATGAGGTTGGGTGGTAGTGTTTTTTCTTATACCATTGAGATCTGACTATCAGATGCTGCTACTAGATGTGTTTGTGCAGATGTTCTTTTCTATCTGTACTTGCATTTCTGTGATGGATGGTTGTACCATTGTATTGTATTTGATTTCATAAGATCTTAAGAGATGATGTAATTTATTTCATGATCTATATTATTTCATACCCTGTGACCTGTACAGTGGATGATTGTGCATTCTGTCTATTGCCAACTGGCATCATATATAATTGTATGGATTCATAATAGTATGTTATTATTTGATGTGGATTTATTATATATTAGATTTATTATTAATTAAACTTAAATGTGATTCAACATCATGGGACCCTTCAGAATTGTAATATGCTTTATGGTATGTGTTTATGTGAATGTTAATTGCTTCCCATGTGTTATAACTGTTGTTGTTAAGTTATTATATTTAACTTTAAAATATATATATATATATATATATATATATATTTGCTAAACTTAGTGAAACTTTGGGTTAACTTCTTTTGGGTCACATGGCAAGGCATTACACACTATCGACAACAACTCTGGAATCATCAACCCATTGAAGCTCAGTGTTGCTATCCACCAATGGCACTCGCACATCTACATGTCTCTGTGTGAAAAGTTCATCATCAAAACTACGGATAGGACTAGTGGGTGCCGTACTGAACACAAGAACATCTTCCTTCTGGAGGCCAACTGGGTTGAACTCAAGCCTTCTTCCTTGCATCCTCGGTGTTGGTCTCCTAAAAACAGAAACCATGTACCTCGCTGCCCTATCAACCGTCTCTTGATCCGATAGTCTCTCCTCCAATCTCTGCTAATGAAGCTTAAGTTTCTCCACACTCTCTCGAGGCATTTATTTTCCTGCTATCTTTCTCACTACTCTGTCAGCTCCCGGAACTACTAGGCCTCTTATATCAGTCCATAGCTGGAAAAAGCTAGAGTGTTGGTCACTCCCAAAACAACAACTCTAAAATAATAATAAAAATCCTACCCCGCATGATGGTAGGAAACTGCTCTGATACCACTGTAATAACCCCCAACCGATTATGAACTTGTCTAACTCCAATTTTCCTAACTATTCAATTGTTTGACATTTTGTCAAACACTTGCCAACGAACTTTGATATTACTATGATAAAGCCTATGAAAGTTTGACATTTAAACATGAAATGAAGATATTGAAATGAAATAGAAAATTCTGATCACCACACAACTAAATTCAAAGTGGATGCAGCTTATAAATTCCCAACTACAATACTGACTGCTGAAAGAGAGCAACTAATCTGCAAATTTGTTATTCTCATTCCAATTTACATAAGCAAATGAACCTGGAAGTAATCAAACAGCAACATTGGTCACTAAGCAAATCGCAGCCTTCATGTAATCCAAATGCAGGTCCAAATAATTAATGCAGACCTTGCATAATTCAAATGCAGCCCAAGAAGGATAGCTGCAGGCCTGAATTTATGAAACACAAGCCCTAAACTTGTAGCCGCAGCCCCTCAAAAACACCTGCACTTGCCTGTAGGCTGATGGTAAATGGATGCAGATCGTATAAGGGTAGTCTTCAAGCACATACAACCCTCAACACTGTCTCTAATGATGCACAACAGCCCAATTGTGAACACAATCACCTTCCAGCTATTAAACGGAGGTAGAATATAATCACAACAACTTGTTAAATTCTACCAAGACCAAAAACTCCAACTTCTCATAAACCATACGCCATAGTAGAGAAGTGAACAGTCACCATTAACTTCTTTCAACCATAGTGAACACAACTACAGGAAGACAATAATAATTCTCAGAATTATAACCATTATACTTCAGCAAAGGCACATAAATCAAAACCTCAAAGTATGTCACCAAGATAACAAAAGCAAATAAATATTCAATCAAATGCTTTTCCCATCAAATGGGCTCATATTTATAATCTCCAAATGGCACAAAGTTTCCCAAATGTAACTTCACTTGAGCTTTGTAAAATCCCAAGTAATTTGCTAATGGAAAAACAATCTGATCTTGCTGTATGCAGAAAATAATTTAATAATTAATATGAAAAAATTGAAATATCATTCCCTTTGTTTGACAGTGTCAGACCAATTTACTGGTAATCAGATTCTTTCCAAACAGTTACAAATATAAGAAGGATGCAAGTGTAAAAGATTACACCAATCTAGAGCAATTTTATTTCATTAAACTAATACAGAGCCCTTTTTTTAACAAATGATGCATCTACATAAAGTTATTGATGATACCTTTACAGACTGTAAATAGCAGCCATCCAAGTTTCTTCTATGCAGTGGTATAGACTCGAACCAACCAAGGCTCTATTCGTTTTGGTTTCTAAAGGGATGCCTACCATCTCTCATCTATTAGAATGCAGTTTCCATGAACAGAATAAGCTATTGTGTGATAATGATGCCCGATAATTTATTATTTCTTCCTTCTCGAAGATGGAATCTCTGTCTCCTCCTATATCTGACGCCCTCTTTTGCCGTATAAGACAAGTGCAATGTCCCACAATTCCTTCAGATGTAGATCACTTTTACTCATCAGCGTTCAACCAATTCTGGGTTTGATTCTTCAAACATAAGATAATCTTTAGATGGCTTCAATTATATATGATGCTATTTTCTTCCACATCGAATACGTGCCACCAATCACCATAACCTTCAATCTTCTGGAAATTTGTCTTCTCTGTCGTAAGGAGTGAATGTTTAGCTATTCTTCAGACGGAATACTAACAACTTCCTTGGCATTTCTCCACTAGGTCAGCCTCGGTCTAACGAAAGGAGAGTTTTAATCATCTATTCATTTGAATACCAAAAATGATTCAATTCTCAATCTTTCGTGCTCTCTTCAATGTTGATCCAAGAGACATTGCCTTCTTTATATAAACAAAGGAAATCCCGTAAAACTACCAACTGATTTAGTTGGATATTTCACATAAAAAGCTTATTATAATATAAACTTAATAAACTTAAGAATGATTTATTATTAATTATTATATATTAGTCCAATGGATTTGTGAATTGAAACTAATATAAAGTAATTAATGTTTATTTTGCCTTTTCAACTTTCAAAAGGAAAGTCTTCCTGGAGGAATATTACAAGCTTCCTCAACACAACATTAAAATATAAAAAAGTGTCATATAATATAATTATTAATTACTTTTGGCTCCCAAAAATGACCTTTTTCCACCATAACATAATATTTTGACACACAAAGCCATTGTTTCTTGTGTCTGCAATTTAACAAATTTCATCCTGGTTCTAACGAGCTATGATACTGAGGTGACCAACATACAACACCAACGAAAATAGCAACCTCAACACATTTAGATGAATAATAATAATAATTCACCTATCTTGTGAAAACAACTGAAGAAGAATCAAAATCTAAATCTAAAAACACCGAAGTGATCCCGATGAAGAAAGACAGTGAGTAAACCTGACGGGGTGACTTACTATAAATAGATGCTTCCTTCAAGGTTCTTGGAGCACAAACCAGAAGCCCGAAATAAAAACTAAGAGCATCACTCAACTCTTCTAACTCAACTAAGCTCATCAAAACCAACTATTTGACTTACTATAAATAGAAAGTCCCTCAAACGGAGCCAAAACACACCATAGGTTGTTGGAAAGCCTATAACCCCACAACTGAGACCCTCAAATCCCATTGTCGTCAGCGCATGAGGGTTGCGATGGTGAACTGACCAAGTCAACCATAAGAGCCTGCTAAGAATGGGGACATACATCTTTACTTTCCTCCCAAACTTATTTGATTAAAAACATCTGTTGCTTAGCTTTGTGTGTAGAATTTTCAACTCAACCTTAGATTGTTTTGTGCCCATAATATTTTTTGAGATCCTTTTATTATCCAAGCTTAGGTTTCTTAATAATATTCAAAACTATGGATTTATTTAAAATCCTTAATATAATTACATTCAATTGAATATAATGATGTACAAAATAAAAATGTTACCCCTATTTTAATGAAAATAATTCTTGATTCATTTTCCTATATTGTAGCATATTAAAGAAATGTTCCTTTCTATTCTTCATAAGTAATGACCAATTAGCAAGGCTTGATACATTGGAAAGGAAAAACACTATGCAGTTTTATCAAGAAATTCACAACAAAAATTTGCACTACAAATTCCACTTTAGCACTACAACAAACTTCCAAGTGCATCCAAGATATGGGTTCACTTTAATTTTGGAGAAATTAAAGAAGAAATACAAAACTAAAGTATTGATCTACAGAACTGATCAAGCTACATATTTGCTTAAAGTTGGATATATTGAATACCGTATGTACACTTCTGCCTTTCTTGGTAAATGCCAAAAGTCGTTTTTCACCCTCCTGTTATTAGTTACATGCCAAATGAATCATCTTTGTGTAATCAACATATGAGTATCATATAAATAAATAAATTAGCAGTGAGTTTTTCTAACGTTGTAGGAACTAACCAATTAGAAAGACAAGCTCATAAACTTAGAAAAGGAAAGAGGCATACCTGTTGCTTAAAATAGTCGATAAACTCCTGCCATGAACTATGAACCTTCACAACAACATATCTGCAATAGGGCATTAAGGGTACAAACCTAAAATGTAAACTGAAACTAATATAATGAGGTAAAGTGCTTCAAATTGAACTCAAAATGTAGGAAAATAACACTTTGTTTTTGTAGATCCCGTGGTATTATTAGAAAATGTTCAATCAAATAACTAGTTCAACTGTATTCATGTTATGCCACAGTTTTATACAAAAAATTAAATCCATTTATGCAGGTTCTTAAGGAATTGCAAAAAAAATATTAGGAAAAGAGAAGAAAAATGTTTGGCTCATGAATACCTTGAGTAAATATGACTTGCTGGTGGGATAGGGAATACCAAAACTACATTTGGCGAATAAGATTATCAATTTTCATATACTACAAATACTCTTTTAGAAAGATATTCATTTCATTCATTGATTTTTTTGTGCAATATACACGTATTTTATACATAGAGAGCTGAAAATTGCACAAAGACTGTCAACATGAGGATTGATCCACTTTTAAAAAAAAGTTGTTATGATGACAACCATTTGCATCCACGATATGACCTGCATTAGATGCCTGTTATTGCATTTTTATGGAAAGCGATATGTTATTAAGGATAACATATTAGCTGCTATCAACATCCAAAGAGGTTCACATTATACAAGGACCAGATTCACTCTATTGCTATGCAGTCTATACTTGTAGGCTCCACCAAAACTAGAATTTGCATTGTAACTCCAAGAAATTTATAACCCATCTCAAACATCCTGACAATATTCATGAGATATAATTTTATACACAAACTTATATTGTAAAATGATAACTCCGCAAGTATGGCTCCAGTTTGATTTCAATTGTCTTCAAACAAGCTATGCAACTCTATTCAATATGATATGTCACCCAAAAATGAATCACTTTGGTCCTTGAACTCTCATGCCATAAGTTAGTCGATGCACAGTTCTAGTCCCACACAGCAGCAATCTCCTCTCATCTAACTATACAACCTGACTATGTAGTAAATATGGCAGCTAAACATCAATAAAACACCTTAAAACTTGTATACTCATAAGCAGCCAGCAGGTTTATGTATGACCTATCCACAAAATGGTAGGCCCAATAACACCAAAAATCTATGAATTGCCATTAAAACCTCAACAAATCCCTCAAAAAAACAAAAAAGATATTGAACTTTCAAAATGCCTCAAAATATTGCATGATTGCAAACAGAATTAAACTTCCCTTTGCAGCTCAATGGTGATTCTTGTATGTTAAGTTATCGATTTGGGTGTAGATGTGGATGCAGGTGTGAGAATCAGATGCGCAGATGTGCAAAAAAGATTTTGGGGACTTTTTTAAGCGTTTACAACTTTACACACACACCCACACATGCAAAGAAATGCAAGAAATATGCAAAATTAAATCCTTGGATAATGTAATCCTTCATAATTGATCACAATAGATATTAAATACTAATTGATAGTTCAAACTTCAAAGATATTAAAATTCAAATAAGTCATATCATAGACATCTATGTTCACGATTCCAATACAAATCATAAAATACAATTACAAAATCCAAATTCAGTTCATGATTCAATATTCATCAATCAAAAATCAAGATTCAAGATTCACTAATCAAAACCATAAGGATTCTCAAAACAAATCTCATCATCTCCAACTATTGCAAGTTCAAGATCATTTGAACCCAAAGAGGTTCCACTTGTACGAGATGCACCATGTGTTGTGATGTTATCATCATCTATGATTGTAGTAAGATCTTGAATTGTTGCATCCAAGTTGGCACACTCAGGGGCTACATCCCAAAGCTTGGCTGCCCCTTCCATGTAGTCATCCTCCTTACGTGAAAAAAGACGCAAATCGGTATGAATGTAAACAAACTCTTCATCTTTTTGTGAGCCCACATGGTTATGCTTCACTGAGTGGATAAAGGAGTATGTACTCCAATTCCATTCGGCAGCGAAAGAACTTATAACCTAAACAATGTTCACAAAATTAAACATAAAAATGAAAAACAAATTAAAGAATGTTAAACACTAAATTGTAGAATACAAGTGGTAAACAAAAAACAAAAAAACAAAAACTTGTGAGAGGACCCTAATTGCAAGACATTGTAGATGCTTAAATGGTTGACCATAGAGGTGCCACAATGTGATAGCTCTTATGTTGTTTTGATCCTTTATTGCAGTTGGACTAAGTTTTGCTCTAGGCAAATAAGCTAAATTTTGTACTAACTTTTTTGTGCAAGATCATCTTGAAAGAGTCTTTGAAAAGCTTTGTCGAACTCCTTCATTCGCATACAGTGCTACTATATCTAGCATAGCAAGTATTTCCACGCTATAGGATCTTGAAGATAGGGTATATGCAAAGAGGTGTGATGGGGTGATCATCTTTTCCCAACGATGATGAATGATGCTTTCCACCTTATTGCATAATGTTTTACATTCTTTGGGGTCATTCTCATATGTTTCTATAGCAAGTTTTACCTTCTCTATCATTGTGTCCATGCCATCATAGACATCCCCCAAACAAGGTTTATCTGTATCAACAAAGCAAAGCATAGTCATGATAGGCTCAGTGATATCTAATACCAATTGCACATGAGCCCACCAACTATCATCCAAGACCAATGGCTTGACCTTTTCGGCCCTCCGTAAATGTGAAGCCTTCCATACACCTGATTGGTTGGAAATAACTTTTTGGCTCAATGCCCCTTGCACCTTGACAAGTTGTCTCGTAACAATAGTATGAGATGTAAATCGGGTCTCAGCAACCTAAGCAAGTTAATAACAATATGTCAATAAATATTACACAAAGTTAGATACAATTTGATAATTGAAATTTGAACATGACATAAGATTTATCAATATTTAATTAATAAATTAAATTTAGTAATTATAATTTACCTTCAACAACTCCAATTTGAAGAATGCTTTCAATATCGATTGTGGCATTTGATGGTTCGTCACAAACATTTGTATTTCCTGCTCCTCTGGGTATATTTGTTTTACCTAATCTACTTGAGAGCAATTTTTTTCCATGGCCATGTTGAGGGAGTGTTCAATGCATGGTGTCCGAAAAATATGATCATACCGGCCCTCAACCAAAGCACCTACAAGCATACAATTTTTAGCATTATCAATAATCACCTAGACTACATTCTCAGTATCCACTATCTTTATGGCCTCATTGCAAAACCTAGAGATGAAATGTGCATCTTTCACTTCCACTTCACAATCAACTGCCTTTAGAAACATCGATCCTTTTGGGGAAACTGCAATCACATTCATCAATGGTCGGTCTTTTGTATCTTTTCATCCATCAGAAACAATAGAAACACTTGCAGTTTTCCAAGAATTTCCGATTGATTGAAGGGATCTCTCTACAATTTTGTTCGCTTTTTGCAATTTTTCATATGTAGGACTTGTTTAATCAATCGGGTGCTTTATTGATGGTTGTCACCCTCTCCTTCCAATATGGTGATCTCACCAAGTTGAAAGGAAGACCATTGGCATAGATGCAAAGTGCAATGGCTTGATCAGCAAGCTCTCTTGCCTCTATTTTAAATGTCTTGTCCAATGGACCTCTTTTGCAAGTGATAATTTCTACTTCTTCCTCTTTCTCTCCCGGTACAGGTGCTTGCAAGAATGGATGTTTGGAGGATACAACTGGTTCAATGGGCAATTGCATCTTTTTCTTTCTGGATAGAGGTTCATAAGAACTTTGTTTTGATCTTCTGAAAAAATTATCAACCTCTTATTGCTCTTTTATAAATCCTTTTATTTGTGCATTAGACATCCCCTTCCCATCTTTGCTTCCTTTGCACTTTCCCATTCATTTACCAAAAGGGCCCACAAATGATGTTTGACCCGAGAATATGAGCTATTGAATGGTTTAATAGATTCATGTACATTACACTTCCGAAGATATGACCCACCTCTTGAAACTAGTGATATTATTCTAGTATGTCTCCATAAAAGATATCCTACATCAATTTTGAATTTATCGACTCCTTGTCGTCCCACTGAACTTTGACTACCACTAGCAACAATTCTTGCACAATACAATCTAATTTCTTGCTATTATAAAAAAAAAAATTAGAAAAAAACTATGAACATCAAGCATACAAGTGCAAAAAAATATACAAAAATATTAAAATAGATAGCTAAACGTTTTTCTTTAATTCTTTAAAACAATTGAAAAAAACTTGAAAATGTCTTCCCCAACTTGGAAAAAATCATCAAAACCTCCAAAAAAATCATTGAAGGACTCAAGATGGGATCAAATGCTTACCTTAGATGTTTAGATCTCTTTTGTGGAAGCAATCTGATACCTCACGAATGATCCTCTTCAAAAATAATCACCTTGCCTTCAAAATGCCAAAATGGAGACCAGATGAGAAGATAACCTAGCTGCAAAGAAGGTGAGATGAAAAAACAATAAATGGCCTCTATTATGGTTGGTTTAGGGTTTAGATGAAAAAAAATGATATCACCACATGTTTTAAGTCACTTTAAGTTGTGTTTTTTTTCTTTTTAACGTCAATATTGATGTTTTTGTGGCTGAAGGCTTCCGGATGCACATAGAGGCGTTCTAGACTTATCCACAAGGCATTCACAAGCCCAAGATATGCTTCCTGGAGGCATCCATAGTGCCTCTGCCTCCGCTTCCTCAAGGGCATCCCCAACCCCAGGATGCACTCATCCACAATGCTTGGACGCCTTTGCTTTGTCTCCCTACGTATCCGCCTCTACATCCAATCTTCAAGGGAGCGCATCGGCTACTTAGCCTATATGAAACCACTCTAGTCAGCTCGGGGTATTTGCCCCAAAAACCAACAACCTCAAAAGGGTTCTCATCCTGAAGAAACTTTGAAGAAACTTAGATTCATTCTAACAACATAAGAATATGATTCACAAATCTCTCCCTCAAATAAGCCAATGCCTCCTTACATAGTTTTTTTAAAGGTGATAATAAAAATTTAAAATGTAAAAATTCACTTTATTTCCCTCTCAAAGACCTTTCTCATAAGTTATTACTCTAATTTATCCTTTTATTATTTCTCCACACTAGACAACATTAGTGAAATAGTAATCAATAACTAAATAACTCTTCCAAGTTGCAAAAAAGACTGAAATTGCATTAGAAACAAATTATGATCATACCACATGATTCTGGATACTTGAGATGACAATTGGAGTCAACCAAGTGACTTACTCAAAATAAATCACTCCTTCAATAAGTTTAAAGAGCATATATAAAGTGAGAAACTAATTAAAAAAGCATCACTAGATTCACCAAGAACAAGCCCTTTTCCATAAACAAAAGTCATTGGCAACCAACCCTGAGCTCCAATAAGTTTGAAGTTATTTCCAACACACCAAGAAGCCTATGGAAGAATAGGGAAGTTGGCTTAAAGTTCTCTTAATATGTCAATTATTTCATTGAAATGATTCTTTCATTTGTTTCAAATCGTTCAACAAAGTCTAGCAAACCCTTTGACTAAGTTCTCAAACTTTAGCGATCTGATGATTCCTCTTTGATAATTTGAATTTGAACACATTTTGTTGATTTCTCCCTTCTCATCAAACCTTAATATCCATCCTTCGCTTAACAACAACCCTTATATTATTACCTTAAAGCAACTTGAATGGAAAATAAAGGTACTATAACTTCTCATTGTTTGTTAGGTGATGATTAAAATATTACTAAGAATGATTTCACACTATCCTATCTTGAGTAGCATGCCCTAGCGACTCCACTAACAAGATCAAAAGGCTAATAATGATGAGTGATATCAAGAAATGCAAAGCATATTTTTGTTCACTACTATAATAACTAAAAGTTGCCTTAGAATTGTTCACATGTGGCCCTTTCAAATTACCAACTTGATCAGCCCTACATTTAGAGGCTTATATACAATATTTGAGAATGTTTCTAAACTGAAATTTTGTGAACAAATCCGGAAAACTCTTCAATTACACACTTGATGCCCTAGCTATGTGTCCCAATGCTTGCTTTGTGAGAAAATGTTAAACATTTAAAAATAGTTAAAAAATTAAAACTATCATGAGGGAGACGCCTATTGCTGGCTCTCATTTATTTTTTCTCTACATTACTTGTCTATAGATGTGTGCCAATATACTATTTTTTAGCTTTCATCACCTCATTCCTGCTCATGCACACTTGAATATGGCAATGATTTTTGACTAACAAAATATATGTTTATTTGTGGCATGTGCCTATTTCAAGGGTGCAAGAATCAAGAAAGGGTGTAATTTTGATTTTTAAAATATTTTCCCCGTTGCTTGGCATACTGGACTTCACAAGTGAAAGCAACCTCTTTGAAAAAACTATCATCCTCTGTTAAGTGCATAACTAGATTTTACACTTTACGCATGCGACCAGTTGTGCACTTCAGAAAGGATGATAGTTTTTTCAAAGAGGTTGCTTTCACTTGCGAAGTCCAGCAGGCCAAGCAATTGGAAAAGTACACTCAGAATTTTAAATAGATTTATTTTTATGAGAGAATTCCTAGAGTGAAGCTAGCTGGCGAGAAGAAGCTGTTTGGGAGGGCTTTGACTTGATTTATTTGATCTCGATTTAGCAATAGCACTGTTTTCTGTTACTCTGAAAGATTTACAGTTGGCCTTTTCAGGGCTGCTATATTCACACACTAGAACACAGTAGCCACACCAGTAAGAGAATGTGGAGCATTTTTGCTCAGGACAATATTGTAAGACAACTACAAGCAATCATCCACTCAGAAAGACTAAAGGCACACCTTTTATTACCTCATAGAATAATAAAGGAAGACTAACAATAGCTTAAGTTGACACAACAATTACAAATGTGCAACATTGGCTAAGCCATTTTCAGATTGTGAAGCACAAACCAGCATTAAAATAAAAGAAAACCTTATAATCAACATCATGTATCATTCTAATCTGCATAGAGCTAAGCCTTACAAAAGAGACAGTGTAGGAAACCAAACATTGCATGAATAAAGTTAGAAGATAAATATGCTATTTTCCATGATTATAGATATAAATAAGAACATCCACAATACTGTCTCAAGGATACGGCCAATAGTCCAACCCTGCACGCTTCAGTTTTGTATCATCAATTGGGAAACCTAGTGGCTGTCAATCACAATTTTCAAGAAGCAGCATCACAACTCAAAAAATATATGTAGCGGAACAAATGTTTTATCTATAACTTAGTAGATTTGCATAACATACCAGGAAAAGTTGCATCAATAATCATCATAAACATGGAGAAACACACAATCAAAGTAAGAAAATACAAGCCTTTAAGTGTGAAATCACCTCAACAAGGTGCAGTCCAACTGCTGAAGCTGCACATGTTCTGGCAATAGTGCCAGTATTTCCAGGAATCTGTCAAGGCTAATGTCAGAATCTACAATTGCCTTTCCTCTCCATCAAAACCTGACCCTCCAAACAATTAAGAAGCAAAAAATAACAATGCTTATCTGAAACATTCACAACAACAGCCTGCAGACATTTTTATATATGAAGAAAAAAGTCAAAAATCCACTGGTTGTAAATCCACACAGATAGTAAGCTGTCTAAAAAAGTAAAGAATAAAATTCAGATCACTAAAAATTTCAAAATCATTTTGAATGGGGAGTCAGCTTCTCCAACCTATTGAAAAAACTGGGACAAGTGGAATCTAGTGTCACGCAACAAGAACAAAGAAAGCAATAAGCTTGCCAAAAAAAACTCTCTAACAGCTATAGCAGCAGGATAATGTTTGAACTGCTAACTATTTCTGAAGAGACTGGGGAATAAGAAAATAACTCAGCATGTATTTGCATGTCTTTATCTCCATCTGCCATTCTATTGCACTATGCTACACTATTAACATAGTCATTTTTTAAGATTACCATCATTTTTCATGTACAGTGAACATGTTAACAAGATTAAGACACTGTTGTCTGCAACAATATGTGATTCAAGTACACCAGGAGATCACATTCAACACATGTTTTAAAATCTGTGAGATAAATTGCATGATAATCTTCACTTATAATTTTTATTGGTAACTAGGAGATATTTTCCACAGAAAGACAAACTATGATATTGCTATCAGGACTCAACTGTGTAGTTTTCAAGTCAAACTCATTGACCCATGTTTCCTGAGCAGTGCTTCACAAGAACCCATCTCTCATGAGAATGAATGATACACTTATCACTTGTTGCAGCTAGGTAATGCTCACAAAGGTCAACCATTGGTCCTTCTTGAGTGGTCACCCATCCCAGTACCACTACAATTATGGAGTTACCTCTAAGGTTAAGTCCACTTAGCTTGCTACCCCATTTGACCATATGATGATTTGTACAATGCCAGTATGCAGTACATTTTAAAGTTGCCTTGAGGATGTGTCATTTACAGCCAGAGCATTTACAAATAAAATAAAAAAATTATGATTAATATGTGATGCTTGTGCAATAGATGACCATAACCTGCACCACTATCATGTAACCACTTCAAGGTATAAGTTTCGAACTACCAAGTTTACCCACAGATTCCAAGTTTACATTATGTCCCAAGATCAAGTACGACTTGAAATCTCTATAGCACCCTGATGTACCCATCATCAATGACTAAAATGTAACAATTCCGAAGCAATTCCAAGGTAATTTCATATGATTAAAATGTTTCTAATTTTTTTGACCAAATCTCAAAGTGCCCATTATCAATGTAACAATTCTGATTCAATTGCAAGGTGAATCCATCTGCTGATGTAAAGTTCTGTGTGTGCATTTTATAGCATGGCCAACTGTATAAATACATAATTTTCCCACACTTTGCAGGAAAAAAAAGGAAGAAGACTCAATTTTTTTTCCAATTGCCATATTTAAAAAAATTAAAGTTTCTAAAATAAAATGTAAAAGTTTAAAACAAAAATTTGGAATTATTAAATGTGTTAATGTTCGAAATTTTTCTAATAGAATAAATATTATTCTGCAGATATGATGATCTTTGAACTAGGAAGGTATAGAACATTTATCAATTTCAATGTCCATACTCCATCATCGTTTGGCACATATATATCATCTCATAGACCAATTAGAATGGTCATGTCCTTTCATTACAAATGGTTTACACTTTTATTAGATCAGTTAGTATTTACTAACTAAACTGATCCATTAAGGATGTGGTTTAGTTAGTAAATACTAACTAACTAATTCTTAGCAATTTTACTTCAGATTGATTTATATCTCGATCATTTGTAAATGAAGGAATACTCGATATTAATATGCATCTTGGTCATCATAGATAATAAGGTGGTTTGATCTGACCACAGCTACCTTATCTTCAATACTCCCTCTTAGCGAGGGAAGATTAACCAAGTATGAACCAATTTAGATACCACATTACTCATGATATCAAGGAGTATAATAAATATCAAGTGATGTGGTGTCGGAGGCTCACCACCTGTGGTGGAAAATTATACATTATGTGAGAGAAATTGTTTCGGTTAAATATGATTTGTCTGAAGTTGTGGATCCTAGTGATGTTATCTATTATGATTGGCTTCACATTCCTTCTCAGTAGAGGCCACCTTTGAAGATCAAATGCAGACAACCTCCTCAAAAAATTAGTAGGGAAGGAGATGGAGGCCGCCTCTGCAGGGTGTTCTAAGATCAATACAGATGGGTCTTATCGGGGAAACTCGGGTCCTACTGGCATTGGTGGGATTGGTCGAGATAGTTTGGGGATCGATCAGTTTATGTTTTCTATTTATAAAGGTCATTATACTAACAATTTGATGAGGTGACTGCTACCTTGTATGATGTGGAGTGTGCTTGTGTTCTTGAATGGAAAAGGTTCATTTGTAAGACCGACTCACAGGTTGGACTGCATATGTTGACTAGGCAACATTCTAGAAATGTTTGTTGGTAGTTGGTTCTGGTTGTTAATCAGATTCTTAACTTGTGTTCTTTGGATCCAATTACTTTTACTCACATTCCTAGGGAGTGGAATGGTGTTGTTGATTGTCTTACTAAATGGGCTATTGATCACATGCAAAATTGGAATATTGTGGATGAGAGGTATAAACCTTTGGCTTTGTCTCATCATTTTGGCCACTTGGCAGATCTTGATAGAGCTGTTTGATGCCCCTCTGTATTTCTACTAATTTGAAAAAATTAACACCTCTTTTATTGTCAACACAGTTATATATACAATTTAACTTTGTATTTATTTAATAATTATGGCAGAATGGTTCTGAAAAATGGGTTTGGAAGATCCTATTATGCCCTATACAAAAATGCAAACGAATCAGTTGATCATATATTAGGCTGCCCATATTCTAAAATATGGAGATGGTTGTGCACCAGATTAGGATGGGTTACTGCCCTCCCTAATGACATTAAGAGCTTATTCAAATGCTGGCCACGTGAAGCAAGAACAGATCTTTTCAGAATTCTGTGGATTTGTAGCGTATCAATAATTTTATGGGAATTATGGAAAGAAAGGAATAGGTGAAATTTTCAAGAAAAGGCAATATATAGGGAGGTAATGTTGAACAAAATAGAATCTGCCATTTTTAAGTTTTTCAATAGCAGAAATTTAATCCACGTTAAAATATAAACTCGATTCACAAAGTGGGATAGCATTCTCAGGAAAACTTGCCATGGTCTAAATTCTAAAGACTCCTGCCTACTTTGGCAAAGGTGGGGACATAAGCAGGATGGAAAAGCTTTCTTTCTCATGGAAGCCCCCTCAATTTGGATGGTTTAAACAAAATTTTGATGGCGCTTTTCGAGGAAACCTACGATCCTCTGGCTGGTGCGATAGTTCACTTTCGGATGGTTTAGTGATGGCACGAATTGCTTCCCCCTCGGTTGAAGAAACCAATAATATTCTATTCATCTATGATAAATAACAAAAATATATAATGTATGAGGAATTTAAGGCTTTGAATGAAGGTCTTCTATTATGCAAAGATTTGGGGATTGCCAAACTAGAAACTAGAGGGGATTCTGTAGTAGTGATCAATGTAGTAAGAGCTGGATTGACTCCCAACTAGAGATTAGCATCTGTGTTGGATAGTGCCATGAGCCGTAATTGATATATGTAAATATATCAATGCACATATGATTTGTTCAAAATATAAACTTTGAATTTAAATATATAATTCCTTGCAAAAAACTTGTATATAAGTGAATACATTATACAATGATATAAATCAATGTTAATAAATGTTATACATAATATTTCCAACAAATATTATAGAACTTTAAAAAATAATAAAGATGTTATAATTGACCATTATTAAAACTTGTGAGTTTCCTTGCGGTGATGTTAGGGGTGGAGTATGTGGAGTTTCAGAACACGAGTTATGATTAAGGTTTTGGCAGTGCTTAAGTATAAATTGTGTAACCTTTATAGACCAACAAAAATATTGATTCAAACATCATATTGATCAGAAACTCCTTGTACACCAATTATTAATGGTCGATCATAAGCCATCAATGAGAAAAGGATATGTGTATGACAGTCGATGATTAGAGTTTTGAAGGAATGTGTTAAAGACACCACAAACAACAATTATCACCCATTGATGTCAGAAGAACACAGCATGGGATAAGTAGTGAACCAATACATAATCAGAATTAATAGGTAAAGATTATATGTGATGTCAGCGGTATGAGCAAGCACGACCTTTTAACCAAAAGATATGATAATGTAATTGATGACATAATGATTATTGGACATGATAAATAGTATGATAATAATGGGCATCATTAAGAATAAACAGCACGTAAGCCAATTTTATATTATGATACAGCACATTGTTGGTACAGCAAGGAGACTACAAATCAATTTGTATTTAGGAGATTGACAATCTAGAGATAAAAGGAATGTGGTTAGCATACAGACTAATCAATAATGAATCATTGATATAAAGATATAAGTAGTGCCAGCAATTATAATTGAAACACGGGTCAGAGATTGTGCAGCAATTACCAAACCAATTGAACAATCTCTTAATATGACAAAATAAGAACAGAGAAATATGTTGAGCCACTAGGGGAATAAGCAATCAGAGCCTAAATGAGACGATAAGTCCATAAATCAGGGATCATGTTACTAATGATAAAAAAGGTTGATGGCTCAGCAAATTACTAATCATCAATTATTAATAAGGAAGTGTTTAGTCATGAACACTGACAGTAACAGCCAGTTGTTAGGAGATCATTAATAACCAACCAAGAGGGCAATGGTTACAATTGATTATTTATCAAGAAATACAAAGAGGTGTTTAGGAAGAGATAATGGACATGTATCTTGAAGGCATCCTATCTTATTGCAAAGTATAAGAAGGTGATCTATCTCACTTGAACCAAGAGGGGATTTGGAAATACCATAAACAAAAAATTTATATAATATATTCCTGCTCTTTACAAATGAAGAGATAAGAAAGCAAATGAGTCTCTATATTACTGGCAAAGTTGTGTGTCAGCAAATGATATTTAACATATGTATGAGTGGAATATTGTTTTATGGAAGATTATATTTAGATTTTAGTAAGGGTACAAAACCATTCTAGGCTCTGATATATTATCATAGCAAGATCAAGATCATATGTATCAGCTATGTTATATATATATGAGCTATATAACGATGCAGGCAAAAAGGTGAATAACTAGGGCCAAAGGCTCACCCAGCTATCCAAACCACCCTACAAGAGTTAACACAATGGAAGCAAACACAAGAAGAGTAACCAAAGGAGGAAGAAGGGTGAAATACTTTTATTGATTCATCAAAATATCTTCATACATGCCCAGTTGTAAGGCCTTATGGGTTATGGCCAATTACAAATACATTCAAATTCAAAGATCCAACTGCAAATTCACACTTTCAGTTCTGCTCTCTAATCTTCTTCGCAAAAACTTACCTAACTCTAAGCCTAAACACTCTATATATACTTGCCAAAATGACTTATAGATTATTTTAGAACATTACATAAGAGGAAGGCCAACCCAACAAAGGTCTAGACGCATCCCAAAAAAATATCTTAACATAAATGTTGCGAACAAAACAAATACCGCAAGTCGGCTCGCAGAAATCACGTCCAAATGTTGACACTTGGCATACACTAGGTAACTCAGTGAATAGAGTCACTTGGCATACACTGGGTAACTCGGCGAATGAAGAGTCACTTGGCGTACACTGGGTAACTTGGCGAATGAAGAGTCACCATACACTAGGTAACTCGGCGAATGAAGAGTCACCGTACACTAGGTAACTCGGCGAATGAAGAGTCACTTGGCGTACACTGGGTTACTCGACGAATGAAGAGTCACTTGGCGTACACTGGGCAACTTGGCAAATGAAAAGCCACTTGGCGTACACTGGGCAACTCGACAAATGAAGAGTCACTTGGCATACACTAGGCAACTGGACGAATGAAGAGTCACTTGGCGTACACTAGGTAACTCAGCGAATGAAGAGTCACTTGGCATACAGTGGGTAACTCAGCGAATGAAGAGTCACTTGGCATACACTAGGTAACTCAGCGAATGAAGAGTCACTTGGCATACACTAGGTAACTTGGCGAATGAAGAGTCACTTGGCATACACTAGGTATCTTGGCGAATGAAGAGTCACTTTGCATACACTAGGTAACTCGGCATCCACATGCAAAATGAACAAAAATGAGTAGGATAACAAGGCAACCCAGGATGCTCCTGCATCAGACAAATGGAGTTGAAAGAAATGATTCTCCTGAATCATTGAGATGTCACAATCTAAGCGGATTCCAACTCAGATTGAGAAATCCATGAAGCATCTTCAATATGCCTGTTCTTCCACTTTACTAAATATTCATAGTAATCTTTTCCTCTTGTGCTCCTGCCAACTCTCTGATCCAATATCTGTTCAACTTCTTTAATCTGCTTCTTAAGATAATCTTCTAATAAAACAACTTCATCATTTGACTCATAATACTTATACAAATCAGCAATATTGAATATAGGAGATATATCCATGTCATCAGGTAACTCAACTTCATAAGCGTTACCACTGTCAAACTTCTTCAAGATCTTCCAAGGTCCAAATTTCTTCATCTTCAGCGTACTATATGTTCCAACTGGGAATCTTCCTTTCTTTAGATGAACCATCACCTCATCACCAACTTGAAAATCATAGTATCTTCTACACTAATCAGCATTCTCCTTATACTTCTTATTACTTTGTTCTAACCTCAACTTCACTTCCTTATGCAAAGACTCCATAAAATTAGCAAATTCTTCTCCTACAGCTTTCTTTTCTTCACCAACAACATCTCTAAAATTTGATATACCTCTAGGATGCATTCCGGTAACAATCTCAAAAAGTGTCTTCCCTGTACTCCTATTCACAAAATTATTATATGCAAATTCAGCTTGTGTTAATACCATCTCCCAATTACTTGGCTTATTCCCAACTAAACATCTCAGCAAAATACCCAAGCTTCTATTCACAACCTTTGTCTGTCCATTTGTCTATGGATGGAATGTAGAACTGAACTTCAGCTCAGTACCCATCTTCTTCCACAGTCTTCCAAAAATAACCAACAAACTTACTGTCTCTGTCTAAAATAATACTTCTTGGTAATCCATGCAATCTCACAATCTCTTTAAAGAAAAGTTCAGCAACATGCTCAGCATTTGATGTCTTCTTACATAGTATGAAATGAGACATCTTAGAAAATCTGTCCACTACAACAAATATAAAATCATACCCCTTCACTGTCTTAGGCAATCCAAGAACAAAACCCATACTGATGTCACTTCAAAGTTTCTCAGGAACAGTAATAGGTGTATACAAACTAATATTTTGACTCACTCCCTTTGCAACTTGACAGACTCCACAACTCTTTACAAATTTTTGAACATCTTTATACATTTGTGGCCAATAATACTTCTTTTTCAGCAAACTCAATGTTTTATCAATTCTAAAATGTCCAACTAATCCACCACTATGCTTTTCCTTAATCAGATTCAACCTCATAGGACTTCTAGGAATACACAACTGAATACCTTTGAACAACATACCTTCTTGAATAAAATATTCATCATACTTATGTGGTCTATCAGATTTGGTGCTCTACACTCTCTCCACGCCTCAGAAAAATCAGGATCAGCATCATACAATTCTTTCATTTCATCAAAACCAAGAACTTCAACCTTCATTTCAGTCAACAAAGAACGTCTTCTACTCAATGCATCAACAACTCTGTTAGTAACTCGACTCTTATGCTTGATCACAAATGTAAAACTTTGCAAGTACTAAACCGACTTCATATGTCTTTGATTCAATTTATGTTGACTTCCCAAGTATTGTAAAGCTTTATGATCAGTATACAGCACAAACTCTTTAGGAATCAAATAATGTCTCCACTTCTTCAAGGCTTGAACAATAGCATAAAACTCTTGATCATACACAGATTATTTCGTTTTAGCATCATTCAACTTTTCACTAAAGAAAGTGTTTACCGTACAGGTAAAGAAAATGAACGCATACAGACAGTAGAACATGAACAGCAGGATTATATTCGCAATATTAGATGAATGATGCTTTACAATGATCCCAGACGGGATATAAATACTACCGCCGAACCTTCCCGAAGGAGTCCGTCGGCCACAAATATTCTATCCGCTACAAACTATTTACCGTCGGACCGTCGGCTACAGAATACCGAAACACTGTCGAACCGTCGGCTTACAGAATACAAAAACACCGCCGGACCGTCGGCTGCAGAATACAGAAACACCGCCGGACCGTCGGCTATAGAATACAGAAACACCGCCGAAACCATCCAGTCGGCTAACAGAAAGCAACGGATTTACCTTCTTGACTTAATATAGCTCCTATTGCATTACCACTTGCATCACATTCAACTTGAAATACTTTGTTGAAATCAAGCAAAGCCAATACATCTAATTCAGCAACCTTTTGTTTCAAAGTCTCAAAACTCTTATCAGCTCCATGTGTCCACTTGAATTCCTTTTTATCTCCCCTCATTGTTTCAGTCATAGCATTACAAACAGCACTGAAATTCTTTATAAATATTCTATAAAAACTAGCCAAACCATGAAATGATCTTACCTCACCCACATTCTCAGGTGTAGGTCATTCCAAAATTGCTTTAACCTTCTCAGGATCCATCTTCAATCCATCAACTAAAATGACAAATTCCAAATACACAATCTCCTCTTGCATAAAAGAACACTTTTTCAAATTAACCAACAACTTTTCCTCTTTCAACCTTTGCAATACTTGTCTAATATGCTCAAGATGTTCTTCCTTAGTCTTGCTGAATATCCGAATATCATCAAAATAAACAATTACAAACTTACCCAAGAATCTTTTCAGAACTTCATTCATCAACCTCATGAAAGTACTAAGTGCATTAGTCAAACCAAAAGGCATAACCAACCATTCATACAAACCATCTTTTGTCTTGAAAGTAGTCTTTCATTCATCACCTTCTCTGATTCTGATTTGATGATAGCCACTCTTCAAATCAATCTTCGTAAAATACTTTGCTCCACTCAAACAATCCATTATGTCATCCATCCTTGGCATAGGAAACCTATATTTCACTGTGATTTTGTTAATAGCTCTGGAATCAGTACACATTCTCCATTCTCCACTCTTTTTAGGTGCTAATACAGCAGGTACAGCACATGGACTCAAGCTTTCTCTAATCAAACCTTTCTGCAACAACTCATGCACTTGTCTGTTAAGTTCTTCATTCTCTGCAGGTGTCAATCTATATGGTGCTTTGTTTGGCAAACTAGCTCTAGGAATCAGATCCATAAAATGACTTATACTTCTTACTAGATGTAAACCATCAGGAATATCATCAGCAATAATTTATTTATACTCATTCAGCAATTCGGTAATTGCTACTGGCACTCAGCTATCACTATCTACTGTCATTTGATCATTACTAACTTCTGCTGCTTGATCATTACTACCAACACTCGGTCCTCTAGGAACTATGGCAAAACAGACTTGATTCTTTTTCATTTCCTTTTCAAATTGTTTCCCATTAACCATGCAAATTTTTATAGCAGTACAATTAACGTCATCTAGACTTTCAATCAAAGGCAGCAATGTTTGTTTCTTCCCATTTACCCAAATAGTATATTGATTCAATCTTCCATCATGTACAGCATATCTATCATATTGCCAAGGTCTACCCAACAAAATATGACAACAATCCATGGGCATAATCTCACACAAAACTTCATCAAAGTAATGTCCAATTTTGAACTTCACAAGGCATTGCTCACTTACCAATATCCTATGCTCATCTTTGATCCATGAAACATGATAAAGTTAGGGATGTTTCAGTCTCTGCAACTACAACTTGGTAACCAACTCTTTTGATGCCAAATTTGTAGAACTTCCACTGTCAATAATCACTTTGCAGCATTTTCCAGCCATCTTACATCTGGTCTTGAAAAGACTTCTCCTTAAAATAGGTTCCTCATCACTTCGCTTATTACACAAGGTTCTTCTCACCATCAGATTTTCTCCAGCCTCAGGTCCACTTGGTGAACCCTCATCATCTTCTTGAATCATAGCATTTCTGTTACCTTGCCTACTTTCAGAGGATCTACATTCAAAAGATCTATATCCCTCTTTACCACATCAAAAACAATTACCATGAAATCCACCTCTAGAATAGGAATTATCTCTTCCTTAGTAAGAATACCACTTTTCCATTCGCTCTTGCCTTTGTCATCATTCTTCCATTCAGATTTGCCTTTATCCTGCATAGAACTGTCAGATCTGCCACTTTCTCCATAAGATATACCTCTGCCTCTCTGGAATCTACCACCTCTATCTCTTTGTCTTTGTTCATGCTTCTTTGTCAAGATCTCCTCAGCTTTCAAGGCATATTGATATGCTTCTTCTACGTTTCCCAACTTCACAAAACTTATTTCATCCTGAATTCCAGATCTCAATCCATTAATGTACCTTGCAATTTTCTCAACATCATCATCCACATGTCCAGATCTAATGTCCAATCTATAGAATTCCTCGGTATATTCTTTTACAGTCATGTCCTTTTGTTTCAAATTTTGCATCTTTCTCAACAAGCTAACTTGGTAATCAGCAAAAAGGAATTTGTTCTTTACCTTGTTCACCATCTTTGGCCAAGTTCCGATCTTCTCCTTTCCTCTCCTTTGTCTATCAGTTTGCAAGTGCTCCTACCATAGTGATGCATGACCTTTCAACCTAGTGACTACAATCTTCACCTTTCTATTATCAGGAGTGTTTTCATACTCAAAGAACTTCTCCATATCAGAGATCCAATCCAACACAACATTGGTATCTAGTTTTCCATCATAAGGAACAACTTCTACAGCAAGCTTTGAATTTTCCCTAGACAATATTTGCAACAATCTTTCCTCATCCTAATCTTCTTCATGTTCTGGATTATGGTTTGGTGTTGCTGCTTCATCATCACTTACATCATCAAGATGTGCTCCTCTCCTCTGGGCTATCTCCACAGCATCTAATCTGGCTGCAATTTGTCACAACTGATCTAATATAGCATTATCAACATTATTTCCTCTACCACAAACCATCTTTACAAATCAAGTTCCTGCAAGATCGTAAACCTCTGCAAGTTATAGGTTAAATCCACAGATCTGCCACCCTACAACCAAATCCCAAATCAGGGTTCTACACGATCCAATCTCCACGAAGACGAACCTCAAGCTCTAATATCAACTGACACAGGCAAAAGGATGAATAACTAGGGCCAAAGGCTCACCCAACTATCCAAACCACCCTGCAAGAGTTAACACAACGGAAGCAAACACAAAGAACAATAACCAAAGGAGGAAGAAGAGTGAAATACTTTTATTGATTCATCAAAATATCTTCATACATGCCGAGTTGTAAGGCCTTCTGGGTTACGGCCAATTACAAATACATTTACATTCAACGATCCAACTGCAAATTCGCACTTTCAGTTCTGCTCTCTAATCTTCTTCCCAAAAACTTACCTAACTCTAAGCCTAACCACTCTATATATACTTGCCAAAATGGCTTATAGATTATTCTAGAACATTACATAAGAGGAAGGTCGAGCCAACAACGGTCTGGACGCATCCCAAGAAAATATCTTAACATAAATTTTACGAACAAAATAAATCCTGCAAGTCGACTCGCAAAAATCATGTCCGAATGAAGAGTCACTTGGCATACACTAGGTAACTCGACGAATGAAGTCACTTGGCGTACACTAGGTAACTTGGCAAATGAAGAGTCACTTGGCGTACATTGGGTAACTCAGCGAATAAAGAGTCACTTGGCATACACTGGGTAACTCGGCGAATGAAGAGTCACTTGGCGTACACTGGATAACTCGGCAAATGAAGAGTCACTTGGCGTACACTGGGTAACTTGGCAAATAAAGAGCCACTTGGCCTACACTGGGTAACTTGGTGAATGAAGACTCACTTGGCATACACTGGGTAACTTGGCAAATGAAGAGTCAGTTGGCCTACACTTGGTAACTTGGCGAATGAAGAGTTACTTGGCATACACTGGAGCTACAATAACTCGGCATAACAAGGCAACTTAGGATGGTCTTGCATCAGACAACCGGGGTTGAAAGAAATGATTCTCCTGAATCATTGAGACGTCACAATCTGAGCAAAGTCCAACTCAAATTGAGAAATCCATGAAGCATCTTCAATAGGCCTATTCTGCCACTTTACCAAATATTCATAGTAATCTTTTCCTCTTGTGCTCCTACCAACTCTCTGATCCAATATCTGTTCAACTTCTTCAATCTACTTCTTAGGATAATCTTCTAATACAACAACTTCATCATCCGACTCATGATACTTGTACAAATCAGCAATATTGAATGTAGGAGATATATCCATGTCATTAGGTAACTCAACTTCATAAGCATTACCACTATCAAACTTCTTCAAGATCTTACAAGGTCCAAATTTCTTCATCTTCAGCTTACTGTATGTTCCAACTAGGAATCTTCCTTTCTTTAGATGAACCATCACCTCATCACCAACTTGAAAATCATGGTGTCTTCTAGACTGATTAGCATTCTCCTTATACTTTTGATTACTTTTTTTCAACCTCAACTTCACTTCCTTACGCAAAGACTCCATAAAATCAGCAAATTCTTCTCCTACGGCACTTTTCTTTTCTTCACCAGCAATATCTCTCAAATCTGATATACCTCTAGGATGCATTCCAGTAACAATCTCAAAAGGTGTCTTCCCTGTACTCCTATTCACAAAATTATTGTATGCAAATTCAGCTTGTGCCAATACCATCTCCCAATCACTTGGCTTATTCCCAGCTAAACATCTCAACAAATTTTCCAAGCTTCTATTCACAACCTCTATCTATCCATCTGTCTGTGGATGGAATGTAGAACTGAACTTCAACTCAGTACACATCTTCTTCCACAAATTCTTCCAAAGATAACCAACAAACTTATTTTCTCTATCTGAAATAATACTTCTTGGTAATCCATGCAATCTCACAATCTCTTTAAAGAAAAGTTCAGCAACATACTCAGCATCTGATGTCTTCTTACATGGTATGAAATGAGACATCTTAGAAAATCTATACACTACAACAAATATAGAATCATACCCCTTCACTGTCTTAGGCAATCCAAGAACAAAATCCATACTGATGTTAGTCCAAGGTTTCTCAAGAACAGTAATAGTTGTATACAAACCAGTATTTTGACTCAGTCCCTTTGCAACTTGACAAACTCCACAACTCTTTACAAATTTTTGAACATCCTTATACATTGGTGGCCAATAATACTTCTTTTTCAGCAAACTCAATGTCTTATCAATTCCAAAATGTTCAGCTAATCCACCACTATGCTTTTCCTTAATCAGATTCAACCTCATAAGACTTCTAGGAATACAGAATTGAATACCTTTGAACAACATACCTTCTTGAATGAAATATTCATCATACTTACTTATGTGGTCTGTCAGATTTGGTGCTCTACACTGTCTCCATGCCTCAGAAAAATCAGGATCAGCATCATACAATTCTTTCATTTCATCAAAACCAAGAACTTCAACCTTCATTTCAGTCACAAAAGAACATCTTCTACTCAATGCATCAGCAACTCTGTTAGTAACTCGACTCTTATGCTTGATCACAAATGTAAAACTCTGCAAGTACTCAACCGACTTCATATGTCTTTGATTCAATTTATGTTGATTTCCCAAGTATTGTAAAGCTTTATGATCAGTATATAGCACAAACTCTTTAGGAATAAAATAATGTCCACTTCTTCAAGGCTTGAACAATAGCATAAGACTCTTGATCATACAAAGAATATTTCCTTTTAGCATCATTCAACTTTTCACTAAAAAAAGCAACGGGTTTACCTTCTTGACTTAATATAGCTCCTATTGCATTACCACTTGCATCACATTCAACTTGAAATACTTTGTTGAAATCAAGCAAAGCCAGTACAG
The DNA here is from genome assembly GCA_028749045.1 of Cupressus sempervirens. Taxonomy (NCBI): domain Eukaryota; kingdom Viridiplantae; phylum Streptophyta; class Pinopsida; order Cupressales; family Cupressaceae; genus Cupressus; species Cupressus sempervirens. The sequence goes on along the minus strand of CM053786.1, from coordinate 707,743,135 downwards.
GTAATTCAGCAACCTTTTGCTTCAAAGTCTCAAAACGCTTATCAGCTCCATGTATCCACTTGAATTCCTTTTTATCTCCCCTCATTGTTTCAGTCATAGCATTACAAGCAACACTGAAATTCTTTATAAACTTTCTGTAAAAACTAGCCAAACCATGAAATGATCTTACCTCACCTACATTCTCAGGTGTAGGCCATTCCAAAATTGCTTTAAACTTCTCAGGATCCATCTTCAATCCATTAGTTGAAATCACAAATCCCAAGTACACAATCTCCTCTTGCATAAAAGAACACTTTTTCAAATTAACCAGCAACGTTTCCTCTTTCAACCTCTGCAATACTTGTCTAATATGCTCAAAATGTTCTTCCTTAGTCTTGCTGAATATCGGAATATCATCCAAATAAACAATCACAAACTTACCCAAGAATCTTTTCAAAACTTCATTCATCAACCTCATGAAAGTACTAGGTGCATTAGTCAAACCAAAAAGCATAACCAACCATTCATACAAACCATCTTTCGTCTTGAAAGCAGTCTTCCATTCATCACCTTCTCTGATTCTGATCTGATGATAGCCACTCTTCAAATCAATCTTTGTAAAATACTTTGCTCCACTCAAACAATCCATCATGTCATCCATCCTTGGCATAGAAAACCTATATTTCACTGTGATTTTGTTAATAGCTCAAGAATCAGTACACATTCTCCATTCTCCATTCTTTTTAGGTGCTAATACAGCAGGTACAACACATGGACTCAAGCTTTCTCTGATCAAACCTTTCTACAACAACTCATGCACTTCTCTATTAAGTTCTTCATTCTCTGCAGGTTTCAATCTGTATGGTGCTTTGTTTGGCAAACTAGCTCCAGGAATCAGATCCATACAATGACTTATACTTCTTACTAGAGGTAAACCATCAAAAATATCATCACAATAATTTCTTTATAGTCATTCAGCAATTCGGTAATTTCTACTGGCACTCAGCTATCACTATCTGTTGTCAATCGGTCATTACTAGCTTCTGCTGCTCGGTCATTACTACCAACACTCGGTCCTCTAGGAACTATGGCAAAATAGACTTGATTCTTTTTCATTTCCTTTTCAAATTGTTTCCCATTAACCATGCAAATTTTTACAGCAGTACAATTAACCTCATCTGGACTTTCAATCAAAGGTAGCAATGTTTGTTTCTTCCCATTTACCTAAAGAATATATTGATTCAATCTTCCATCATGTACGGCATATCTATCATATTGCCAAAGTCTACTCAACAAAATATGACAACAATCCATGGGCATAATGTCACACAAAACTTCATCAAATTAATGTCCAATTTTGAACTTCACAAGGCATTGCTCACCAATATCTTATGCTCATCTTTGATCCATGAAACATGATAAGGTTTGGGATGTTTCAGCCTCTGCAACTGCAACTTGGTAACCAGCTCTTCTGATGCCAAATTTGTAGAACTTCCACTGTCAATAATCACCTTGCAGCATTTTCTAGCCATCTTACATATGGTCTTGAAAAGACTTCTCCTTAAAACAGGTTCCTCATCACTTCCCTTATTACATAAGATTCTTCTCACCATCAAATTTTCTCTAGCCTCGGGTCCACTTGTGATGAAGGGCCACACCACCCTTACCAACTCACAACCAAGAATGCAAGATCTAATATCAAATCACAACTCTTTATTCATAAAATAACTGTTACATGCAATGTGTCGGGCTGTAAGACCTTCCCAATTACGGCCAAATACAATAGCAATTACAATAACAATTCTACAAGATCTCTCAAGATCCAATCCAAACCCAAGCTAGTCCAGATCCACACTCTGATAGAAACCTCCAAGATCTCAACTTGTGTTCGCAAGCCACCAAGCAACCTCCTTATTTCTAAACCGCAACCACTAGCTCTTCTCCAACTTTATCCAAGATCCAAGTGTAAACTGCCTCACATTCGGTGCTCTGTTCACACACTCACAACTCCACCACAATCTTGCTATAAACTGCCTCACATTCGACACTCTGTCCACAAACTTAGAAAAACTCACCCTTTAGCTTCCTCCTTCTCTCCAAGCTTCTACTAAGAAGATATCGCACCTTGAAGCCTTCACACCTTCCAGCTTTCAACTTGAAGCTTTTCCTTCCAAAGCTTCATTAGAAATGCTCATATGCCTTGCTTAAATAGGCACTTACCACCCAATGCATGATTTATCCACAACCTTCTAGAATTCCTACTACACAATATCCACAACCTTCTACAATATCCACAACTTTCTAGAATTCCACCTAAATGCAACTAGGCACCACCATGTGGCCCAATTAGAAAATTACATTCCCTTTATGGATCACAACAAGTATTAAATGCATGATTTAAGGAACTTTCCACAAGCTTCTAAGATGCCACCTACACACTTCGATAAATGGAATGACAACCATTTTTATTTTATTTTTCTATTACACCACCTATGCACCTCAAAAATAGAAATTCCTTTTTTTTCTTTTCTCCTTTTTCCCCTTATTTTATTTTTTTATTATTTTTCCTTCTATTTTTGTCACTTTCTCTCCAATTTTTTTTTTTTTTTTAAATTTTCCCATGCGAGATGCTCCTGCATCAACTTGGTTAACCCTCATCATCTTCTTGAATCACAGCGTTTCTGTTACCTTGCCTACTTTCAGAGGATCTACATTCAAAAGATCAATGTCCCTCTTTACCACATCTAAAACAATTACCATGAAATCCACCTCTAGAATAGGAATTACCTCTTCCTTGGTAAGAATTAGTGCCTCCTCGGTAAGATTACCACTTTTCCATTCGGTCTTGCCTTTGTCATCATTCTTTCATTTAGATTTGCCTTTATCCTACATAGAACTGTCAGATCTGCCACTTTCTACATAAAATCTACCTCTACCTCTCTGGAACCTACCACCTCTATCTCTGTCTTTGTTCATGCTTCTTTGTCAAGATCTCCTCAGCTTTCATGGCATATTGATATGCTTCTTCTACACTTTCCAACTTCACAAAACTTATTTCATCCTAGTTTCAAAATCTCAATCCATTAATGTACCTTGCAATTTTCTCAACATCATCATCCACATGTCCAGCTCTGATGTCCAATCTGTAGAATTCCTCGGTATATTCTTTCACAGTCATGTCCTTTTGTTTCAAATTTTGCATCTTTCTCAACAAGCTAACTTGGTAATCAACAGGAAGGAATTTGTTTTTACCTTGTTCACCATCTTTGGCCAAGTTCTGATCTTCTCCTTTCCTCTCCTTTGTCTATCAGTTTGCAAGTGCTCCCACCATAGTGATGCATGACTTGTCAACCTAATGACTGCAACCTTCACCTTTCTCTTATCAGGAGTGTTTTCATACTCAAAGAACTTCTCCATATCAGAGATCCAATCCAACACAACATTGGTATCTAGTTTTCCATCATAAGGAACAACTTCTACAGCAGGCTTTGAATTTGCCCTAGACAATATTCGCAACAATCTTTCCTCATCTTGATCTTCTTCAGGTTTTGGATTATGGTTTGGTGTTGCTACTTCATCATCACTTACATCATCAAGATGTGCTCCTCTCCTCTGGGTTGTCTCCACAGCATCTAATCTGGCTGCAATTTGTCTCAACTGATCCAATATAGCATTATCAACATTATTTCCTCTACCACGAACCATCTTTACAAATCAGGTCCCTGCAAGATCGTAACCCTCTACAAGTTATAGGTCAAATCCGCAGATCTACCACCCTACAACCAAATCCCAAATTAGGGTTCTACACGATCCAATTTCCACAAGGACGAACCTCAAGCTCTGATACCAACTGATGCAGGCAAAATGATGAATAACTAAGGCCAAAGGCTCACCCAGCTATCCAAACCACCTTGCAAGAGTTAACACAACGGAAGCAAACACAAAGAACAACAACCAAAGGAGGAAGAAGAGTGAAATACTTTTATTGATTCATCAAAATATCTTCATACCTGCCCAGCTGTAAGGCCTTTTGGGTTACGGCCAATTATAAATACATTCACATTCAAAGATCCAACTGCAAATTCGCACTTTCAGTTCTGCTCTCTAATCTTCTTTCCAAAACCATACCTAACTCTAAGCCTAAACACTCTATATATATACTTGCCAAAATGGCTTACAGATTATTCTAGAACATTACATAAGAGGAAGGCCGACCCAACAACGGTCTGGATGCATCCCAAGAAAATATCTTAACATAAATGTCGCGAACAAAATAAATCCCGCAAGTCGGCTCGTAAAAAACACATCCAAATGCTAACACTTAGCATACACTGGGTAACTCAGCAAATGAAGAGTCACTTGGCATACACTGGGTAACTCGGCGAATGAAGGTAACTCGGCTTACACTAGGTAACTTGGCAAATGAGGAGTCACTTGGCATACACTGGGTAACTCGGCGAATGAAGAGTTACTTGGTGTACACTGGGTAACTCGACGAATAAAGAGTCACTTGGCCAGTAACTCGACGAATGAAGAGTCACTTGGCGAGTAACTCGACGAATGAAGAGTCACTTGACATACACTGGGTAACTCGGCAAATGAAGAGTCACTTGGCATACACTGGGTAACTCGGCAAATGAAGAGTCACTTGGCGTACACTGGGTAACTCGGCAAATGAAGAGTCACTTGGCGTACATTGGGTAACTCGACGAATGAAGAGCCACTTGGCGTACACTGGGTAACTCAGCGAATGAAGAGTCACTTGGCGTACACTAGGTAACTCGGCGAACTTGGCGAATGAAGAGTCACTTGGTGTACACTGGATAACTCGGCGAATGAAGAGTCACTTGGTGTACACTGGGTAACTTGGCGAATGAAGAGCCACTTGGCGTACACTGGGTATCTTGGCGAATAAAGAGTCACTTGGCATACACTGGAGTTACAATAACTCCGCATCCACATGCAAAATGAACAAAAATGAGCAGGATAACAAGTTCAACCCAGGATGCTCCTGCAAGGCATACACTGGAGTTACAGTAACTCGGCATCCACATGCAGAATGAACAAAAAAGAGCAGGATAACAAGTCAACCCAGGATGCTCCTGCATCGTGTTGTTTGCCTTCTTGTATTGGGTATGCATTCTAAGTGAATGATAAGTCTGATTGGAACAAGTGAGGCATGAGTAGATGCCCCGTTGATACTGACTTAAGTCAACTATATAGCCACAAGTAAGAGAAGTGGAAAGTCATGATATCTATATTAAGATAATATTTTTAATATCTTTATTAAGATATTATCTCCTTAGTTAAATACTTTCTATAATGGTCAACTACTTGTCTGTAGTCTGTCTATCAATCTAGATAGGAATGTTTCCTATCCTGTCTCTTTTGTCTTCAATCCTGATAGGAATGTTTCTTATCCTATCTTCAGATTTGTTTCTAAATTCGTCTTCAGTCTACGTTGTTTCTTTTAGAAACAAAAATAAATCATTCGGAAATCCATTAATCTGCCAATTCTTGAATCTTGTAACATGGTATCAGAGCTAATTCTTCAATTTTTTTTGAAAAATTTATAATTTCTATTGAAATTATTTGTTATGCTTTATTCGAAATTATTTCTGAGCTTTCACCAAGAACCCGGCTAGGGTTTCTACAAATCGTGGTCCAATTTCTACAAATCATGGTCAAATCTGAAAATCACTTTTTTTTTGGCATCCGACTTTGGAAAAACACGAGTTTTGTTTGAAAAATCGCGGCCAGAAATCCAGCCCAGTCTATGCGATCTAAGGTTCTACTGGTATCTGAGTACATCCACATCCATTTTCATGGAGATTGCAGAAATCATGATTTCTTGGTGACGTTTTTTTTTAAAACGGGTCTGTCTGTTTTTTTCTTGCTTCGAGCCTGCATATTCAGCTAATCCGCATTCTTCTTCCTCCATACTGGAGTTAAATCCTTCAAGAACTGATCGTCTGTTCATGCTGCATTTTTTTGACCCATTTTTAGCATCAGTTTTGCTCAAAGCCGCCATTACTTGGAGTTTTTGCAGCCGGCTAGGGTTTTGCTCGAAACCCTAGTTTTTTACCTCGGAAATTTTTTTTTGTTTTTAGATTCTTTGTGGGTTTTTTGAGATCTCATCTAGGTCTTCATCAGAATTTTCTGGTACCTTGTTTTCTGTGCCTCAATTTTCAGGCCGGTGGATTTACATTGTGACTGCAGATTCCTTTAGAGTTTTTCGTCTACTCTTCTGGGTACTTGTCATTTTTTCCTGGGTCAACCTCAACATTGCCTCAAACTTCTTGCAAATGGCATCTTTGACTAATCTGATGTTGGAGGGCAATCTACGATTCAATGGTCGCACTTATAACCACTAGAAGCCGCGCATGTTAACCATCTTCGAGTATCGTTGTTTGGATGAGCTTGTTCTAGGCACAAAGACTCGTTCGACCTCCAACCAAGCCAACAGCACAAGTTGTCAAGCTTACTGATCAAGGCAAAGCTGCATTTTTCGCCTTCTGAATCTGTTTCTTTTTTTTAGGTTTGTTGATTTTCTCCTCAAAAATCATTTCATGTTGTCTGTAATATGCAAGGTTGCGTGAGATTCTGGGTTTTACCGTTTTTTTCACAAAAATGAAGTTTTGTAATCAGTTTTGAGTCATAGCACTCTTCTGGCAAAGCTTCTTGGTTTCAGCATTCTGTAGATCCAGGGAGGGTCTCAGTTATCACAGAATGTTCTGACATCCGTACATTGACCATTAAGGGAGGGTATTAAGATAATATTTTTAATATCTTTAATAAGATATTATCTCCTTAGTTAAATACTTTCTATAATGGTCGACTACTTGTCTGTAGTCCGTCTATCAATCTAGATAGGAATGTTTCCTATCCTGTCTCTTTTGTCTTCAATCCTAATAGGAATGTTTCCTATCCTATCTTCAGATTTGTTTCTAAATTCATCTTCAATCTACGTTGTTTCTTTTAGAAACGATGTCCTTGTAATTATTTATAAGGAACATATTTATTCCTTTGTTAATCAATAAATCATCCATAAATCCGTTAATCTGCCAATTCTTGAATCTTGTAACAATCTGGGTCGCGACTATTACTAGGAACTTTAAGTACCAGTGTTAATATAATATGCATTTTTACTTTTCTTAGTTACATAATCTTTATTTTTGCATTTCATATTTATAATATAAATTATATAATGAAGAAGGATATAAATTCATATTTATAATATTATGTATATATAGATGAGTATTTTAGATATCAATTTATAATATGTGTATGTGTATGTGTATGTATTTGGATTTAATTTTATATTTAGTTGGTGTATATGTGTGTGTGTATTTTGGATATGTATATATACAAAGGATAAGTATTTGAATTATTACATTAACCAATGAACTAGTTAATATATAAATGTTGTCTAAGATTAGAATTCGCAATGACAAAATAGAATAGCTTGCAATGACAAAGTACAGTAATTTATTTTCATTCAAGGGTCATTACACTCAAGCAGATTGGCATGCTAGAGTCAGCAATGGTATTGTATATAAAAAAATTTAAAATATCTAAATAGATCTCTAACCTATAACCAATAACTATTGGACTCAAATCTCAAAGGAGAGACTATTGAAATTGAACTATGTAACTCCTGCCATTCATGAACTATTTGTAAAGCTACATTTCTATTATATACAAGTGAATCTCATAGTGCCTAATAAATATATTAACTACATGGAACAAACTAAATGTTTGAATATTTTTCTTAAGGAAATTCCAAACTCCTCTAAAGAAATACCAAGAGACATTCAAAGGAAATCCAAGAGTCATTTATGATATCTAGGGAGAAGACTGAAAATACTTACAAACTGCGTTCTATGTTTCCTGAAATCAGGCTCAATACTCAGCTAATCCGAATCATACATCATAATTCTTCCACCATATTTAAAAGATATGATTTACTATAGGCTACTTGATGATCATCCACTATTTCAGGTTTGGAAAGTATGTCTCTGATTCTACGAAAATATTTCTCTGTTTCAATATTTTTCACAGATGTAATATGTGATTTACGAAGGGATAATGACATGCATATTAAAATTAAAAAGAATGTCAATATTGATTTATTACTTCATGCCTATTCAATCAATCCATACAACAAAAATAAGCAAAGCAATCTCAGCAGTCATTGTTTTCATGGAAGAACCTAGTGCTTTACATTCTTCAATTTTTTATACAGACCTTTCCTTACAACACCTCATAAGAAATCCTAAATCAAAAGAAACATTATTTAATACTATTATATTTTCTATGTAAGTATTTTTTAAATATTTCATAGAAAGAGCTTGTCTCATGGCTATAAAATTTTAAGAAAACCTGAGGTGAATACAACACTACTTGAAGAAGCCTATCACTTGATGATTTGTCAACCTCCTCCCCAACTCTTGAAGTCCAAGGCTTTAATTTGCTTTCTGCAACTGAGAAAAAGAAAGCAATAGTCAAAGTTCATAGTTAGCAAACCTTTAGAGATGCCAATGAATGGTCATCTTAGGCCACCGAAATATATCTTGACTTCAGTCTTAGATTTGATCTAAAACCAAATTTATATATTGTACAAGGTAAGCCTATAGGCAACAACAACTTAAGCTAAACTTGTGACATCTAAGCCAAATAATGAAAAAAAGGCACATCTAGCTTGAAAAATCCAACTCAAATAATAGCAATAACATTATTTTAGTTATGAACTAAGAAAAGAAAATTTACATCTAAGATGCAAATAAATCGATGTTGTCATGACCAATGATGCATAAAGAAATCATCCCAATCATTCAAGGGTCACTTATCAATCATCACTCATGAATCTACAAAGGCAGTCGTCAGTTATCAAATCAAGAAAACAATCAACCAGAAAACAACTCTATCAAATCAGCATTCATTCAAATCACAAATATATCAAAATAGCACTAATGACATCATCACTCACTGATACCTCAAATCATAAAACCAAAGAATTCATTCAGTCAATCAATAAGTTGTACATTTGCAACTACCATATTATTTTGTAACATCAAGCCTAAAAGAGGTGATGATTTTGCAAGAAATGAATGTCGAACTGTATATATGTATTTGATATGTAAATGAGGAGCCTTCACTCTCATTAGTTGATGACCTGCAAGATTAAGTGGAATATGCAAAGTTTTATGGGCTATTCCAGAGGTGTAATGTCCCTGTTTTTAGCAAGTTCATGCAGTTGGCCAAGTCAATTCACCATCGCGACCCTCGTGAGCTAACAGTAGGATTTGAGGGTCTCAGTTGTGTGGTTATAGGCTTTCCAGCAGCCTATGGTGTGTTTTGGCTCCATTTAAGGGACTTACTATTTATAGTAAGTCAATCTATTGGTTCCGATGAGCTCAGTTGAGTCAAAGGAGTTGGGTGATGCTCTCAGTTTTTATTTCAAGCTTTCGATTTGAGCTCCAAGAATCTTGGAGGGAGCATCTATATATAATAAGTCACCCCATTAGGTTCATTTATCATCAGGATCACTTTGGTGTTGTCAAATTTCGATTTTGATACTTCTTTAGTTGTTTTTGCAAGATGGGTGAATTATTATTATTATTCATCTAAATACGCTAAGGTTGATATTTTTGTTAGTGTTGTTGGTTGGTCACCTCAGTATCATAGCTCGTTGGAACCAGGACGAAAAGTTTTAAATCATGGGAACAAGAAACAGTGGCCTTACATGTCAGAATTTGAAGTTATGGTGGAAAAGGTCATTTTCGGAGCCAAAAGCAATTAATAAATTAGTTTATAATGGCACTTTATTATGTTTTAATGTTGTGTGTGGGAAGCTTCTTAAGTGAAGTTCATTTGGGAAACTTTGTGTCATTTGAAAAATATAAATATGAGTCCATTTGATGAGTAAAGCATCCACTTGATTATATATTTGATTTTGTGCCTTTGTGGCTTTTCTCCCGGGTTCTTAACTCTATGCCCTTGCTGATGTATAAGGGTCTCTGAGTTTCTGAAGTTGGTTTGGAGTTACTACTGATGTATAGTGGCTTCATTGGATAGATCTCCCTACTGTGTTTTTCTATGATTGGGGATTGATTTCTTAATTCTGAGAATTTTGAATGTTGTGCAAATTATTGTTGATTTATAATAATTTGCTACTTTACTCCTATTGTTTTGCCTGTGTCTGCAGAGAAGCTGATATTGGAGTTTGGAAATTGAGACGTTGGCTGAATTGTGGAGATTCTACAAGTATTTAATTTCTGAATTGTGGAGGTTTTGTGACCTTGCTGGAAGGTTACTTTGGTGGTCGAATTTGTGTTGGAAGTCGGCATACTGGTAGCCATAGTGAAGAAAGAGACTGCATGGCAATAGCATTGTATACTACTCCTTATGTTTTGTACTGGAACAGCTAGGGAGGCCATGTCACATCTGCTGGAGCCTACATTACATAGAGGCAGCCATACTGAGGTGTAGGAGTCATGCCAAAGCTGTAGCCCCCTTACACGTGCCCAGAAATCTGCACACTTGTTGACGGAAAGGGTATTCACTACTTGCGGTTGGAATTGGCAGTAAAGGGAAGACATTTTGGTGGCACGGCTAGGCATATTTGATTGCAATCCTGGTTCAAACTGTTATTTTGAAATTGTACTGAGAATATATGTATGCATTGTTCGGTCTCAACTTAATAAATTACCTGCAACTTGGTGCCATTATTAAAACATATATTTCTGATACGTGGTTTTCATATCAAAAGCAAAGAATCTCTTTCCAATTATAGTCTGAATTTATAACATCATTTCAAACTTCTTGTAATTGTTATCAACCTGGGAAAATTCAAAATGAATTGGAGAACAATTAAATATTGCAAATAAGAGTTTGTGCATCATTTATCAAATTGGGAGCCGACTAGGGGTTTTTACAAGAGGTAATTCTTTCCTCCGCTCTTTTCCTTCCAATGCCCATGCTGAACGGAGGTGTAAATTTATTCTGATTATTAATAAAATATATTAAAGGCCTCGTGTCATGGCCCCTAACAGTTCTTCATCTGATATCTTGGAATTCTGAGATTAGTTTACTTTTCTGGATAGTTTGGTACTTGTTAAAAATTACTTTAAATTCTGGCATTATAATGTTAAATTCTTCAAGAATTCAGAGGTTACTCAAAATCTGATTCTCAGAACAAATGTTTTAATATTTTCAGTATTGTGTTTTATTCAAAATCTTATTATCTAAATCAATCTGGATTTAGGAATCAAATTTTATGAATTAATGTTAGTATGGTTTCAATTTTACCTTCGTCTGATTCGTACTTTCAGATTTTTGTATAAGGTGACTTTAAAATTTTGCAGCACCTTGAATCTGTTGTTTGCCAGTTTTTAAGTATATATATCTATGTATGTATATTTATAACATTGTGTATATATATATATATATATATATAAAATTGTTATGTATTCGTGTGCTTGTATTTATATTTATACAAGTTGTAAATTATATGTATACATATATGTATACTTATTAATTAGTAAGCAATATTAATTTTGCTTAAGATTAATCTTAATATTAATATTAATATTGATACAAATATTAATGTTAGATTAGTACCTAATACTAAATTAATGTGAGTTAGTGCCTAAACTAATCTATGGCATGGGATTTAACTAAGTCATAAAACCTAAAACTAAAGCATTGCCTAAGTTAATCGATGCCTAAAACTAAAGCTTGGCATGGGGGTTTTGGGTTTTGGTTTATGGCGGCAAGGTTAGTGGGTTTTTATGGTGGGCAGGCTCTTCGAATGTCGAGCTGGTACTTTGGCTGCCATGTGTTGGAATTTGCATTGGTTTTGATGTTTGTGTTAAATTCGCAGTTATGGGCATTGAATTGCTTGTTTTGGCTGTCGAGTTAGTTGAAGCCTAAGTTCAGACCGCCATTGTTGGGTTTCAATTAGGGATTATGGAAGCTCTGTTGAGCGGGTTTCTCTGCGCTTTCATGGGGAAATTGATGACCATTATGGAGATTATCGTTTCTTACCAGCATTTTAGAGGTTCACGATTTCGTTTTATTGATGGTTCTGTTGTCATTTCGTGGTTTCACTTTTCTCAGTTACTACTGTTAAGAAAGTTTCATTGGTATCTCTGTGTCTAGATTTTGAGGGTTTGAAGGCTTGGGCTGCGATTTTGGAAGAAGAGGGTTTTTCTAGGGAACATCTTTTGTGTTCATTTCACATTTATTCAGGCAGGGGGCTTTTCTTACTCTATCCTCTATCCATTTTTATGTTTTATTTAGCTATGGTGATTTTTGAATACAAAAGTTGTTGATTAAGAGGAATTGAACCAACTCTGGGTGTATGCAGTATTTAATGTTTTCATTGTTGAATTTCGTGTAAACCCAGAATTGGGTGCACGAATGTAAGAATGTTAAAATAAGTTTTTATGATGTGTATATACACTCAAGCATGGATATATGCAGAGCATGGCTCTGTGTGCAATACTTAGCTCTGTGTATACCCATACTCGAGTTTGGTAATGGAGATTTCGTTATGGTAATTTTGTTTGTATTTGGGTTTTGCAGTTTAATATGTATGTTTGTGGTTGTAATTCATGCGTGTGCTTTTGAAATAATATATGATTATCGGCTATTAAAAGAGTCGAGCTCTGTGTGTACCCTGGTTTTGGTGTTTAATATTTTGTTTACTATTTACAACTCAGCCACGGTTAAGAGTTTGTGGTGACATTCGGTCACGGTCGCGAATTTGCAAAGATCTTATTTTGTCAACGGTTAAGAGTAAGTTATTTTGTCAACGGTTTGCAAGTTAATAGTAACACAGTCATTTTATCGAACGGTTTTATGAGTTGGAGTTGGGGATTCGATTATGTTTGATGTCGTGGGTTTTAGGTAATGTGTTAAACAGATATCATATGTTTGAAACAGTAGTTTTGTGAATTATACTTGCGAAACAAGACATAGGTATTACGACAAACAGTTAGTAAAAATCTTGAACAAGATTGGTTTTACATTTGATAGCATAGTTTCATTCAATTGTCGACGTGCTGGAAGTTGTATTTAATCCAGTCGATACTTTGTTGACTGTGTATGATATTTAGTATTCATATATAACTGCATGAAGATTAATCGATTTTGCAAACTTTAAGTTATGTTGATAGTTGGAACTGGGAAGAGGCATTTTGTTAAACAGTTCGTTTGGGTGTGTAAATTGGTATTTTGGAGTTTTTGTGTGTGACGCGGATTGAATTAGTAAGTATGGCGATTTTGATTTGGAATTAGAAGTTGAAACACGACAGCATTGTTAATGTTCTTCTGTTTAAAACTTTGTCAAAACTTGAACATTGTGGAGTCTGTTGAAGCATTTCAATAGGATTTATATTATGTTTTATTTTGAAATGAAGATTTTTTTTAGGAATTAAAATTTAGCAAAAGAAATAAGTTTTATACATATCTATTGTAGATCTGAAGTTTAATTTGTAAGTATTATATATTTATGTTTGTATTTATATAAAATACATCTGTATATATATATATATATATATATATATGAATGAATAGTTGACAAGTGTATATATATATATATATATATAGGTGTGAGAATATAGGTATAAGTATATATGTATTTTCTTATGAATCGAATTGTTAGATTTACCATAGATATATAATTTGGAAATTATTGTGATTACTGGTTTTGGAAATGGAAATTGATTAATTGTTTTATAATCTAACGTCAGTAAGTAATAGTATATGTGAATAGTTTTATTATTACGTTTTAAAATGAAATGTAAATATAATGAATCTTAGAAAAGTCAATTCCTTACTATTTAATTGAATATAGCTGTTATGTAGTTGAAAAGCATGGTTGCAAATATGGTTTCATTTGATACTTTGGAAGATTGAAAAAAAATGGTTTCATATGATATTTTCGTTTGCTGGTGCAATTGTTATATTGAAGCAAATGAAATAAGTGTATTAGTTGGAATAGGAAAATTAATCTAAGTTTTCTTCCAATTAGTATAACTAGATTTATGTGTATGTTAAATTATGCAAGTGTGATCCTTTAGATTGGGTGGCTGTCATAAAGCGAGTAACTTGTGGTGATAGAATTATGTTGCCGAATGCCCTCCGACACTAGTCTAGATCCTTATGGGAAAGTTTATGACAGTTATTTAATCAAGTGGTAATATTTAAAATTTCATGGGTTGGGAATCATATAATAAGATAAGAACATTATAGTTTCACCTGACATATTGAGTTCTACGAGTGGCTGAACGTAGATTCTTATGTTGACACCCATGGACTACTGGATCATTACCTTGTCATATTCTGTGCGAGTTTATTTCTGCATATTTGCGTGTAAGAAATTATGTACTTGCTTTATATTTGAATGTGAAAAGAAAATTGTATTTTCAGTATATCTATTATATGGATTAAATGAATATAGTTTTGTCATAAAATCTAACATGCAGGTTTTCTAGAGATATTATCGATTTAATTAGTGTTACTAAGCCCTGTTTGGTGTGTTGTGGTTGTGTTGTTTTGTTTTCAGGTTTGAGATAGGGTTGGATATGGACTTAGAAGATAATGATTGTTTACATTTAGAACCAGTGTTAATTTGAATGTATTTAAGTTGTTGTACTCTTAATAAAAGAGTATAGATATGTTATATACTCTGATGTAATATTTTGAAATGTTACATTGCTGATTATGAGTACTTTGTTGTACCTGTTGTATAAAGATTAATTTGTAATGGAGATTGGTTATAAAAAAAAAAAATTTGTTCGGGATTTAATCTATTATGTATGTATGGAGTATTGTTGTATGGATATTTGGTTATGTGTTGGTTGAGGGTATTACACCTCGACTGATTATTTATCAAAAGAAAAAAGTTAGTTAACTTTAATAATTCAATATCAACTGAGCCATCCAACTGAAAACTGTTGATACACCTAGTCCCCCAGTGATATCCAAATATAGGAGACCAACTCCTAGTCTTCTAAATAATAGAAACACTCCTAAAAATAGACAACTATCTCTGAACACTTCAAACCCTACACGAACCTCCCAAAAGGGCCACAAGACCCCTAGTTGAGCTCCCTATCCACTATAATAGCCTACAGGTCCTCTATTGATAGGTTAACCTCTACAAAAGATTGACTTAGGAAATGGGGACATTGCAATCCACCTTCCCCAAAATTGCTTGACCATGTAAAGTCCCAAACTAGAGTTTGACTGTGATGCTGAAGTGGACTTGTTTATTTTTTGCAATATAATGTTTTTCTGATTTTTTTTGGTGATTTTTGGATTTTGAGTAAATAGATTTGTCATGTCCCCTTCTCCATACTAGTCAGAGTAACGAGAATCGCCATAAAATCACCTGAATCGGCGATTCGGCGATTAGATTCAGCAATGGCGATTTTTTTGGAGTCGAAAATCGCCATTGCCAATTTCTTCAAGTGAATCGCCTGAATCGCCGATTCAGGCGATTCAGGCAAAAAATCGCATGAATCGCCTGGAAAAATCGACAGGAATCGCCCACGGCCAATAAAGTATAGAGTTGTAAAATTTTAAAAAATTGCTTGGTTTTTTTACTTTGTTTTTGACCATTTCTCTTTGTTATAA
This sequence comes from Cupressus sempervirens, assembly GCA_028749045.1. NCBI lineage: Eukaryota > Viridiplantae > Streptophyta > Pinopsida > Cupressales > Cupressaceae > Cupressus > Cupressus sempervirens. The sequence goes on along the minus strand of CM053786.1, from coordinate 707,727,511 downwards.
CCCTAAAGGGCCTTCTATTTATTTAACATGAGTAGAAGAGAGGAAAAGTGAGAGAGAAGAAGAGAAAAGAAAAGCCATAGGTTTCTAACCGGCAAGAAGAAAGAGCACAAAAGAGATCAGCAATCCATTTGGGGAGGCCATCAATTGCATTGGGAGCATTAGAGAGCCAATCTCAACACTCCTCAACTCATTTGCAAGAGGTAAGTGCTCTTTTTTTTTTGCATGTTAGTGTATTATGCATTTTTTGTTAAATTTTTATAGTTTTCAAGATTTTTAGTTTAGATCTTGAATGTTTTTTATTTTTACTAAGTTGCAAACTAGGGTTTGTTGTTTTGTAGCTTTTATTAGCTTCAAACTTTGATATTTTACATATAAATTTTTATTGCAGCAGCCTTTGCTTTCATTTTTTGCAAATTCGCAATGGGTAGAAAAGATGAATGTTGGAAATATAATGAAGAGTTTCCTGGAAGAACCAAATATCAAACAAAATGTATTTTTTGTAAAGAAAAAATAACTTCTGGGGGTATTTATAGATTGAAATACCACATTGCTGCTATACCTGGACACGATGTTACAATTTGCACTCACCAAACTCTTGAGGCAAAACGCACTTGCTTAATGGCATTAGAAAAAATTGAAAAAGACAAAGCCAATAGGAAAATGCAACTTGAAGGGTTAAGGGGTATTGGCTCCCATGTTCCCGCATCCGCATCCACATCTGCATCTGCATCAGCTTCTGCATCTGTAGGTTGTGTTGGAGAGGGTTCTTCTAGGCCTCCTTTTTATCCTAGTTCTTCTGCTCGTGCTAGTGCTAGTCGGTCACATACTGAGACAGAGTCCCACACCAACCTATTGCAGCCTAGAGTGCGAAAAAATACCCGCACTACTCCTGGTTCCCAACCCACGCTTGAGGGCATGGGTTTGAACAAGGAAATTCATGATGCTGCCAGAAAGGAGATATGCAAATTTTGGTACTTTGCAACATTCCATTTATTGCAGCCAGGTAATTGATTCTTTTTTCGTTGTTTTCTTTAAAGTTAAAATTAAAAGTAAAAGTAAAACTTTAATTATATTTACTTGTTTTATAATTTGAGTCTTTGACATCTAAATTTTTATTTGTGACAGGGCTCCTTATTGGCAGAACATGATAGACGCGGTTGCTATTTGTGGTCCGGGGTTTAAAGCCCCAACTGAGGCTGAGTTGAGCGGATACCTCTTGGATGAGATGGTAGAGGACATGAGGGCTGAGCTCGAGGAGAACCGAAAGGAGTGGATTGCAAAGGGTTGCACCATCATGACTGATGGTTGGACAGATAGGAGGAATAGAACACTCCTCAATTTTCTTGTATCCTATGGAGGTAATTGATCATTCTACTTTCCTACATACATAATTGTAAATTTTGATTTGTTGAATGCTAATTTGTTGATGATCCATTTAATTTTAATATTCTAATTCGTTGTTTTGTTACTTGTAGGATATACCATGTTCATCAAATCCATTGATGCTTCCGCACATGTAAAAAATGCCACATACTTATGTGAGGCTATTGAGGAAGTCATAGCAGAGGTGGGAGAACAAAATGTGATCCAGGTGGTGACGGATAATGCAGCAAGTTATGTTGCTGCAGGTAAACTTTTAACTTTTCAAGTTTTGAAAATAAATTTATTTGAATTTTGAAATTTGAATTTCTAATTGACTTAAAATTGTTGTAGGTAAACTTTTGATGGAGAGGCACCCCACCATATTTTGGTCCCCTTGTGCGGCACATTGCATTGACCTCATGTTGGAGGAAATTGGCAAACTTGAGTTTGTCAAGTCATGTGTGGAAAGGGCAAAAAACATATGCAAATTCATTTATAATCATTCATTTGTCCTTAGCACAATGAGGAAGTACACAGAAGGCAAAGAGTTAGCTCGCCCAGGTATCACGAGGTTTGCCTCGAATTTCATCACCTTGCAGTCCTTGTTGACATCAAGGGATGAATTGAGGAGCATGTTTGTTGGGCGGGAGTGGATTTCCTCTTCCTATGCTATGACCACTGTAGGGATAGATGTGGCGGATTGCATATTTGATGAGGATGGTTTTTGGAAACCCGCTAGAGAAATCCTGCAGGTAAATTTATTGCAATTTAACATTTAGTATTTTACTTTTACTTTAAGTTATATTATTTTATATTTAAGTTTTGACTCAAGTTTTTTGTTTTACTTTATATGTAGGTCACTGAGCCCCTTGTAGCTTTGCTACGAACTGTTGATGGGGAGAAGCCCTCTATGGGCTACATTTATGAGGGCATGGATAGGGCCAAGGAGGCCATCAGAGCCCAATATGCAGGAGTGCAGGAGAGGTATGGCCCTATTTGGGACATCATCGATAGGAGATGGCAGAATCAGCTCCATCGACCCATCCATGCAGCAGCTTACTTTCTGAATCCGGCATATCGTTTCCGTCCTGAGTTCAAGGCGGATGCGGAGGTTCTCACTGGCTTATACACAGTGATTCAGAGGTTGAGTAGCGATGAAGATAGCGCTGCTGCAATTGTTGAGCTAGACCAGTTCAACAATAAAGAGGGGCCACTTTTCTCTAGCAGGATGGCCATAAATGCTCAGACAACACTACAGCCAGGTAAAAATTAAATAATATATTCAATGTTCATGAATCTAGATTCTAATCTTAAAGTTGATTATGTAATTTTAGAGTTAACTTGTAATTTGTAAATGAGACTAATTGTTTCTATTTTCAATTTTTCCCTTATTGCAGATAGATGGTGGCAAATGTTTGGGGCCACAACCCCAAAACTTCAAAAAATTGCCATTCGTATTCTGAGTCAGCCAAGCCGCGCTTCTGGATGTGAGCGCAGTTGGTCCATGTTCGAGCACATCCATTCGAAGAGGAGAAACAGGTTGACAGTGCAGAAGTTGAATGATATTGTCTTTGTTCATTACAACCTCCGTCTTAGGATCAGACAGATTTTGGGCACTGACTCCTCTCCGATCATTCTAGAGGAGATTGATCCAGAATCAGAGTGGCTCACAGAGGTTGTGGATCCAGTCTTCACTGAGGAAGACCGTGTGTGGGTTGACCAGGTGGATATAGAGGCTGAGGCAGCTAGAGCACGTTCTTCAGGCATTGGTAGACGCACACGTGCACGCACAGGCACAGGCCTTAGCGACGTTCATGAGCCCATCTTACATGCGGGAGATATGGCTCGGCAGTCCTCTAGGACCTACATTAGACGCCTTGCTACTAGGCAGACTGGATACTCAGAGGCTGAGGCTGAGGCTGCAGCCGAGCTTCAGGATGATGTTGAGGATGATGATGATGACTATGAGTCTGAGGCTTGAGCTGGAGCCTTGTTTTTATATTTTGTTTACAGATATTGATACTGAATCATTGATAGACATATGTTTCAAACTTTCATGGATCTTCATCTTAGATTCTTACATACATTTATGATTTGATGTCTTATGGATCATCTTACATACATTCTATGATTTAAATCATTGTGATCATTTGATTTCTATTTACTTCAGCTAGCCTACAATTTACATTTTAGATAACATAGTTACATATGTGATGGATTTTATGTTCCATGTTTATGTATGTTAAGTTTTAACTTCTATTTGATGATGTTATAGTGTGTTTAAGTTATATTCAATAAAGGGTGCATGAAATAAGTTTTAAATTGTTAAAATCTTTAAATTTAAAGGGTTTTTTCAAATTTGCCAATTCATCGCCGATTCATTGCCGATTCATTGTCGATTCACGATTCGATTCGGCCTTGCCGATTCCGATCCGATTCCGATTCTTGTTACTTTGATACTAGTGTTATGGCATTGGGTTAATTTATCTCCACATCCAGATAGATTAATGACATTAATAGTTAGGATGCTTTCCAATCACACAGGAAATTTTATCTTAAGTACATCATTTATAAATTAAAAGTGCTTACAAAAAGTTACTTTATGCTTATAAAGTCATTTACTTTATAAAAAAGTGACTTAAGTGACTACAGGACGAAATTGTTGTTTTATCCCACATCTCTTATTCCAACGCTCTTTCCCTCACTTCGAGGTTATAAATAAGAGACCTTGCCTTGGGATTTACACAAGATTTTAGGAACTCAAGTATACTGAAAGTTCTGGTTGCTTTGATGTGACTGGCAAACTCTGAGGATGAAATCCCTCGAGTTGTTTGAGGAAATTGGACGTCATGTTACATCCCAATTTTTGACCTAGCTTGAAATATAGCTGTTGAGGTTCACATGAAGTCAGTTGGCAATTTAATTTGATATAATCTGGCGAGATGGTAAGATAGTTGGTCGTTATGATTTCAAGTGCAGATGACATGTTAGTTGATCGTTAATCGCGAATTCATGGAATTAAGATGAAAGGTTAACCGTTATGATTATGTAAGATTATATAATTTATAATTTAATTACAGAGAAATTCCTTGCAGGGAGCATGACGAAGGGGTGGAAGCATTGTCAAAAAAGAATTAGGCAGGGCACCACCGTCATTGGACAGACAGATAGAGGACCTAGCGATTTGAAACAGGACACATCTCTAGAACTGCATGAGTTGTTAATAATTAATTTAATTTAATTAATTAAGTTTAAATATAAACGTATTCTTAAAGGATTTTAAATTATCTTTCGTTATATTATTTTTTAATAATAGTTTATATATGTGTATTTGAATATAAAAATGTTTTGGCATCTTTATATTTTAATAAATTTAATAAAATGATGTTTTAAAGTACTTATAAGATTTTAATAATTTTTGAATTATCGTAATATTTGAGTTATTTTTGAATTACAACCTTCCAACTCTATTATTTCTAATTTAATATTCTTTAATGAAAGAACTTGGCATAATGAATCGATTTAAACATTTGGCAGCTTGAGTTTTTTATCTTTCCAACTTCTCTTCCTTATCTTTAATTTGAATTGTATAATTATTTTTCAACCTTATTTTTATTTTAAAAATCGATTTGAGTGAATTCGTATGGGTTCTTTATAACTGATGGCAGTCGTAAGGTTAGGCTCAAGCTTATTATATGATCCATTAAACATAACCGGAATTGAACTTTTGTCTTCAGCATTCTCCTTTTTCCTGTACACTTCAACGTAACTTGGCACCATATTCTCTTAGCCTTTGGCGTCCATTACTGTTCCCAGTCGTGCAAGCCATAGCACATCCGAAACCTTCAACCAGTTTACAAAACCCAGTGCGAAGGATACGACAAATATTTACATAGTATACGGCTGAGCTTATAACTGCGGATTGGAGAACTATTTCCAGAATCCGAGTCATATTATCACAGGGCCAAGTCACGTAAGACATCCTTTGTATTTTAAGAAAAACGTTTTCGTTATTTTTTCTTTTTGATAATAAATATGCAATCTTCCTTGTAAGCCGACCATATGGCCAATATTTTGTATCATCAAACTATTCAAAGAGCCAAAGGTAAATCCAATATGTCTTTATTTCTTGTTATGATATAAGTCCCAGATGAAGCCGTCCATAGTTATTCTCTCAATTTATTATATCCTGTTGGAAATCAGTCGATTTACTTAGCCATATTTTCTGTTCAAATCAGTTAAATTGCATGGTATCCGAATAGGTAACTTCTCTTACTTTCTTTAATCTTAAACGACCATCTTCTTGGATAGCATATATCATGCAATTTGAAATCATGTTTAAATCAGAGATGAGTTAATAAATCAGAGTACTAAGGAATTCACCAGGCTAAGAGCCAGAATAAGGTGAAGAAGGTACAGAACATATCAGTAAAGATAATTTGATAGCACCAAGGAAATCACTGACTAGATGGTCTGATTAGGGTGATGAGGTGTAGATGAACCTGTAAAAGAAAATACAAGGATGATATCAGAATCAAATAAGTAATAATATAAATAATGCTTTAGCTCATATATGCTCCATTCGTGCTAAATGATTGTCAAGGTTGTTGTCAATTTTGTGATCTTTAAAGAACATAATTATAGAATGTGAAATGATGGATGTATGAAATCTTCTTGAATAATTGTTAGAACCATTCGCTCTTAGAATTCCAGATACCTGGGACTCACCCGGCTATGTAACTGAGAAGAGGGGTGATGAGGTGTGAGAAAGGAATCGTCAATAATATGAACCAGTATCGGTTAAGACATTTCAATATTTATCGCTTAATATGAATTAATTAATAGCTCATGCATATTCCTATTATGGTGATCTCCTGCAACCAAGTCGTATAGCATCATGATGCCCAGTGGACGGTAAGATGTTCCCTGTCAATTCTGGGTAGGGAGGGCCTTTCTTGTTAGAGATCGTGTGGGGATATATTGTGGTCTGAGGTTGGGTGGTTAAGCCCCTCACAATGTTTCACCTCTTTCAAGATGTCGAACATGAGTCAGACAGAGATAAGCTATGCATTCAATTGTTTATCAGAAACAGGTATTATCATTTTTATTTATGAAGAGGTACGATTGAATTGAGTTAAATTCATTGTTATCATTATTTTACACCTGGATTGATTTGTGAATTGTTTTCATTTATATGAATATTGAATATAAGTATTTATCTAATCTTGAGAAACTGTCACAGATAAGTAATCGGAAGGAAAGGAAATTCGAAGCCCTAATTGATTTGGTGACAGCTGGAACCTTAAATGATACGGTGGTATTAGAAGCCCTAGTTGAATCCGTAGTCACGGAAGCCCTAGTTGAATCCGTGGTCGCAGAAGCCCTAAAATGAATCCGTGGTCACGGAAGCCCTAAAATGAATCCGTGGTATTGAAAGCCCTAAGTGAGATAGCGGTATATGATACAGTGGTATGTGATGCCCTAATTTAAAATAATAGAAGTATTTAATTTGATTTTAAGATAGCAGTTTTTAGATGATAGTTGTCGTATGAAATTGTTATAGTGTATTTTTGGACTAACTCGGGTGGTTGCAGAAGCATCCCTAGTTTGATTCGAACTCAATTTTCCGAGGTATGTGATTTTCAATTTCTGTAGTAATTTCATTTGATGGTAATTCAAGTTTTTAGTTAAGAAATTTTGTATAACTGTTTTTAATGGTAAATCTTATTCACATGAACATTAATGATATAACTGTCTTCCTATGAAACGAAGTAGTAACTATATTTCTTGAGTATGTGGAATGATAAATTAGACCCGGGAAAACAGGATGTTACATGTCACCCCAATCCTTCCTCTTGGGAAATAAACAACAGCAGGCAGAAATCGGCAAGAAGAGATATGAATCCAGTTGAAGTAAGTATAGTCAAGTTGCATGTAGGATTGCGAATTTAATACCTTAATTTATATTCCTGGCGTCTGCATATAAATCTTACTAGTTAAGTGGAATAGCACTGGGATTGAGAAACTAACAGCAAGCATAGTTCCGCTGAGATTCTTATTGGTTGGAAGCACGCCACAAATCCAGCAAGTCATCCAACTCGGGTCTCAGACTGAAACGACATTGGTATCTCAGACCTTTCAGCCCCACACGTCCAGTACTGAAGCCGCGGGTTGTTGCTATCACCTCACGTTGGAGATTACAGGTCACAGAGGGTAACGCTGGAACTAGGCATTCATGACAGAATGTTGTAGGTTACACGCACGGGTAGATAATAGTTGATTCCAGAAGTAGTGCGAGTTTCATCCTGAACCACCTCCTCTACTTCAGCTCACGGGTTGCTATTCACGCAAGTTGAGTACCATTCCAAGGTAATGTCTGAGTCCCAGTTTGTTGTAGACAGTCGGGTTTCCTCTTCACACGAGTTCTCTCTGCAATTACCAGTCAGATGGTGTGACCGACGTCTTGGACAGGGGTACAGTTTGTTGCGGATTTTGAGATCTCAGTGGTATTCATCATAACCAGTCTGTACATCTCATCCCCACTTGTAATGGTCACTTCTTTCTACTGGTTATACGTGACTGAATTCCAAAGTTTCTTCTGTAGCCTAAATCCATCGATTTTTTTTCTTGGGATATAAATTAAATGTTGAATGAACGTGTGAACTGCTTCACGGTCCATTTAAATTGAATGCATTGTCTTCTTGTTTGATATATTTTGGGTATGAATCTTCAATTGATCGTAAGAAGCTAAACAGTAATACATAAATTATCCAGTGCTGCTTATAGTCCAACTGTTTGACGAAATTCCCTTCAGTGTTGTTCATTTTTTTCTTACTCAAATACAGAAGTGGTTAGTACAAGATTGCTTAAAGAAATATCAAACATATATCTGAGATTCACTACATAGATAATGTGAAATAGTAAAAGATTCAATTTATTGAAAGCAATAACAAATGAACCTGATGTTTAATAGAGTGCTGCAATGTTTACTGTTCAAACATGCCCTGGGGAATAAAACTCTCAACTGATTTCCCAAATGCTGAAATCAACCCAACAGCAATCCACGTCAATGCTGAATGTGCAAACGGCCCTCCAAGGGAAAAACACAGGAAGTCTAGATGCATAGCCGGCCCATTTTCAACATATCACACAACCTAACGGCATCAACAATTGCGTTTAAACCTGATCGCAAGCCTTTGGTTGCTGACATGGCTGGAGATGGGGTCCTCACGTGGCTGTTAGTAACTCACAGGTCTACAGATTAATGTCGCACAGCCCTCCAGTATATAATCTCGGTTCAGAACTCTCCCAGCATCAATTACCAAATGAAACGCTATCTCCAGACTTAAATCGGCAGTCTTGCAAGGTCCTATTTCGGATTTTTCAATGTGCAATCACCCGAATGATAGAACAATTCATTCCTCTTCACAATTCAGTCAATAATTCCAAGACAATCTCCAAAACATGGTATGAACAGTAGGAGAATAGCAGATCGTTATACCTCAGCAACAATTTGCAACAACTAAACAGAACAATTCTCGGGAAATTCTCAAACCCTCAGCCAGATAATTCAAGAAGAAAATCTATATTTTCAAGATGTCTCTCATTCTCCTAAAAAGCCATATTTATAATGCAATTTGAGCTATTTAACTTCACCCAGACACCTTTCACTTAAAAGCAACTTTTATAATATAAAGTCTTGACACTTTATAATATAAAACACAATGATAATTAAGGATGCATTAAATATTCATTAAAACCAACATACTTCCAAATAAATATGACTTCATCAAAAATCCATTGAAAGATCAAATATCCAAAGCCAAACGATCAACCAGCCTGAACTGCTCAACCAAAAATAGTAACTGGCCATGAGTGACTTACTAAAAATAGTAAGTCCAAAAATAGCAATTTCTTGACAAAGACCCCCAAATCCAAACATCAACTTACGAGGGCCGAAATGATGAGCTAACAAAACCAAACTCTAGAAACCTACTAAATTGAGGACATTACAGACCACAAGCTATTCTCAACTGCATATGAAAACAACTAGTATAGCAGGTATAGGCTATATCATTCATTATTGGAGGGGTGAAGTTTGTGGCTATTTTGCTAGCCCCATTAACCCGGCTACTAACAATCTTGTAGAGTTAGAAGCTCTAGTCAAAGTCTTAAGGCATACAAACAATCAAACATTCATAATCTTATTATTGAGGGAGATTCCCAAATTATCCTAAATGCCCTTTGGAATAAATCTACCCCCATTGATCACTGAACTCCAAGATAGAGTCATTGCTCTCCTTGATCACTTTGCCCTATACAAAATTGAACACATATATAGGAAGGGGAATTCATTAGCAGATTCCCTGGCTAATAGTGGGGCGGATGGATCACATATCCCCTTTACCCCTTATGGACTCTAATTCCCCCTCCCCTAACATCATTAGTCCTTAGTTATCAATCCCCATGGTTAGGCCTTTCCCTTATTTCCCTTTTCAAAACTATAACCTTTTTTCCCAATTATTTCCCTTAATCACAACTTTTTGATTTTGACTGCCTGCTCGAATTTTGTGAGTTATTAACTTAAAATTTCCAACTCTAGTCCTTCAATGTGTGTGTATTGTCATCAGTATTAATTAAGCCCGCCTCACCTCCATACTTGCTCTTCAAGCTAAGCTACAACGTACACGTTTTACGGGTGTTTTTCTATATTTAACCATAGCTCAACTATTCTTTGCTCACATCACTCGCCATGGATACCATCATCAAGATGAAATTTGGCAAGTGTCTTCTGCAATTATGGGGTCATATTTCAGATAGAAGATTGAGGTTGATGATGAATTTAACCCACAGTTTAATCGTTCGAGCAATAAGCAAAATTTTGGCTAGGGATTTCTTGTTATTGGAGGACAGACCAATATCCAATGTGGAAGTTGTTTCGATGTTTGTTGTCACCATTCTCCATGTTGGGGTTGACAAAAGATCCATTCTTGAGCTTTGTCACAACCTATTCAAACTGCATCTAGTGGTGGAGATCAAGCTTATCCTGAATAGCATTGATGCAAACCTTTGCATCCCAAAACGCACCAATTTTGGTGTGGCAAAAATGATCGTCAAAGTCAAGCCTATTCTCATCATCAAAGACATGGAGGAATTCAACCTATGGGTTCTATCTATAAGGATGAACTGGTGGTTTCTTTTACATGTCATGCATATCCATGAACCCCGAAGTGGCTAGGCCTTGAATGGTTTCTCATTGCTGATCAGGTCAATGATAGTGAGTATGAAGTTGACTCTTCCTCGGATGAGGATTAGAAGGAACTTGTTAGTTTAACCAGTTTGTTGACTTTTATACCTAGTCTTACTCATAGACCTTCATAAGTTTTGGATAATTCGTACTACAACTCTTTGCTACTAACTGAACTTTAATCTCCAAATGGTGTTAACATATGGATATGGATTTCTATAGTTCTTGGCTTCATAGATATAATGGGTTATAGTTTCTTCATTATCTTAAGCATTAGGACCTTTTGGGATGAATAATGTTAAATTTAATTTTGTTAATGTTACATTTCAAGCAAATGGTTTTTGTCTTCTCTTGCTCTTTGTGGGTCCTACGACTAGCCCATCTACCTAGCTCCACTTGGAAATTCCCAAAGGTTTGTGACTATTTTGTCCACCCATTTGTGACCTCTTATCCGCGAAATGGAACTATTTGGATAGAGGCCAGTTTGTGAGACTCGAGCTGGATTTAAATTGAGTGTTTTTTGTGTTTCCTCTGTCCTCTATGAAGGAGTTGCTCTGGTCTCTTTGCTAATTCTTTTTCATATTCGGCACTAAATGGTCTATGACGAATTGACAAAATTGCTTGATTTTAGACAGCCAATTACATTTAATTCAGGAAGCTTGTAATGATATGCCTTTATTTGTAATTTGGCTTTGGAAAGGACTTTTTATTTTCACGCTTTCTACTTTGATTATGCAAGTTATAAGATGAGTTTCATTATGACTTTCTTGCATAAAATATGGCTTTTAGGCTTAGGAATCTGTATTTTCTAGGAGGAGGACTATATTTCCCTTTCAATAGAATGAGATGCTTTAATATTTGGGGTCAGGGATGTGGTCACATGAATTGGGTAAGCTTTTAATGTGTAAAGAATTTGAGTATCTGGGAACTGTTTATTCAAAATATGATGATCAACAAGGGTTCACTAGTTATCTTCCCTTGACCCCTTTATATAAGTGTGGCAGAGCTCTACTGCATGTAACCACACATATACTAGGAAAATCCCATGGTTTTATCGCTTCTGAATAAAGGGGAGCCCTTAGTTGTTCATAAATTTCTATATATTTATTCACTTTGGTTTGTTTCCGCAGACCCAAGCATTTCACATCCAATTCATTTTTCTCTCCATAGTTAAAGCCCACTATGCTTGCAACCACATTTTGAAGCACCAAGACTTCCTAGGAGGTCACCCATCTCAGTACTACTCTAGCATAACCGTGCTTAACTAGGAAGTTCTCTCCATAATTAAGCCCATTTTAGCAAAATGGGCTTAACTATGGAAAGAACCTCGTAGTTAAGTGCACTCAAGCTAGAGTAGTATTGGGACGGGTGACTCCCAAACAGTCTCGATGCTTCACCTCTACGAGCAAAATGGGGTTACAAGCAATGTGGGCTTAGCTATGGAGAGAACTTCATAATTAAGAGCACTCAAGCTAGAGTAGTACTAGGATGGGTGACCTTGCGGGAAGTCTCAATGCTTTACCTCTATGAGCATCACCTAGATGCAATGGATGCTAGGTGTTCCGTTCATTCTCATGATAGATGGGTTCTTGCAAAACACTACTCATGAAACATGGGTCAAAGAGTTTAACTCATAAAACTACGCAGTTGAATCCTGATAGCAATATCACATTTGACTTGTTGTGGAAGACATCTCCTACTCTATATATTTATCAGCAAATATATCAAGTATTGCCCACGGTGATCAATTTTCAAGCCATGGTTGAAAGCAACAGTCTAATACACTTTGCAGATCTATTCTTCTCATTATTCTAGTTGTACAACTGTTTGTGACATAGTTTGCAAACTTGGACTCGAAGAGTACTCGACAAGCCCAAGATTTGTTGAACCTATTAAGTCAATTGGCATGATGACCAAAGAATGGTGATAACTCATACTTAGTATCACATACTTAAGTGTTGTCATTGATTGGAAACTAGTCCGGAAAGAAGTAGAAGACCTTAACTCAGAACAACCACCGGTAGGATGTAATACCAGTCAAGACAACGACAGTGACTATGTTAAAGTCACAACAGGAAAACAGGTGGAATAAACAGTCAGGCAATAAGTGAGCATGATGAGTCACGAGTCATGTGACATGACAGTAGGACAGCAAGGCAGTCCGATGTGACGGGCATCCATGTATGAACCTTTGCAGATTTGAAGAACAAAAGCTAGGCATAGGCTCACGGGCAAACTGGCACGCCTACTAGTCTAGGTACCTACTCATAGGTAGTCACAGGTGTTATGTGACTAGTTCATGTATGCTATTCAAATTTTGAATACATCGGTTTGAGTAAGATTTTTTGAATAGGGTTTTGGCACCCAAACATTGGGAAGTGTAAATAGCTTAGACATTTCACTTTAAAAGTTGTTCATGTTTTTGTTGGAGTGAAGCGAAGAGATTTGAGTTGCACAGCACAGAGCCGAATAGTGGACAGATTGGTTTGAGCCAGGAAAGTACCAACAGGCATAGAAGGTGACACAAGGTGTTCATAGGGCAAGCCAAGGTAGAAAGAGGAGATCAATAGATCTTCAAGGTTTACACAGCAGATCTATAAGGCAAGTTGTGCCACTTACTAGACCAACCCTTATAGATTTCTTTCTTACTATTGCATCCATTTTGTAAGCTCTTGATCAGGCATGCTTCATTAGCAAACATTTGTAAATCCTCTTACAAGGCACCTCCTATACGATGTGTTGTAAATCCTCTCACAAGGTAGCCTTGACAATGCCTTTGTAATCCTCACAAATTATTAGCATTCATAACTAGATGTGTTCTCAAAAAGAAAAATTGTAGCCTTTAACTGGGCACCTTTTTATCTGCAGTAAAAGGCTAGTGGGTACATTACTCCCACCATGGTTTTCATCCCCAAATTGAGGGTTTTCACGTACAAAATCCATGTGTTATTGATGTATGCTTTCTTGTGTGAAATTACTTAGTTCTATTGTGTTGCTTTTATTATTGTTTACTACTTAAGCAATTGGTAGTTAAAGTATTTATAAAAGTAGCTCAGCTAACCAGTTTGAAAGTTAGTATTGATTCACCCTCCCCCCTCTCAGTACCAATTTGGGACAACAATGGGTCTCAAAGCTTAGGCCCTAATAGCAATGAGCTTGATAGCTCGAGGGAAGATCTAATGGAAGCTTCTAGACTTCAAAAGCAACTGGATGAAGCCTTCACCGCCATTGAGGGTTTGAAGGACAAGACAAGGGTTTCTTTGATGAAGAGAAAGAAATTGTGAAGAAACTTAGTGAAAGTCTAAAACTCATTGAACAGATTGAAGATCAAACTGGATCAAATGTATCTAAAGAGGCTATAATAGATCTCATGGCCGACAATGAGGAGTTGACCAAAGTTGCATTGCTGAAGGAGCAAGAAGACACAACAAAAAGAATGAGTCAAGCACAAGATGAGAAAGGAAATGTCATATTAACAAGAGATGAAGTTGTGAAAGCCTGAAAGCAGCCCTAGAGCCAAACCAAATAGTTGTGGAAGCAATGAGGAATAAAGATGAACGAATGGCACAAATGGTGGAAGAACATCGCTACATAAAACAAGAGAACATTGTCTTACATGAACATGATCATGATCACAAGGAGCGGATAGCACAACTGACTAAGGAAAACACACAACAGGGTGAACAAGTGCGCAAGCTAAATGAAGAGCTAAAAGGCACAAATGAGAGGAAAGAAAAACTAAAGAATTTTAATGGCAACTCTGAAAAGATAGATGAGCAACTGAAAGCTCAAAGAAAAAACAAGAGCACCATCTGTCTAGGATATGAAGGTGACAACAAGACTAAAAAGGGTGAGTCTTTTGGAGCAAAGGACTTGGACTTCAAGAAGCAAGGAAGGACATCACCAAAAGGTAAGAAACCCAACAAACCTACATGTTATTATTGTGGCAAAGTAGGACATACTTCAAATGTATGCTGGCACTAACAAGTGTCACCTAGTATCCAATGCACCTTTGATGGATACAATCACAATTGCCATCGGTATGGTCATACAACACAAGAGTACAAGTGTCATTTCAATGAGAAAAGGATTGATGGATATTATTACCATTATAACAAGCATGGACACAAGGCTGAAGACTGTAGATCTAAGGCACGATCAAACCAGCCATCCAAAAAGTCAGCAAGTCCAACTGGGAGGGACAGGTTCACCACACAGGTATGCTCAACTTGTGGAAACCATGGAAATCTTGTAGCCTATTGCAAGTTAAGGATAGGTCAAAGAAACAACACTGGACCTTGGAGAGGTACAGAAGTGACTTGCTTCAACTATAACAAGATTGGTTATCTTCCCACAAATTGCAGGGTAAGAAACAGGTCAGATAATTAATATCCTGACAGGAAAGGGAAGAGTAAGACTATGAACACAGAAGAAGCTAGGAAGGACTTCTACAAAAATTGGACCAAGAAAAGTTATGAAGTAGAGGCAGCCAAGCCTGAAGAAGCTATGAGCTCACCTATTAGTGGTGATTTGGTTCAGTGAGACCTCTGAGTCAAATTAAGCAATTATAGCTTAATGGGTTATATGCATAAAGTAAAATCTTACACTAGTCCCGTGTCTAAATTGGGAAGTCGCTTGTTGTGATGCCAAAGGCAACTAAGTGATGGTTCCACTAGCAAATATGTTGTATCTATGGCAAGATAGGAAAATGGTAGAAATATGACTACTGCTCAATGGGTCATGAACATTAATTACATGGGTTAGGTGGTAGGTGAACACTTTGTTTACCATTGTAATCTTTCAGTGTATATAGGTTATCAAAGAGTTATTTACCACTTTGCGAACTTGAAACCCTTGAGCTTTCTGATTTGCATAAACCTAGCTTTCAATGTATGATCTTTCTGTGAATTGTATATCGATTTGAATGAACAAAAAAAGGTAACTTGAATAGTGTGTGTGTTAGCATATTTGATCAAGAAGACTATCAACAACTAGTCAGAATTCAAGATGGCAGATGTGTTCAACAAGGTGATATTGATTGATAGGAAAGAAATTGAACATCTAGCATACAAAGCTCTTCCGTTGAAGTTAGACAAGAAAACTATGGCAGGAGCACTATCATCGCTCCTAGCAGACGGTCTTCTAACAACGAATGTAAGTACATTCTTATTGTTAAAACTCAAGAACTTGGTCATAAAGACATTCGCAAGTTATATGGGACTCTGTCTAAAGATGGGGTTTTGAAGAGTTGACACAAGCACTTGGAGAAGACAACTCTACATAACGTCGTGGAGATTCCTAATTTCTTCCATGGGGATTGGATGAGGTTCATGCTAAGCAAAGTGCACGACCAGTACATGTGGTTAGACAGACCCTACAAAATCACGAAGCAAGTCATTCGAAGGGTTACTGGTTTCAGCTCCACCAGAGTGGAACTAACCACAAACAATCTCGACAACCAAAGTTGCAAATCTAACTGGATGTCATCATGACAACCGAGCTTGCACAGTAGATGACATTACGAACCTTGAGATGAGATATGCAACAATGGTAATTCCTTATAGGATCTACTAGTCAAGCCGGTATAATAGTGTGTCAAGTGGTGCAGTTTATGGGGCATACCAAATCATTCATAATCATGCCATACTTGACCTAAGTGGATGGATACATGGACTAATAATAGAAAACCTAGGCCAGGTCAAAAGGGATCACAACAAGCACATATTGAAATTTGGAGCTACTCTTTGTGTGCGTCTCCTTTTACTTCATAAGAGAGTTCCCAGGGTATCAACCCTTCACCTGGTCGAAAGAGCAAGCAATCATAGCTTAGATTAGTCAGGTCTACAACAAACTAGAAGGAAAAGGAAATGCAACAATATAGGGTTATTTCAAGAGCTTTCAAGATGAGATGCACAAAAGGGAAAGGGTTCCCTTCAACCTTGTAAAGGAGGACAAGAAAGACCCATGTTTTCTTGCAAACACAAATATATGTATAATCCAAGTTGTTCAACCATGAACACACTGGCTAACATCATTCTAGTATGAAGTTATTGAAGAAGTTGCTAGGCCACACATAGAAGAGTTACTTGCTATGCTCGAGAATCCCATACTTCCAATGTTTTGAACCTGCACGAAGATTAAAGGTAGACTTTTGAAGTAGTAGGAGGTGGTATGAGCCAAGAAAAAGACAAAAAGGGTAGCCAAAAGAGAGCCTACCAAGGCAGCTAAGGAAGAGAATGGTGAAATGGATGAAGAAATGGAGACAAAGCTCACCAATGGAGCTCCATCAAGTCCTCAACCATAAGAGGATGTCGAGACAGAACTTGATCCTGATCAAGGATCTTTACTTGAGCCTGGGGAGACATTAAGTAAGAAGAAAGTGAGCACAGTCAAGCCCGCAAAGCTTGAAACCTACAAGAGGAAGAAAAACGAGAAAGAAAAGAGAGTTGAAAAGAAACTGTCACCAGTGCTTGAAGCAAAAGAGTCTTCAAAGACTCAAACAAATGTTGAAGTGGCAAAGGTGGTAAAGAAAGGTAAGAATCAACCACCTCAACTATCCTTTGATGATATTCTAGCTAACATTGTAGATAATGGAAGTTATAATACATTGAAAAATAGATTTTCTAAGTTTAATGAAGCAAACAAGAATAAGGTTATAAGTGTCGTACTACTTAGTATGAGAACTTTTAGTAGAAGTCCAGCAAATATAAGAGATAAAGTACCCAAGGAGCTAGGATATATTGTATATAAGAAATGGCAAGAAGGAATCATAAGATTCAAACAAATATTGGATGATGCACTACCAAAGATGAGGCCAGAGTGCTCTCAGATAGAAAGGAAGGCATTTGTAGATGCCTACAAACAAGGCTTTGCAATGGCAGAAAATGTAGCCTTGGTGACTACAGAGGAGAAAAGGAAGAATATGAAAAAGCGGTACAATACTGGAACACAGTGGCTAAACAACTGGTAGAATTCAATATGAAAAAAAAGGAGGAAGAATCTAAGGCCCAACTCCCTCAGCACACAAACCCAAAAGGAAAAAGAAAAATGCAAGAGGAAAGGTCAAAGAAGAAAAATAAAAGAGAATTGGGCTCGAGTGGAGATGGAGAAGGACATGTAGAAGAGCTACCTGAGACACCAATAAATTACAATCCACTTACTTCTCCTAGGAGAGAGACCAAACCAAGTCCTACAGTGGTACAAAATCCTCAAAAGGAGAGCTCACCGGTGAAGGAGAAGTCACCACAAAGAGCAGAAAAAGAGACTTCACCAATAAGGGTGGACACACCCGAGAGGGTGGCCACACCAAACCTAGTCGAGAAAGTGAGAGAAGAAGAAAAAGCACAAGAGGAGAAGGATGAAGCATCAAAGCAGCCAACCACGCAAGCGAAAGAAGAATCTCCTAAGTTAGCAACACCACAAGAGAAAGAAAGGACACCAAACAAAGAAAATACTCCCAAAAAAACAAAGACACCAGAAAGGGAGAAGACTCTTGTAAAGGAAAAGACCCCAGCACCGCAGGAGGAGGAGAAATAGAAGAAAACCAAATCACGTATAAGAGAAACCACAACAACTAGGTGAATAGTGTCAAAAAGCAAGGCTAGAGGGCAACAGAGTGTAAAGAAAAATGAGTCCTCAAAGAGGAAGCTGAGCCTAGGAGTAGAAGAAGAGACTAGAAAGAAAAAGAAGAGGAAGGGTCGACATGGGTGACCCTCATCATCCTCATCATCTTCTAGCACAAAAGATGAAGGAGAGTTATTTGAACATAATGCCGAAGAAGAGGTTGAGAAGAACTCACTCAAGGAGGAGATTGAGAAAATGAAGGAGAAGGTTGGACAAATGAACTCAAGGGAACTGATGAAATACTCCAAACTATTGAGACAACGTGAATTGCTTGACCAAGCAAGCAAAAGGCAACAAAGGGCAAGAACACTAGTTAACACCAGAGATCTAATAGTGAAGTTAGCTTCAAGGATCACATATGACCCATACATCGATCCGATTGGTCAACTAACTCAAACAGTTGACAATATTAGAGACCAGATCGAGGATGTAAACAAGGTAGCAAAAAAGGTCGAAGAAAAGAGACTAGAAAAGCTCATGAATCTTGTTGAGTTAAGGAAGGTCACTCTAACACATGTAAAAGATGAAATGTCTTAGGCACTAAAGGATATCACCTCGGTATTCTAAAAGGCATTTGACCCCAATTACCTTCACAAATGACATTGGGCTAAAGAAAGGGAAAGCTCAGCAACAGCTTCAAGAAGTCATCAAGGCTTATGATCCACTCATTGGATCAGCTTCAGAATATTCAGCAAAAGCTCAAGAACTATTCAATTATTTAATAGTTTAAGAGATGAAGAGGACAAACGAGCTATCAAGCTCTTACAATTACAATGTTTCATGTCACCCTTGACAGGTATTATTCAGGAGAACATCAAAGATGCAAAAATACAATTGCCAAGCCACTAATAGCACTCTAGATGGCATAAAAGAAAAAATGCTAGATATACACAGTGAGACACTAGCTAAGCAGTGCTCACGTGCGTTCCAAAGAAGTGTTTGTCAAGCTATGACACAACACACTACCCTTTATCATTGTTGACAAAAAAGGGGAGAATAAAGTAATAAATGCGTGTGTAGAATATATAAAGGAATCAAGCGAAAAGGTGGAGAAGAATCCAAGAAAAGGGGAAAAGACTTCAAACAGAAACATACAAGAAGAAAAGGGGAAGAACAGGATAAAGGGAGAAAACAAAGAGCCGAACAGAAGAGGCAAAACATACAAGATAATGATGAAAGGGGGAGCCAATGAAGAAATGAACAAAGGAGACCAAGTCCAAGGGGAGTCTCATTGTTTTTCGACTAAGTCCACACTGGGTAGTCGAAATAAGGAAGGAGAAAAGACTTGAGGAAAAGGTTAATAGCAAGTTTTGTCATCAATGCCAAAGGGGGAGATTGTTAGACCTATCAAGTCAATTGGCATGATGACGGAGAATGGTAATAACTCATACTTAGCATCACATACTTAAGTGTTTTCATTGATTGGCAACCAGTAGAGAAAGAGGTGGAAGACCTTAAATTAGATTGACCACCGATAGGATGTAACACCAGTCAAGACAAGGACAATGACTATGTTAAAGTCACAACAGGCAAGCAAGGAGGAATAAACAGTCAGGTGATACGTGAGCATGATGAGTCGCAAGTGTTGTGACATGACAAGTATCCATTTATGAATGTTCACAGATTTGAAGAACAAAAGCTACACATAGGCTCATGGGCAGACTAACAAACCTACCAATCTAGGTACCTACACATAGGTAGTCACGAGTGTTATGTGACTAGCTTGTGTATGCTATTCAAAATTTGAATACATCAGTTTGAACAGGATCTTTTGAATAGGGTTTTGGCGCCCATGCGTTGGGAAGTGTAAATAGCTTGTACACTTCATTTTAAAAGTTGGTCATGTTTTTGTTGGAGTGCCCCGAAGAGATCAGAGTTATTGAGCACAGAGCCGAACAACAAACAAAAACCGACAAGCGTAGAAGGTGACACAAGGCGCTCATGGGGCAAGCTATGGCAAAAAGAGGAGATCAAGAGATCTTCAAGGTTTACACAATGGATCTATAAGGCAAGTTGCACCACTTATTAGATCAACCATTGTAGTTTGCTTTCTTACCATTGCATCTTTTTTGTAAGCTCTTGACCGGGCATGCTTCATTAGCAAGCATTTGTAAATCCTCTTACAAGGTACCTCCTATACGGAGTGTTGTAAATTGTCTCACAAGGTTAGCCTTGACAATGCTTTTGTAACCCTCACAGATTATCAGCATTCATAACTGGATGTGTTCTCAGAAAGAATAGTTGTAGCCTTTAATCGGGCACCCTTTTATCTATAGTAAAAAGCTAGTGGGTACATTACTCCCACCATGGTTTTCATCCTCGCATTGAGGCTTTCCACATACAAAATTCATGATTCATGATTCATTGATGTATGCTTTCTTGTGTGAAGTTACTTGGTTCTATTATGTTGCTTTTATTATTGTTTTACTACTTGAGCAACTGGTAGTTAAAGTATTTGTAAAAGTAGCTCAGTTAATTGGTTTGAAAGTTAGTATTAATTCACCACCCCCCCCCCCGCTCATACTAATTTGGGACAACAAAATTATCAACTCGGAGAAGAGTCGGCAAAAATTCGGCAACTTAGATAGAACTAAAAATTAAAATCTCTTAAAGAAAAAAAAATTATAAAATTCAATTACAAAATGTATTAAATTAAAAATTGACATATTGAAAGAGAAATGGATGGTTTTATAGCAATAACATGTGAAAAACACATTTTAACCAGCATTTTACCTGCAGCGACATTTTTACCCATGGTTTTTGTGTCTATCAAAAAAACAAAGGGTACTCGGCCAATCGGGGAATACTAAGAGAGTTCACAAACTATGGTTTGTGATATATATATATATATATTGCTCATGCATAATTAGATAAATATTATCTCTTATTTACGTATATTCATATGATAGGATATAAAATGCATATGTCTAATGATGAAACTATTTGAAACCCACCTTGTATGAATGGGAAGTAGTGTAATAGGGGAGTTATAAGATGGCTTACTAAGTAGGCCACCCTAGGGATGTTCATGTTGCCTGCTCCTAGGCCCGAGTGAGCTCCCCCTTTACAATCTCCTCTCTGAATCTACAATGAGGGTTCTTGTCTTTAGGAGGATGATGCATAGATAGGAAAAGCAGGTTCAAGTACCCTTCTAAGAAGGCTATTCCCATGGATGTCCATGTTGACTGCCCACCAGGGCCAAGAGGGCCGTGATAACCATTCGGTCTTGGGCTTAGTGTGGATAACCCTTCAAATGGACCTCTCACGTTTCTTCCAACAAACCCTAATGTGTTATTAAGGATAGTATATGAATGTTATGTGTTATTCTATATGTAAAGTTTCTGCAAATTTTGCTATAAATCAAATTGAGATAATACCTTCTTTGTGAAGCTTGTTGTAGATGATCTTCTATTATCAGACTTGAATGAAGTGATAACAATAATATAATATTATTCTGAATTTCTTATCTCTGCAAGTATTCGTCTTGGGCATTATTATTAAATGAGCGGACTATATGTTTATTGTGTGTCCTTTATCTATAACCACACCCTATATATATACGGCAAGCAAAGGGCATGTCCCTTGAAGGGACATGACCCTATCTAGGTCAGCCCTTAACATAATCAGCGCCAAGGGAGAATAGGTTTTGTAATCACATTAACTAAGATTATTTAAGTTCACACTCAACAACTATTATCTCAAATGAGACACCGATCATGCCTATGAAGGGACAATTATATATAAGCCTTCATTAGTAAGGAATTTCATGCAAGATAAGATCTGTGCGATCTGCACAATCAGATCAGTATGGTAATCGAAGTTACAGATTTAACAGTCCCTATTAACTTGATAATCATACTGAGGGATAACATATCTAGCATCATCAATTACGATGAATAAGCATAGATTGATACTCTATATCTATCTAAATCTTCTAAGCATGTGGTATCATTGAACACTTGATACTATGTTATATTACTATACCTATGATATGACTCATCACTGATACTAGTGATAACAGTATTTCAAAGCATACAATATACAGGATAAAATCCGAAGAATGATTAAATTCTTCATTTATCCAAGTTGTGACTCATAGGTACTGACGGGCCTATATCACAACATGATCCTAAGTTTAAGATCTACTAGAACACAGGATAAAATCTAGACAATGATTAAATTCTTCATTTATCCAAATTGTGACTTATAGACATAGAAATGACTACATCACAATATGATCTTAAACTCATCTAGATCTGACAGTAGTTTTCTATTGTTCAACACATTATCTAAGAGATCGTCACCTCTTAGATAATGAATACAAATGGTAAAGCCCATAACAGTCAATAGCCTGACAATAAAAATTATTTTATTAATAATTTAAAGAATACAAATGTTTTATAATTCAACCATAACAAGTCTTTTCCTGAAGTGATCTATCTTCACTCGAGAGAGAGGTTTGGTAAGAATATATGTTGTCTGATCTGTAGCGCAAATGTATTCTACTTTCACAGTATTCCTGTCGACCAAGTACATAAGAGACCCAATCATCTGTCTGTAAAGAGCAGAATCTATGGAAGGTGATTCTGTTGCTGCTTCCTTAAGTTTATGTAGATTAGTCTCCATTGGAGAAGACACAGGCCTACAGTTCCACAATCCAAATCTCTTCAAAATGTCTAACGTATACTTCCCTTGATTAAGTATGATGCTGTCAGAATTCTACCATACTTCCAGTCCTAGGAAGTAGTGAAGGAGTCCTAAATCTTTCATCTCAAATTCTCTGATTAGATCTTTCTCGCATTGATCTATAAGATGATCATCACCTGTTATTAGTAAATCATCAACATCCAGTATGAAAATTACCATATCATCTTTATCCCTTTTATAATATAGTTTTGGATCAGCTTCATTCTTGGACAATCCTAAGCTGGCGAGATACTTATCAATTCTTTCATACCATGCCCTTGGAGCCTGTTTAAGCCCATAGAGAGCTTTGTTGAGCCTACAAACAAAAACTAGGGTTATGAGTTTCAAATCCTTCAGGTTGCTCCAAATATACCTATTTTGTAATCTTTCCATTCAAAAATGTTGTTTTTACATCCATCTGATGTACTTTTCATCCCTTCGATGCTACAATAGCTAGGAATGCTCTTACAAAGGTGTATCTGGCAACACGAGCAAAGGTTTCTTCATAACCAATTCTCTCTTTCTGAGAGAACCCCCTGGCTACAATTCTGGCTTTATATTTTTCAATGCTACCATCAGCAACATGCTTGATTTTAAATATCCACTTAGAAGAAACAACGGATTTTCCTACAAGTCTTGGAACAATTTCCCAAAAATCATTCTTAATAATGGATTGGTATTCTTCCGTCATAGCATCCTTCCAAGTTGTATGTTTAATAGCATCTGAAACATTGGTTGGTTCTGATTTAGATAAATCACTCATGTTTGTTGCATAACTAGAAAATCTTTTGGGTCTTTTGCTTTCTCTGAAGGTTCTAGATGGTGCAGCAAAGTCTTATGCTTCCTCTACTGTCTTAATGGCCCAAAGTGGTCTTTTCTTTGGATTTTGAGTTTCCTCAAGATTAAGATTTTGAATTTCATCTTCAATTCCTTCAATGTTCTCCCTCTAAAACTCAAATTCAGTATTTTCTTCAGAACTCGGCAAGGGAGAGGGTTCTGCAGAACTTAGGGCTCTTTTGAATGCTAAATCTTCTTCAAATATTACATCCCTACTAAGTTCAATGTTTTTCTGACCGAGTATGAAAATCCTATATGCTCTAGATGTTTCACTATACATGACAAAAATACCTTTCCTCCCAAAGGGTTCTAACTTAGTTCTCTTTTCTTTTGGAACATGTATATATACTGGGCACCCAAAAATCCTAAGATGACTTATATTAGGTTTAACCTTAGTAAAGACTTCTTCAAGAGTTTTATCTCTAAGGTAGGAGTGAGGACTTTTGTTTTGAATATAGACAGCAATACAAGAGGCTTCTGCCCAAAGATAATATTCTAAATTTTGATCAAATATCATAGCTCTTGTTGCTTCTATAATTGTTCTATTCTTCCTTTTTGCTACCTCGTTTTGCTGTGGGTTATAAGGAACACTATACTCCCTCTTAATTCCCATTTCTTTACAAAACTCTTTAAACAAATCTGAAGTATATTCCCCTTCATTATCAATCCTAAGAATTTTAATTTTGTGTCTTGATATGTTTTCAGTTAAGGTTTTGAATTCTTTAAATCTCTTTAGGATTTCTTCTGATTCTTTACACTTTAAGAAGTAAATCCAAGTTTTTCTAGAGAAGTCATCTATAAAAAGTATATAGCACTAGAATCCTCCAAGAGAAGGAACAAACATAGGTCCACATAAATCTAAGTGGATTAATTCCAAAACATTGTTAGGTTTTCTAGTGCTATCACGAAATGGACTTTTGGTGTTCTTACCCAAAGTGCATTCTTTGCATATACTTGAGTGATCTTTATTTAACTAAGATAAACCAGTTACCATCTTCTCCATAGTTGATAAGGTTTTGAAATTTAGATGTCCTAACCTTCTATGTCATATTTCATTTATATCAGTACCTTCATGAATTAAGGCTTGAATAGGTTGACAAGGTTCTATATTTAGTTCATACAAGTATCCTTTTCTTTGACCAATCAACTTTGCTTTTTTAATTGAAGAGTTTTTAGACTAGGTCATTACTTTACCGTCCATGAATGCAACATTATGTCCATCATCTTCAAGTGTTGTAACCGAGATTAGATTCCTTTTTGTTCCTGGTCCATAAAGTACTCCTTTGAGATGTAGAGAACTACCCGACTTCAATGTCAAGGTGCAATTCCCAATTCCTTTGACTGAATGAGCAGAATTATCACTAATGGTAACTTCACCATCAACTTCTTCAGATATAGAGTCTGGTGCTTCTTTGTATTCTATAATGTGTCGAGATGATCCGCTATCAATTACCCATGTTTTGCTTGATACTTCATTTGATAGTGTAGAATATAATACATGATTCTCAGAGTCATAGTTATCTTCTTTCCTAGTAATGTTTGTATAGTTTACTTGCTACCTTGTATTCTTTGGCCAATAAGATCTATAGTGTCCAAATTTTTCACATTTGAAGCATTTTATTTTGGATAGATCTTTCTTAGGTTTGTCATTTCTTTGATTACCATTCTTCTTGAAGTGTTTCTTCTTACCTTTATATGAATTTGTATTGAGAACATGAAGTTCTTCATCTTCAATTTTCAATCTTCCTCCTTTCTTAAGTTTCCTAGATTCTTCTTGCAGGTAATCTCCTTTAAATCTATTAAAGTCTAGAAGATTGTCTCTAGCACTTACTCCTTGTGAGAATGTTTCCCATGAATCTGGTAACCCATCTATAGCCACAAGTGTTAATTCTTTGTCTTCAATTATGGTCCCTATACTTACAAGTTTGTCTCTTTAACTGGCCACCCTTAGGAAGCAAGAGTTCATAGATTCTCCCTTCTTTATTTGTATATGATTTAGTTGCCTTTTTAGTGCAAGGGTTCAGTCGCGTTGTTAACCTCATATGCATTTAATAATGCATTCATTATATAAAATGTTGTTTGATGTTTCATTAGCATAGGTATTATTTCATTTTTCACTCCATCTAATATTATCTGCATGGCTTTCCTGTTTCCTTTACTCTAGATAGTTTTATTAGGTTCAACAGCAGGTTGCTTGGATGCTGAATCAACAAATTGTTTCACATCATTGTCTTCAAGAATTATCATAATTCTGAATTTCCAAGCAACAAAGTGTTCTTTCCCATCAAACCTGTCCTCGGGTCTAAGTGTGCTTGCCATTGAAGATAGAAGGATGTTGCTAGATATAAAAGTCTGATTGTTAATTTGCAGAGCCTAGGTTCAACAACCAGAGCTCTGATACCATGTAAAGTTTCTGCAAATTCTGCTATAAATCAGATTGAGATAATACCTTCTTTGTGAAGCTTGCTGTAGATGATCTTCTATAATCAGACTTGAATGACGTGATAACAATAATATAATATTATTCTGAATTTCTTATCTCTGCAAGTGTTCGTCTAGGGCAGTATTATTAAAGGAGCAGACTATATGTTTATTGTGTGTCCTTTATCTATAACCACACCCTATATATATACGGCAACCAAAGGGCATGTCCCTTGAAGGGACGTGACCCTATCTAGGTCAGCCCTTAATAGATTTCCCATAATCGGCACCAAGGGAGAATAGGTTTTGTAATCACATTAACTAAGATTATTTAAGTTCACACTTAACAACTATTATCTCAAATGAGACACCGATCATGCCTATGAAGGGACAATTATATATAAACCTTCATTAGTAAGGCATTTCATGCAAGATAAGATCTGTGCAATCTGCACAATTAGATCAGTATGGTAATTGAAGTTACAGATTTAACAGTATATGTATATGCATATGCATATGCGTGTGTGTATTATAGCAGGACTCAAATCCAGAATCATATTGTCTAAAGAGATATTTTATTTGGTAAATCTGTAACCCTAATCCCAATGTGTTGCAATTGTGATTCTAGGACACATTTGGAAGGGGACATCACACCATCTCCCATGCAAATAAAACAAAAAAAAAATCAGGAAGCTTCTTCAATCAGAGCACATTGATAATTATATTCAATTGTCCTTCTACACTAATTCTGTGTTCAAAGTTCTTGCTCGGAATTACCTTGGTGTGGAAGAAGTCCTCTGTTCGATGAGATTAAATTTTCGATGGACACAGCACAGATTACACTGGTGGATGTAAGCAAAGATTGATGAGGCCAATTGATAAACCCACCACTGCACTTTATAATCTGATTGCAGCACTTCGCAGGGCTAAGGAACGGCTATAATGTTGTCTGGTTTCAATAAAGAAAGTGAGTTCAATTCTACTGAAGAAGTTGATATTTCAAGTGCAGACAATCTCTGCCAGTTTCTGAACAGGATAAGTAACTAATACGATTGTCTTTCCTCTTTTCGAGAATAGACATACCAGTACTAATACGAATCTGCTTTACTAATAACGGTACCAGTCTCCTGGCAACCTTAGTTTTTTAAGTTGTTGAGGGTTTCCAACCTTTTTTTGAGTCAAAAAGAATTTGCTTGCCAAAGTGAGTCCAAGTCTGCAATTACGGTTGAAAACAGTAATGTGGTTGCAAGGAATTTCTTTTAGGAGAAAAGACCAAACATTTTAATTCTTCTTTTCCAAAATAAATTTTACTTGCATCAATATTTCCTTGCAAGCTGCTTACAAATAGACATAATATTTCCAGAGTCCATGTAGCTGAATTTGATCTCTTCTGATAGATAATTACAAGTGAGTTTTTGTTTCAATGTTTCAAATCAAACTCCATGATGTGTCATCAGGAAGAGGAGAACAACTACTCCTACACAGTTTTCTACCAAAAGCGTTCAAATTAAGCCTAACAAAGCTGTTGCATTATGTTACTGGATGTGAGGAACCTCAGTTTGAGGTTAGACGAGAAGTTTTCAGTTTACAAATATAGTCAAAGCTGACATTTCGCTGCATTTTCCTCAAGCCAATGGAGATAACTGTTTGAAACAATACTACAAGTGCTCATCAAACAAATAAAGACATGAGAGAACCGAAAGAAAATGAAAGTGAAATTGCTCGCTACGATATTGTTTTAGTTCTTCATTTAAGCTGGCTAGGCCCAAAGCTCAAACAATGACCTGAACTTATTATGACCCCCAAGATCAGAGCTCGCCTACTTGGAGGACACCGTGGAGAACAGTGAACACTACTTCAAGTGCGAATCAAGAAAAGAAGAACATAAGAGACTTAAAACATTTTAAAGCGGCATTGTCCCCTGTCTCACTCTAATTTTTTTTTGTGAACTGACTGAGGTAGAAAGCTCAAATGCTAACCTGGACTTATAAGTACAGTATCTGCTAAAAAGCCTCGGCATGGAGTATTCAACGTGTTTCCGGGGCTCCAGAATTTACGCATGATTGCAGAAAGAATCATCATAGCCGTGCAAACAAGACCTCAAAATCCAATAGTCTCGCTTCTGAACATTCAACAAGAAGGTTTACCCTACCCAATGGGTTTTGAAGTGAAGGTTTTGGGATTATAATTCCACATCCTGAACTAATTCGTGCGATTTTATTGTCAGTTAATTGAATAAGTTTATTTTCAAGCAAAGCATTCTTCTCTGTGCTACTGCAGTTTTTATCGCTGCACGCCTAAGCTATTGTAAATATTTTTTACCTCAACAAGCTACTGTAAGTATTAATTAATATCTCTATTACTCGTGCATCGTGATATAAGTTTATCAAAACTAATGGGCACTAAGATAAATCCCGTACCTGCCCCTAGCAGCCTTTTGAATGTCTTTACGTGTGAAGTAGATGAGTCCAAAAGAAATCGACCATGGGATTTCACCATGGATTGCCTGCCGAGTCTGAAAATATTTCTTTGGTTATTGGTATAAGATAGATGTGTAGCGTTACAGGAGTAGAACCCACATGCCAATGGGTAGTGAAAGGACGCTAAGCATGAACTAGAAAATGTAAGCCGTGGGTCTATTCTAAATGACCCACCTGCACACAACATTGTGCCAGTCCGAATTTCCCAAATTCCCTTCAGTCAGAATTACCAGCAATAAGCAATCACATACTTTACTGGTGCTCCTTCAGTTCTGCTGTCTTTCCCTCCCTATCTCTGATACAATTTGATTTGATTTGAACTGTCTTAAGTTGTTAGCTTTTTCTTTTTCTCAACATCACGTTTCAAATCATATTTCATAATCTACCGTGCCATTTCTTTCTTAGTGTACAAACAATTTCAAATGCACTCATGAAATAGAAAAAGTCATCTATCAAGATTCAAATTCAGAGTTGTGTTTGGAAAAAGTTCAATTCTTATTGTGTTTGGAAAAAGTTCAATTCTTATGTGACTTTGATGGATCCCTTGCATGCTCATATATATATATATATATATATATATATATATATAATTTCATGAGGATGAAGTTGAGAATTAATGTTGGAATACAAAAACATGTATCAAAGGACTAAAATGGAGGGAAAATGAACTTTCAAACCTTAGGGTCATTCACCACCTTTCATAAGTCTAAAATAAGTACAAGTTTTAGCGTCCATCATAACTCACTCGGGGTTTGAAAAGCACAAAGTACATTTCAAGTCCATATGCGTACATGTTTGGAGATAATAAGGCACTCAATTTTAGTTTTACAAAACTTGTACACATTTTGGAGATGTAAAGACATGCCTCTTCTTGTTTCCTCTTTCTCTCTCATTTTCCTTCACTCATCAACTCCTCTATATAAAATGAGCCATAATTAGCCTTCTTGATCTCTATCTCATCTCTCTCTCTCTCTCTCTCTCTCTCTCTCTCCACAGCAAGTGTATGTGTTGTGGAAAAGTAGAGTTGAACCTCCAATTTTTCATAACGTTGATAAGATACGAGGAAAATGTTAACATTGCTTTTAGGTTTACAAAACCCATACACGTATGAGAATATATATAGTCGATAAAAAGTTTTGCTCCATAGGCTACCTACCCCAACAAGACAGAACTATTGCTGCTCCTACTCTTACCTCTATTGATGGATTGGCAGGTTATGATCCCACTTCAACTGAGTCAGTAATTGACTATATGTATTAGGAACTTAGTCAATTGAGCTTCTGTGTGTGTGTGTGTGTGTGTGTGTGTGTGTGTGCACGTGCGTGCATGTGCACATGCATACCTCTCTCTCTCTCTCTCTCTCTCTCTCTCTCTCTCTCTCTCTCTCTCTCTCTCTCTCTCTATATATATATATATATATATATACATATATGTGTGTGCGTGCGCACGTGTGTGTGCATGCGTGCAATCCCCCCTCTCTCTCTCTCTCTCTCTCTCTCTCTCTCTCTCTCTCTCTCTCTCTATATATATATATATAATAGCGGGTCTACATGTTGTGGAAAAGTAGAGTTGAACCTCTAATTTTTCATAAAGTGTATAAGATATAAGAAAAATGTTAACATGGTTTTAGGTTTCCATAACCCATACACGTATGAGAGACTATAATATATATACACATTACATTTACATATGTGTATGTGTATGTGTACATACACATATTGTCTATGTACACATAGTATGTGTATGATGTATGTGTACATAAATAGTATGTGTATGTGTATGTACACATATACACATACACATACACATATGTATGTGTGTGTGTGTGTGTCTGTGTGTCTGTGTGTATTTTATATATATAAATTATAGTCTCTCATACATGTATTGGTTATGCAAACCTAAAACCAATGTTAACATTTTTCTCATATCTTATACATGTTATGAAAAATTATAGGTTCAACTCTACTTTTCTGCAACACGTAGACCCACTATTATATGTGTGTACATACATACATACATACATACATACATACATACATATACATATATATATATATATATATATATATATATATATATATATATATATATATATATATATATATATATATATATATATATTCATTCTTATATATACACACACATATGTGTGTGCGAATATGTATATGTATGTATGTATATGTGTGTGTGTGTGTGTGTGTGTGTGTATACACACGCGCGCACGCATGTGTGTGTGTGTAATCCCAACTCTCTATAAACCAATAATAAAAGACATTTGAAGGTCTCACTATTGTTTGGCATAAGTTTTTGGGACAATGACAGTTAGGTTTGTAGTTTTTTTTCTCACTTTTGCTTTGAAATGATTGATTTGTTTTATTTTGGGGTTTGTTACTTTATATTATAATAAAATGATGCCCATTCATTGTTTTATTTCTATTTGATTATGGATTTTCATGATGATTTTATGTGTAGGACAACCAATATTAACAATACAAAATCACAAGAGAGGAAAAAATTAACAAGGAGAGGCAACAAAGATGAGCAAAGGGAGTGTGAGGAGTTTACATTGAGGTACATCATCTAATGCACCTAATAAAAATGATGAATGTGCAACAATCTGAATCAACATGATAAAGGTACCTAATGCACCAAATCAAAAAGATCAACATACACTAATTCAAATGGACATGACAAATGCACCTAATGAATGCAATGAACATAATCCATTTGAAATCAATGTGATGAATGCACTTAATGAATTTGAAGAAAATACATCACTTTAATTTGATGGATTAATTTGCACAATGCACCCAATGAATGCAATGAGCATAATCCATTTGAAATCAATGTGATGAATGCACTTAATGAATTTGAAGAAAATAAATCACTTTAATTTGATGGATTAATGTGCATAATGCACCTAATGAAAACTAAGACCATGCACATATCTAAATACCTTCTAGAATTCGTTGTAGAAAACCAATGTTTTTAATTGACATTGATGAAAATAGTGTGAAGTTGATTCGTGATTAAAAAATTGAAAGAACTTGTAGAAGAATGGTTAAATTAATTTGGAATAACTATTTTGAAATTTTAAACCCAAGTGGAAGATGTCAATTAGTTGTTGAAATGATTACAAATCTAAAATTTAGAGAGACAATGAGAATTTTTGGCTTAAGAACAACCAAAATCTATTAGTACAAAAGATGCTAATGTTACTCAACATGACCTCACATCAACCATAATGGGAAAGGAAATGGAAAAATATCAACTAATAAGAAAAACAAGCAAGTCATTGGTGATAAGTAGAACAAAATTACGCAATGCCTTAGAAAGGCGATAGAAAATTAGGGATCCTAACAATAATTCTCTTTGGGCATTCTTAGGTAGACTCCCATACAAGGAAAAGGTTGTTGTTGATGCATTGAGAACGTTAACTGACAAATTTTAGCATGACAACACAAATGTTTCACCCAACCAAAAAGTTGTTAGAATGAAAATTGGAATTAGAAATCGTGAGCCACATCAAAAACACTATTTAGACATGAATCAAACACAATCTTATGAAATATTTCTTCAAAGCTTCCTCAAACTTAAATTAGCTTCTATATATATTTTGAGATGATAAAACCATTTTATATTAAAATTAATCATGCACGTACTAAGTGTTGGTCCACTCATTAATAAATATATTGGGGATATTAGTCGGCATATTGCAAAACTTTAAAACTTCTTCAAACCTTACTTCATATCAGTCTACTAAAATGGGAAACTACAACTTAATTGGTTAGGATTAAGCAAAAACAATCAAGACACCAGTAGCATCACATAACACATAGATTTATCTCAGGGAAACTTGACTAAGGTAAAAACCATGGTGTGTGAGTCAATCCTCAAAAATCTTGCACTCTCCAAAAGTGTGTCTAGTCAAGAGCTTATCTCTATTAAAAGATTACAAAGACACTTTCAATTGTCACCCAATTAAGGGATTTTGTATAGACTTGTGAGAGTCTTGCTCGATTAAGAGCAGCCTGGTAAAAGGACTTAAAACACAAAGTAACATGTCACTCTGTTAGGGGATTTTATAAAAGAACTTGTTAAATTTTACCCTCAATGAGAATTTTTGTTTAATTGATTAAAAAACAACAAAAGGATTTATCTAAGTAGGATAGCTACTTCACTTAGCTAGATATAGATCACTTTGATGCTCCTCAGACCTGTCTCTAATTTTCTCTTCTCTCTCTTCTCTTTGCAACTCATACACGATCACTAATGTGCTTGGCTCTATTGCCTACTGCACACTACATCACTTTTTTGATCAACAGATTGGTTGTGGTCAACACACTCTGCCTTTACACTCTACTCTTCACTCTTTCTCTTTCTTTTTTTTGAGATCACATATAACTAGTCTCTCTAGAATTTCTTTTGTCGATCTACAATTTGACCTTCTTCCTTGGAAATAATAATATTTTATATAATCTTTGATCACTTAATTACAATCCATTCTTTGAGAATTCAAGATTTTAACTCACCATGCTACACTTAGCATGTACTCATGTCATTTTCATGCATCATTCTTGTTAGATGTACCTTGTACATATAGAAGGCATAGAAAATCTATGAATTCAATAGCTTGACCATTTGGAAATAATTCAAATTCAAATGCTTTCGTCTCTCATTGATGTGACTTCTAACTCCATTAAATGAAATGTCAAGTGTGATCCACCTACTTTGTGATGTATTAGTCATGTGATTCTTGCTTCTATACTTCTGTTATGGCTCAAACCAGTTTGTGTGACCACCAGTCACTTCATCCTTTATGCTTTCTTGATTCCTTGCAATATACATATCCCCGATTTGACTAAGTGTGAATGTCCATGTGACTTCCTCCACTTGTCATAACCTTTTCTTGTCTCCTATCACCCAAGGACAAAAGTGTACTCATGTGCACACACTACATTACTAGTTACAACATTGTATTGGTTGATATTGTGTCATAGCTTTTGACGTCATGACAACCAACTCATAACTAGTCACACTAATAAGCTCCATTGGTCTTGTTCCTTAGTCTTTTTGATAGCTATGCCAACATTGTGTGTTGTTGTAGGGACCATGTTGATTTTTCCAATCATTATGATATTTATCGTTATATATGTTGTGCTTTGCACACTAACAATCTTGTGCAAGATTGTGGTCTACAAGAACCTCCTAAGTCACCTAGATAATTCATTTCAAGTGTGCTATGTAGATGAGATGATGGGTGCATTTATTATAAGATGATGTGTGTGAAAGGTCTTTGTCTTACATATGGTGGTTTGCAACAATGGCTTAGATTCCAACATCTAGATAATACACATGAAATTGGTAAGGTACTAGTTTCTATTGGAAAATACAAGTTAGTCACATATCGTGTGAAAGATGGAAATGAATTAAAGAGGTGTGAATTGGTGAAAAAGGATATATGTGTAGTTGATTTCATTAAATTGTATTAAGAGAAACTAGTTTATGAGTACATAGGTCACACACATCAAGCTAGGGGGTTAGATGAGCAATTCAAGTTGTGTAAGAACACTTTCCCCCTCAATACTATTGTGTTTGTCATTTATTTTGCTAAGAATTAGACATTGAAACCTCAAAATTAAGTGTAACCTATGTATTACCACTCTACACAAGTTACAATATTTGTACAAATGTCATTCATGCATGTACATGAAAACACAAAGGAGGATATAAAGGTTATAAAGGAGTATCACTTCTATATCAACGGTGTTCATACTCATTCTTCATAGTTTGTGCAAGGATTCTTTATAGTCTTCTACGATAGTTTAAGCGAAAGAGGTATACGATACAATGAATGCTTAATATAGTCAAAAAATTACACCACACAATTCAAGATTACACAAATGTTCTACTAGCTAACTAGGATGCATGTGACAAGTGGCATGCAACATTTTTAAAATTTCACTAGAGTAGTGCATGGAAAGGGTGAGCATGATGGTACGAGAGAATGTGTGTAAAGAGCTCTTACAAGAGAGGAATTGAAGTATGAAGGTGATACATTGTTAATAGATGCAAAAACAATTATGCAATGGTGTAACTCTACAATGGGACCAGGTAATGCAAGTAATTCTAAGGTTTCTACATATTTTTGGTTTGTATGTGAATCTAACATTGAAAATTATCTATATTTTTGTACACTTATAGATCAAGTGACATGCTTTTATCTAGAATTTCAAATGCAAAATCATTAGCTATTTATACTAGAAAAAATTCACACTTTTCCTCTTTGTGTACACATTTTGTATGGGATGAATGTGAATCAAAAGAGTGGGTTGACTGATGGTCATATAGACCTTTGCAAACCCTAGATACATATCAACTTCCTAGGGAACTACAAAAGAACCAGATTGAAGCATCAATGGATTTTGACCATGTATCAAACCTAGTTGAACCAAAGAATTTCTCTATTACGTAGGTTAAATCAATTTTAAGCCCAATTTATTAGTTCTTTAAATGTTGATTTTGGTATTAACTTATCCTTCTATTAAATGTAGGTCATGTATATGCAGTAAATGCATATGAGAATAATGAAGAAAGAACACATTACTTTTTGTATTAATGTATTAAGGCCAATAAGAAATTGACAACTATAGTCTTTGATGGAGAGGATATTTAGTACCCAATAGGATCTGTTATTGTCACACAAACATTACTTATAAGGTACCATTGTTGTGTGGAATTGTATGTATACCTCTTAAACTATTTTTATTACACTTTGCATTAATTTGGGTATTAAACTCATTTTATCATTCTATAAAATGTATGAATCTTATCAAGAATTGTAATGTTCTGTTATTTGAGGACTTTGATACATATAGATATATTATTCATTACTCTATCCTTATTATTGCAACAAATATTCAATTTATTATTAAGTGTTGTGGTAGACCTCTTAACAAGATTTTTTGGAAAGTTCATAGATCTAACCACAAGGCAATACTTCACACAATAAGGGTTATAGTTGATCTAGATGGTTCTCTTGATTAATTTTTGGAAATCTAAAAGAATGAGTCTACACTATGATAAAATAATTTTAATGATTTTGTGTATATATCTTCAAGGTTCTCTATGTGCATATTTAGAGGCAAAATTTTCTATATGAAATGTGCATATTTAGATGCCAAATTTTGTATATATAAATGGTAATGAGCTACTATGTGCATTAGATGCCAATTTTTGTATTAAAAAGGTCAATGAGCTTCCAAGTGCATATTACATGCCAATTTCCATGTAAAAAAGGGCAATGACTCGTCATGTGCATGTTAGATGTGACATTTTGTATATAAAAGGTGCAATGGGCCTAATTTGCAAATATATCATTGAAATATATGTACTCAATCCTCTCAATCCCTACTTCGAAATAATCTAGCATTTACATTTGAAGTTTACCTTTTATTTTGTATGTTCAACAATAAATAAGTGTCAAATATATTTAATAATTCTTGCTTAAATATTAATTACCCTTAAGAAATTTATTCAAACATGTCTTTAAATATATATATTTAAATACCATAACATGGATGTGTCTACAAAATCTAGTTCATTCTTAAAAAAGCTCATGTGATATGAAGTAACTGAATACATTAAGTTGATAAACCTCATCGTATAGTTGAGAATATTGTGAAAGTTATTACAAACATGTGTATTACAAAAGAGTGCCCAAAGCCCACCACAAAAGGAGTGCGCTTGAGGAGCAACGCATAATGGGTTTTATATAATGATTCAAATGCCAATTCTATCAAGTAAATTTTAGCTTATCGAGATCAGATTGTGGATCTTGGGATTATTTAGTCTCTTGTTCATCTAAATGGAAACCCTTACATGAATGACTCAGTTGTAATAAATTAATACAATGAAAGGTCATGATATAGGAGAGAGATTATTATAGATGAGCTAAAAGATAAATCATCTTCAACGAAATGAACTTCTCTTTGAAAGATCCTAAAGTATAATTTATTTTAGTCAACCTTCTCTTTGATTAGGGTATGAAGTTAATTCAAGGATGCATTACCATGATAAATAAGGAAACTTGCATCAATATTCTTCTCAAATAGATAGATATATCATGTTTCATATTTCACATTTAATGTTTCATGTTTCATGTTTCATATTTCATATTTAATATAATTCAAACCATTCACCACAAGATTGAACTTTCAACTCCATTAGCTCCAGTTGGCTAGGTAAACACTAGTTCCAACCCCATTCTATGTATGAATTCATTCGAATGTTCATGAGCACACTAGATCGATGTGTCCCTAAGGATACCTAAGCAAAATTAGGCTACAATCTTTCTTGGGACATATCTCAAAGCTTGTATGAGGTATCAACAAATTATTAGGTGCTACATGACTATGTTATGTAGGCCTACAATAACCTATCACAATTTTGGGAGATTCCGCTTCAGTTCAATTTGGTATCCCTATCTTAGTTTATGTCAAAAGTTACAATGTTGCTCAATTAGAATGAGCAACATTAGATATCTTTTAAACCATTCAACATGGGATCGAATCCTTGACTCCATTAGTTAATTCTTGTTCCAACCCCATTTTACCCATAGAGTCACTCAAATGTTTACAAGCATACCAAACCAAAGTGTTCCTAAGGGTCATTAAACAACATTGGGCTCCAAGCTTTCTCAAGGAATATCTCAGATCCCAAGCAAGGTATCAATGAATTTTAAGGTTCTACAGGATCACATTCAAGAGGCCTACAATAACCTATCTTAGTTTTGGGAGATTATGCTTTGTTTTAGTTTGGTATCCCTTGTCTTAGTTTATGTCAAAAGTTGCAATTTTTCTCAGTTAAAATGAGCAATAATGGGTATCTTTAAAACTATTTTTGGTGGGGTCAAATTATTGACTCGATTGTCTTTGGTTGGTCAAGTAAACCCTTGTATCAACTCTATTTGGCCTATGGAGTTGTTCAAACATTTGTGAGCACACAATACCAAACTGTCCCAATGGATCACTAAGCAACATCGAGCCGAAATCTTTCTTAGGGCATATCTCAAAGATCATGTGAGGTATCAAAAAATAATTAGGTGTTATGGGAACATGCTATGGAGGCTTGAAATAAGCTATCTTAGTTTTAGGATATTTCCCTTCATTTTAATTTGCCATCCCTATCTTAGTTTATGTCAAAAGTTGCAATGTTGTTCAATTGAAATGAACAACATTGTGTATCTTTCAAATTGTTAGCCATAGTATTGAATCATCAGTTAAATTAGCTCCTTTTCACCAGGTAAACACTAATCACAACCTCATTTCTCCCACAAAGTCACTCAAACATTTGGGAGCACGCTGATGGAGACACAACCCAAGAACAAAATGGACACAACAAAAAGGGAAAATTATGTTAACTGAGAAAATAAGCTATTACAAATAGTACAGAGAAAATAAACTTCAAAACATGCCCTAAGGGCTTACAATAGCATAAATTTGGAGATAAATTCTCCTTTCAGTACCTCCTCTCAAACTCCATTTCGAACTGCCTTTTACAATGCCAGAAATCTCCTTAAATAGACCTCGGAGGGTTAAGGACTAGGAGTACATTCTAGAAAGTGCTAGTAGGCATCCACCGAAAAAATAGAAGGTTCCAGAAGTTGCGTTAGAAGTCGGTGCAAATCTAGAAGAATCCAGAAACGGTAACCGAACTTTCGGGAGGCATAACTTTTGAACCGTAGCTCCGATTGACAAACCATTTACATTTTCAGAAAGCTCTCAAAGCGCTCTATAGCCTGATGGACAGCTTCGCTCGTCCCCCATTTTTGACCCTTTTTGAGGTCATTTAATGCCCCAAACCTGACTTTGAAGCATTCTTAGGAGGTCTCCAAAACTCGAAAAACTGCAATAACTTTCAAACCGTGGGGCCTATTGACCTGATTCTTTTTCTGGAATGCTCTAAATCATGATTACATTCATCTGGCCAATTCACACCTTCTAGTTTCCCAAAATGATGGCCCAAATACATGCTCATATTTTTTTGGGATTTTCAAATGCACTGATAGTGGAACTGTGAGAGTTGGAACCTTTATTTGACCCAAATGGGTATCCAAAAATGAAAACACATCAAACAAAAACTAAGTCTAAGTACCTTTTTTTTTGGGTGACACAAGATTGCCCTTATACCTCTGGATGCTCCTGCATCACACGCCAAGTCAAAGTGTTCCTAAGGGTCACTAAGTAACATTAGGTTGCAATATTTCTTGTGGCATATCTTAGAGTTTGTGAGAGGTGTTGAAAAATCATTAGGTGGTACGAAAATATAATATGGAGGTATACCATAACCTATCTTAGTTTTGGGAGATTCACCTTTATTTCAATTTGACATCCCTATCTCAATTTATATCAAAAGTTACAATCTTTCTTAGTTAAAAATGAACAACACTAGGTTTCTTTTAAACCATTCAACATGGGATTGAATCACCAACTCAATTAACTCTAATTAGATAGGTGAAAACTAGTGACCACCTAATTTATCCTATGGAGTCGCTTGATTTTTTGTCAACATACTAGACCAAAGTGTCCCTAAGGGTCACTAAGCAATAATAATTTGCAATCTTTCTTGGGGCATAACTTAGAGTTTGTGTGAGGCATCAATGAATTGCAAGGTACTATACAATTGTGTTTTGGAGGCCTATAATAACCTATCTTATTTTTGGGAGATTTACCTTCAGTTTAATTTGGCATAGCAATATCACAATCCTTATCTTAGTTTATGTCAAAAGTTACAATATTGCTCAGTTGAAATGAACAAAAATGGATATCTTTAAAACTATTCCTCCTGGGATCAAATCATCAACTCTAATAGCTCTAGTTTTTTGGGTAAATGTTATTTCTAACCTCTTTTCAACTGCGGAGCCCCTTAAATGTTTGGGAGCACACTAGACCAAAGTGTCCCTAAGGGTCATTAAGCAACATTGATCAAATAAGGTATTTCACACTTCTCACTAACTTCTTCCAAAATAAATTCCAAAAAAATTACACTTATAGATAATCTTTTGGAAGTTATTCAATGTATCCAAAAACTAGACGCTATTATTTTGAACTGACGTGTAGAACCAATACCTCACAATTCTCAAATTAGGCCAAATGAGCCCAAAATAGTTAAAATTTATAAAGGAATTAGATAAAATTTGTTTGACAAGAACCCTAAGCCATTAGGAAGCATTTATTCATGATCCCAACCCAAGGAATTGATGGGTTTGAATGGCTACCATGCTCTCATGTTCTACCAGCTCATGTACCTTCACTTTTAGGCCTTAAAACCTAGGGCTTTGTCAAACTGCACCTTCCAAATACTTTCATACTCTAGAAAAATTTGATTCACCATCCATTCAACATATCTAAATTGATTCCACCACAAAAACATACCCTCATTAATGCATATCTTTCAGACCTTCACCATAGCACCATCTATGAACAATTTTCACAAGAAAACTTTCACCTTAATGTATCTACCATCCATTCAATGATCTTTCTTGTAGAAAAATATGTTAGTATACATCAATATAAATCTTGACCATGACATGATCTCTTCATGTAGCACAAGAACAAGATGGATGTGGCCATGGGTTTGATTTCTTTAATGTTTCAGACAGCTTTCAGTTTCATCTTGATAGGTGTAATACTCCTTGAGAGATGTGGGAAAAGTTCAAGGACTTGTTTGGCTCCATCAACGAGTTCATAGAACTTTAGATTAAGGAAAAGATTACATCACTTGTACCTAATTCTTTTCCCTCCATTGAGGAATTTTTGATGAGTTTTAAACAACAGAGATCTTTGTTACATAGATGTGGAAAATTAAAGACTGATAAGAAGTGTATTTATCTGATTATGTCAAATTTTTGAGGAAACTTTCAATTTTTCTCTTCTACCTTACATTCTACTATGGATGCTTTGGTCCTAAATTTACCATGTCCACATTTGAGGTATTCTTTGATCGGTTGAATAGAGAGAAAGGCAAGCTTACACAATTAGACTCTCTATCAAGATCAAAGAACTAGGCATTGGTTGCTTATACATCTATAGGGAGGCTAAAGTAGAAACTAAATCCCAAAATAAATTCAACTAGCAGTGAGAATTCCTCCAAGCTACCTCCTAGATCAAATACATATAAATCTACTCTAAAGGACAAACTTTCTAAGTCTAGTGAATGTTCCTCCAAGACTAAGAAGTTTACAAGTGATCCTTGCAGTTTTTTTGGCAAGGAAGGGCATCTAGTTTCTAGGTGTTGGAAATGTCTTAAGGCTTTGGAGGAGGTCATGCAGTGACATAGTATTACTTCTCTGAAGTCACCACCTCCTCCTTCAGGAAAAGGACATGCTCTTTATGCATGAGCTTTGTCTTTTCCTACTACTTGGATCATTCATTTAGGTGCTTCACACCATATGAAACACTCAACTAATTTGGTTACCTCACTTTCTCATAGTGTCACTACACAAATTGCAGTTGATGACTATGCACAACTTTCAATTTCAGGTTCTGGCACTATTTCCTTGGAGGGTGGTTCTTTACAAGATGTTCTATTGGTTCTAACCATTTCTACAAACCTTATGTCTTTCTATCAAATTTTTCATTATGGCTCTGGTAAGATAGTTGAGTTCTCACTACATGATGTGGTTATTTGAGACCTCCATGATCCTGATTTGGTTGTTGATATTGGGAGTTTTGATTTTCTATCTTACTTATATCGGTTTGATGGATTCAAGAGATGTTACTCTATAGGTTGTTCTCTTATTGCTCATGCAGAAATAGTGAGCAAGCTTTGGTAAAGCATTTTGGCCATGTCAACTACAAATATCTACAACAAATGAGTACACAAGAGCTAGTGATTGGGCTACCTCAAATCTCTTTTACTGATGCTGTTTTTTGAGGTTGTGCACTTGGCAAACATCATAGATATCCCTTTTCGATGGGTAGATCCTCACATGCTAAGTAAACTTTGGAGTTGATACACATTGATCTTATGTCATTTCCTACTCCATCATTTTTTGGTTCTTGATATGTGCTTACCATCATAGATGACTTCTCTAGATGCACATGGACTTACTTCTTGAAGTACAAACATGATATCTTTAATAGATTTTAAATCTTTCAGACCTTTTTGGAGAAGTAGTTTGGTCTTTCTGTCAAATGTATATGTATCGACAATGATAGGGAATATGTGAATCAGTCTTTCAGAGGTTTTTGCACTGAGCATGGTTCACTACATCAGTTCATAGTTCCTCATACCCTCAGCAAAATGGGGTTGCAGAGAGAATGAATAAAACATTACAAGAGATGGCCAATTGTATGATATAGACTCAAGCTATGAGTTCTTTATTTTTGGCTAAGGCTATCAATTATTCCAACTATATTCATAATCAGATATCTTATAAGGCATTGCAAAATTTGACTCTTAAGGAGGCCTGGACTCATGTCAATCCTAATGTTTCTACATTCTATTTTTTTGGTAGTGAGGTTTAGGCATTTATTCAAGATACTTAGAGGAAATCCATGGAGAGGAAGATTTGACCACTCATATTCATTGGATACTATGATAATGGGAAGGTGTAGAGGTTGTTTGATCTTAATTCCAAAGAGGTCTTGTTGTAGTGAGATGTCCAATTTGATGAGTTTTATCCTCAGATGGAGCCTCCATCACTAGCTTCTCCCTCATTGCCTATTACTTCATCTTCTCATGCATGTATGAGATTATTTGTCCTTTGAGGAAGATCTTGATGATGATCCACCTTCCCTACCTCCTCTAGATGTTTAGTGAGTGCTCAAGTGGGCTTGTGATATTATTGATGCAACTAGACCTATGGAAGGAGATCCTTTAGATTCTTGTTACACTTGTGATTAGATATTACATATTGGACTATTGAGTCATGCAATTTCAGATGATCCACAGAGTTTTTCATAGGTGATAGGACACTCAAAGTGGGATAGGACTATGGATGAGGAGTACTCTTATTTGATGAAGAATTCCACACTGGGGATCTTTGTCATCTTCCAAAAGGAATAAATTTGGATCAGTACAAGTGGATATACCGTACCAAGTTTGTTTCAAATGGTTTTATTGATAGGTACAAGGTATGTCTCATTGCAAAGGGGTTTTCAAAGATGGAGGGTATTGATTGCTACGAGACCTTTGATCTTGTCTCCAAGATGAATTCCATTTTCCTTGTACTCTCCCTTGTAGCTTCTCAAGGATGGACACTATTTCAGATGGATGTGAAGAGTGTCTTCTTACATGGAGACCTACACAGGGATA
The DNA here is from genome assembly GCA_028749045.1 of Cupressus sempervirens. Taxonomy (NCBI): domain Eukaryota; kingdom Viridiplantae; phylum Streptophyta; class Pinopsida; order Cupressales; family Cupressaceae; genus Cupressus; species Cupressus sempervirens. The sequence goes on along the minus strand of CM053786.1, from coordinate 707,684,536 downwards.
TCTATATAGAGTAGCCTCAAGGTTTTATGTAGGAATCTTCTATGGTGTGCAGACTTGGGATGCCTTTATATGATATCAAACAAGCCCCTAGGGCTTGGTATGAGAAGATGGTTTCCTTTTTTCTTGCATCATGGTTCACACTCTATCATTCGGATCTTAAACTGTACATTCAGTGTCATAGGGCCAATCTCTATTGATGATCTCATTATTACAAGTGGCTTACCCTCTATGATTCAAAGTGTTTGGCGAGCTTTGAGAGAGCAGTTTGAGATGATAGACCTTGGACTTCTGCACTATTTTTTGGGCCTATGGGTTCTTTAGTCTTTGGATGGGATAGTCATACCCTAGCATGAGTATGCTCTTGGTATACTTCATACATTCAACATGCTTGATTTTAAGATTTCTCCAATACCTTTCAATTGTTTGTTGTATTATTACCACTTTCTCTACTACTACTATGGATTCTTCTTTATACAGACAACTTGTGGATAGTTTGTTGTACCTAACACACATGTCATGATCTTTCCTTTGTGGTTGGACTTGTCTTTAGATTCATCAAAAAGCTATCAAATGTATCTTGAGGTACATTTAGGGTACTACATGTTATGAAATTCACTATACATCAGGGGATCCTCACATTGTTAGTTACACAGACCCAGATTAGGCTAGTGATATTAATGGTGGGAGGTCTACTTTTGGCCTTTTTATTTAGCTTGATTATGGTCCTTTTACATGGTCTTGCAAGAAGCAACATTCTCATGCATTATCATCTATAGAGGCAAAGTACACAACAATTGTGCTAGCTATTCATGAGGTTTTATGACTTCGATAGTTGATGAAAAAATCTAGTTTCCCCCCTGATAGTTCTACTATTCTTTGGTGTGACAATCAGAGTTCTACACACATTTCCTATAACCTAGTTGAGAATCAACAAACCAAGAACATTGAGCTTCATATGCACTTCATCAGGCATTTGATTCAAGATGGCTTTCTTTTCTTGGAGTATATTCCCTCTACCAAACATGTTGGTAACACCTTCACTAGGCCTTTTGCATCCCTCTAGTGTCTTTAGTTGTGTTCTATGCTTGGGTGAAGAAAGTTATCATTGGGGGGTCTCAATGACGAGTCTTTCCTTCCTTATATATATTTTTAGCATTCTTCTATCTCTTTTTGGACTAGGGTTTTTCCCATGTGGTTTTCTCTATTTCTCTATTTTACAGAGATTTGGTTGTGTTGGGTACGTCATTAGGCCATGTTGTCGAGACCCATTTAGGATTTTAGCATTGTAGTTCCTTTTCTTTTTCTTGCATTATTTGTAGTTTCATGGTTGCTCGTCTTAAGGGGGGGTGTTAGACTAAATAATTGATTTAATTATATTAATTAATTCATCTTTACTTCCTTCTTAAGATTTTATTTATACACATGCATTTCCATTTAATAATTAAATATTAATTAATAAATGTCATTTACCTCTTAGGGTTTCCCTTTTAGGTTTTATGATCTCCTTCTATAAGGATTAATCTCTTGTATTTTTTACTCATTCTTTTGTCTGATAAATATATTCCTTTATATTTTTAGAGCAAAACCCTTACCTTCTATTTTCTTTCCTTCTCTATGATAGGTTATCTCATGCAAGTGTTCTACTGGATTTGTGGAGTTGAATGATTAATCACTACATCTTTGTCTTCTACAGTTGGGCTATGTAGTAATGTTGATAGTCTCCGTCGTGGGTGAGGACTCCTAACAAAATGGAAATGCAAAGGATATGTGGGTAGTCATGAAGGGAGTTATAAGAGGTAAAATAATTAATACAAGGTAATAACATAGATGTCAATAAAATATACAAAACTAAAAGTAAGAAGACGTGCATACCTCTTTCCTATGATGTGTTGGACCTCCTCTTCGACAGATGGGACTCCTAAAAAAAAAATGGTATAAAATATGTACAGGAAGTCACAAAGGGAGATATAATATGTAAAAGTTAATTAACTCAAGTTAATAATCCAAATTTGATTGTAAAGTCTACAACAATAAAAATGCATGTACTCATATCTAAATCCATATGTTAACATATATGATCTGATTTAGGATCTATAAGATTATGACTTAATCCTAACAATCAGATTTAATTTCTCGATCCAGGCAGTAAATGCGTGGCTATGTTCCTTAAAATTGTAGAAATTACAAAGAAGAAGAATTAAGGATTGATATCGAGGAATTTAAACCAATTATGTAAAATGAATTTAATGCTTTTACTAAAACAAATTAACATAATTGAAAATGTAGAAAAGAACAATGTATAACAAGCTAATAGAAAGTAAAAATGAGAGATAAGAGGCACAACACAATTTGATCTCAGTTTGCCTTGTCAGGACTATGTCTCTGGGTCCAGCTCCAACTGGTGGACTAATATGATTAACTCCAAGTCAAGTACAATGTGTTACAGGACCAATCCCTTGTAGAACATCAGCATAACATTGCTCCGATGTTCGGGACTAAAAATAAGTCCTCCAGATTTTCTCTCACCTCCAAGATTTAATTGCCAAAAATCTTCAATTACATCGGCAGAATGCTCTTGACATTTTTCTATCAATTCCTCAAATGCCTATCAACTGACTATTAGCTCCATCAACTCTATCAATTCTCTCTATGTTTTGAAAATGACCTACCCCACCTTTTTATACAAATTAAAAAATGGCTTAAAAATAGGCCAAAACAAAAATATCTAATTATAGACCTTGAACAAATTCCCTTTTTGAAATATCCCTCTTTCCATTTTTGTGTTTTGGCATTTTACCAAATTAGGGTGGTTAAAAATTAACAAAATAACAAATAAACCCATTTTTAATAGGGGGCGGTTTTCTTGTCAACACTTAAATAACCACGATGCCTTAAACATATCAAAAGGCAATTGTGATGCAATGGCCAAGCCAATAACCTTTAAATAGTGTACATCGCATATGATTGTTGAATGCTAGTAGTGGCACAACGACCACCTGCCGATCTGGGAAGGAGACGCTTAAGGGTTCGAAACCCTCTAACAAATTTTTGGTTGAAACAAACTTGACGTCCATGCCAAATTTCCACGTGGATATGCCACTTTGGCTAACCACTGAGGATGAATGCCACGTCAGCTTCCATGTAGACTGCTGCCACATCAGCTCGTACAAGGTGCCACGTGGGCTTCCTTGGTATACACCTAGCACCAAATTTTTGCCCCTCACATGCCACATGTCAATCACTGATTGGTCAGTATTTTTTTGCCATGTCATCATGCTGACATCATCGTACAATCATGCTAACATCATCAACCCTTTCTGGTCAACCAACTTTGACTGAGCATAACTTTCACATATGAGCTCCGATTTTGACGAAACAAATGTTGTCAAAAAGCTCCTGATGAGATCTTCATTTTGATGCTGACTTTGAACAATTTTGGAGAGTTTGAAATTTTACCTTTTTGATGGCCTAGGTTTGACCCAACTTTGACTTACCATATCTCAAGCATATAGACTCCCTTTTTGTTCATTTGAGAATTTTGAGGACTTCAATCTGGTACAGATTATTGGAGTTTTGGAGATACTTCAAAATTTAGTGAAAATATCCTTCGAATCAATATATATAGAAAAATACATACCAAAGCCTCAGATAGTTATCATGTACTCTTATGAGGCATCATCACTGCTGAGGACACTGTAACCATTTCTTGTATGAAAATCATAACATATATGTAATCACCTAATTTTGGCCTACTAAACTATAAGCCCCCTTTCTGAGTAAATAAATCCAAATAGTAGACCATTATTATGCATCCAATTAATTTTGCATGGTTGCTCTTCATGATTAATTATTCACATAATCATCTATTTGATTATATCTTAAACTTTGACCACTTTACCCTAAAATTATTTAATTAAATGAATAAATCCTCTTTTAATTAAATAAAAATTACATTTATCCTAAGTGCGCATGAAAAGGCATTTAAAAAGTGAAAATAAAAAATAAATTCTTGCTACTTGGGTGCACTTTCCAATGAGTGAAATATTATGACTTTGATTTTGCCTCTTTATCTCAACTATTCATTATTTTGTCTCTTTATCTTAGCATTTTCTTTTGTCTCTTAATATATGAGCACATACATCAACCAAGATTTAATCTTCACCATTGCTCATTCTTTTTCCTTTTTAATCTTGATCATCCTCTCATTTCTAAATTTCCTTTAAAAGAGGCTCTCTCTTCATTATCTCATTTAGATTTTGTTTTTTCTAGTGTTATGTTATTATTTTATCATTTGATTTCTTGAGCTCATTCATTATCATTCTATCTTATCTTATTGTTTCCTTTCTTTCATTTAGCATAGAGAATCTAGTTTAATTAGAATGACATAGTAATCTTCCATCCATTTTAGCTTAGCTTACATTTTCATTTTATCTTGTATTTAGCTTCCTTTTCTTTATGTTTCATGCATTCATGGAAATCTTTGGATGCTTGTAAACTCATTGCATGCTATCCATTTGAATCTTTTATTTCATAGTGCACCTTGCAGGGGTCTTGCTTTGCTATATTTGAGAGCCATCTTAATTGTCTATTCAATTCTTACACATTATGACTAGGAAGCTATAAGCCACCATTTGGGAGTTAAAATCCATTAGAATTATCAAATATAAGCTTTATAGAAGTGGCCATCATTTTTCATACAGATTTTAGTGCCCACGGTGGGGCTCAAGCTAGTTTTTAGTCCTACATTTTTTGGATTTTATTTTTTCACAAACAAAACAATGCTTTTAAATAGTGTCTTGATGCTTCTACACATTATTTCAACACTTCTACAATATTCTGCAGTGCCTTTGAATATTTTTGCAATACCTTTGACTATTGTTGTAGGACCTTTGATTAATCTTGTAGAACTTTTACTTGGATTTTAGTATTTATGCACTTTTATGTGACATCTTTTCATGTACCAGGTTCTAGGAAATTTATAGGTTTTTGTTGCGATTTTGATCATTTCTATTGCACATTTGAATAATTATGCATTGCATCTAACTACTCTTGTAGCACCTTTAGATCTTTCTACAATATTTTTACCTATTTCTAGAGCCCCTATGCTTTTCTGTGCAGTTTTGGCTTGGTCTGGTCTCTGTATTTTCTATAGCATCTTTGAGAACTTATGCAACACTACTAATTTACATTTTCATGCAATGCATTTGATTTATTATGTAGTGTCTATGCATATTTTGGTAGCACATATCTCTAGGTATTTTTGTGGTGCCTTTATAGGTTTGTGTAGTGCTTTTTTATATTGTTGTAGCACTCCTACATATTATTTTATCATCTTTGTATACTATTTAGGGGGAAAAAGGAAGCACTATAATAGGATGTAGACCTCCACTTTTGTCGTTGAACAATTCAAAAGATATGTATAGGGAAAGAAATAATCCCAAATATGGTTCCTCTTTATATTCCAAATTAGATTAGCAAGGCCTGAAAGGAAAGGTATGCCAATAATAAATTTGAATTGCTAAAAAGGAATGCAATATAAGGAAATACACTCTTTGGCTCAAGTGTGAGTAAAATTGAACTAATTTATTAAATAATATTGACCTAGAAGCTAAGTATATACAATCAACCCAATTAAGATACATATCTTAGATAGAATTATAAATTGAAATAAGTTATGAAAGACTTACCTTGAAAAACGTAGAGGAAGTTTTATTTTATCTCTAAAAAGTGTAGATATGGATCTGTAATTGTGAATCTAACATCTGATCTCTAAACAAAATGAAAAACCCAAAAATTGATTTTCTGGAAAAGTAGCAGAGAACAAGTCAACTTGGCTGTAACTATTCTAGAATGATTCCCACAAGGTCATCATGCTCTAGGAGACCTGTAATGAGGTCAAACCAAGATCTCTAGAAAGCTCTCTGAAAGTTATTTTTAGATATGTGATCATAATTTTGCTATTATGTCCCTGAACACAAAAAGTAAAGTTTTTTGTTGTTTTGAGGATTCGGGCTTGCCTTGGTCAAGCTCTAGATTGAGGAATCAACCTTAAATTGAGAAATCTAAATATAAATGGGTGAAATTATATATATATATATATATATTTTTTTCACATTTCTTGTTAGAGTCCTTGTTAGTAAGGATTTTTCCTACTTGTATGCAGTAGATGTTGGATTCAATATGTAAATGTAGACTATCTCAACAAATTGCAATGGACTATCATAACCATGTGATGGAGCCATGGATGTAAGTGTGCAAAAATGAAAAAGATGAAGAATGCCTCAATGTAGATCTCCTCCCCTGATGGCCAATAATATGCTAGATATTGAAGAAGAAATGTTCACAAAGAAACCTTCAATGGTTGATGAAATATCTCTTAGTTAAATGCTTGAAATGCTTGAATGCATCAAATGCTTAGAATCCTTGAATGAAAAGTTTGGGTGAAGGTATCATGAAAGTGTTAGGTCTCATGAAAATGTGTAGGCATATATGAAGCCTCCAAGTATGCTTATATACTGGTTTTTGGGTAAGAAAAAAATATAGGTTGACTGGCTTTTCGGGCTTCAAGCCCCAAAATCCTTGGGGAAGAGGTTGACTTAGGTCAACCTCTTTGGACTAGGTTGACCTCAGTCAATCTATTCTTAGAGGAAAAAGAAGGTGAGCCATAAAAAAATTAGAAGAAATGTGGAAAGATCTAGGAAGAAGGGGAGAAAACAAGGGAAAGGGAGTACCAAGAACAAATCCATCCATGGTCTAGGAATTCACTATGAGACAGGTGATAAAAGCTCTTAAAAGGAAAGTGTGTCCATTTTAAGATAGTACATTTAATATTGACCCTAAAGACTATTGTGTGTTAGTGCAAAGCACTTATTAATTTGCTAGGTAGTGTCCGTCGATCATCACTACAATTGAGCCACCATACATGTTGATCTACAATGTAAATAAGAGTCTTTTTGGGCCAATAACATGGAGACCAAAAAGAATCAGTTCTACCATATCATAAGCAACCAAGAAGTCTATACAAATTCACTAGTACAAATAATAGAATTGGTACAATACAACATATTACAATATATAGAAGAAGAGAGATATAAAGAGAAGAATTTATATGATAGGTTTGATTACTTTATCCTCTTGCACTAAGGGAGAAGCAAGGAACTTCTAAAGTAGTCTAAATAGCCATACAACATCAAGAACAATAGGGAAGAAAACACAACACAAGAACATAAAGACTACCATACTAAATTAAGTCCACTTCAAGCATTCTATGTGTCTCCTCCATCTTGGTCTAAAATTTTAGGGGGAGGATGAAAAATCACAAGAGGAACAATGTCTAATATAGTATGAATCACAACCAGATCCAAGCATGGACTCTAGTGGGAGTCATTATGCTCATCACTATAACTGATTATAAGTTTCATAAAAAGTGTGTTAGGCAATAAGTAATCCACATCAATTGATTCTTCATCACTACTAATATTTTCATCATCCAGATTATCTTTCATAAAAAGATTAATAGAATCTAAAATATGAACAAAATCATCATGTTTATCCATTTTAATATAGTTACCTTGATTGACTTCCTCCAAAGGCTCATGCATAGTTTGATCAGAGGAAGGTAAAGTTTGAGACGAAGACATGGGTTGAGAAGCAAGAGAATTATCTTTAGCCTTAGCTTTAGCTTGACGATTCTTGAAATGCTGACAAGCATGTTGGTTACGACTAGTTTTAAGAGATAAATGAGAAGGATTTGGATCAACATCATAGGTTCTGAAGAAGTAATGACCATAGAGTCTAGAATAGTACCTATAGGAATAGATGGAGAAGGTAAAATAGGTTCAAAAGTGGAAAGGATAGACAAAGCATGCAAGATAGGTGCATGAGGATGACCTTTAGGAAGGATAGGCTAAAGCATCTTGTCTACCTTGTAACATTGATAGTTTTGATAAAGATGATGAAGATGATTAGATAGTTTCTTAGGAAGAGATGGCTAATAGAATTTTACCTTAGTACAATCTTGAGGACATGAAGTCTTAAAAAGGGGATGATTAATAGTGACAATATCTACATTATGAGGGAATGCAATGCACTTATGAATAGGAGAAGCTATGACTTGCATGGAGAAATTCATGGGATACCAAGCTTAGCTTAAAATTGATCACAAGTAAGAATAACAATGAAGGCAATATTAAAAATGTTTTCTACATGACTAATAGAGAGAGTGATAGAACCTTTAGGATGATAAATAAAACCATTATAAGTTTGAGTCCATACAAGAGTTGTACCATAAGTATCTTCATGCAGTCATTTGTTAAAAAGGTGCTCTCTAGTGATCACATTCACATCAAAAGAAGGATCACTCAAAGCACCACGAGAAGGAATATGAGAAACTCTAGTAGTAATGTAAAGATGACAATTAGGTGCGTTAAACATATTAGACTAACTAAAGGTAATATGAGTTATCTCTTTAGGTTTAGATGGAGACAAAATCAGAGGTTGAGATTGGCACTCAACACAATTAACCACATGAATAGATTCGTCAATCTTATCATCATTGCTAATGCCAAACAAAGAAGTTTGATTAATGGCATTTGTTGAATGTGAAGGAAAATGATTAGTGTAAATTTGTAAACTCTAATTAGGAGGTGCAATAGATTTATTCATACTATTAACTTGAACATCAATAGCTATACAATTAGAATCAATAAGGTCTTGAATAGCAGTCTTTAAATTGTAACATCTTTGAGTATGATGACATGGTTAATGATGGTATTGACAAAAATCATTTGAATCAAATCAATTAGGCTTTGGTTTCCTAGTGTTAATAGAAAAAATAGGAGGAATTTTGAGAATTCAAACATGAATCAATTTAGTCATCACCTCAGGTAAAGGTTCAAATAATTGAGTGTACTTAAGATTAGGATGATACCTAGAGGAAAAATTAGTTGTATCTTTAGATGTAGTACCCACTTGATTAACAACTATTTTGGTTGACTTGATTTTGACAAAATTGTTAAGTTGAGAAAAATATTTTCAATATCCAATAACATCATTCTTATTACTAGAAACAAAAGCCATTAGATTAGAGCTCATGAGTTGATTCACTTATAATTGGTAATGGTGAAGAATTGGACAAAGATGAGAAAACAAAGATGTACTCAGTAAGGAGAATCTTATTTCTAATGTATTTTTGTAAATTAGAAATAAGATGTGTTGAATATCTTGATTAGGCTCAGGATAAGATATCTGAGCATGAAAATGTTTAAATAACCAATAAAATCAATAACTTTCTCTTTAACAATTTGTTTAGAATGAACCAAATCAGTTAATTAAACTTGTGGACCAATATTATTATGAAATTGTTGAATGAAATCATTAGCAAGAGTTTGAAAAGAATCAATATAATAAGGAGGTAGAGAGAAATACCATTACAAGGCTCTATCCCTATAATATGTGGAAACAACTTAGTCATAAGCCTATAATCATGAGAAAAATCACTATATATAGTCTGGAAAGTCTTAACATGAATCATGGGATCTCCCATACCATTATAAGTCTCAAGATGAGGTACTTCAATATGTTGTGGTATAAAACCATGAAGGATATCTAAGGAAAGGGGACTAGAAATGTCAAATGTAGGGATATTATACTTAGATTGAGTAAATTGAGCCACTTTTTGTTGCAACATTGTGACAATTTGAACCAAGATACTAATGCTATGATTGGAAGATGTGGTAGTAGAAATAAATATATTAGATGTGTTAGGAAAACTATAAGAAGTGGATGGAAGATGCAAATATATTGGCAGAGGATTATAAGGAATGGGTAAAGCATTGGAATATAAAAAAGGAACTGTATTATATGAAGGTAAAGAAGAAGGTATGGAAGTAGGAGGAACACTCATGAGAAGAGAAAGGATGGGAAGACCAACACTTAAAGGAGCGGACACTTATGTAGAAGTTATCATAAGAGGTGGAGCATATGTAGGAATACTAGAAATAGTGGTAGAAATCATAATAGAAGGTTGAATGGCTGTGGAAGGAGGAGGATATCCTAATGCTTGAGAACATTCTGTCAAAGGATTAGCATGAGGATTAATAAGGTGAGATATACCATGCAAGATAGAAATATTATTATAATCATTATTAATAAGCTTCTTAATAGCCTCAATAATAGTAACACTATCAGGATTTTGATGTTCTTGCACAAGCCAAGTTTCCAATTTATCAAATTCATGAGAGAGCTTATCAACTTGCAAAGGAGGAATTATTAAGGCTTCATATTCATCATGGGATGAGTGAGAATATTTATGCTTGATTATAGGATTAAGATCTTGAGAAAATATTTTAGTGTCATCATGAATCCTAGGGAGAAAAGATAAATCATGATTAAAGGAGCCCATGAGTCTATGACTTTGCCTAATGTGAATGCTATAGGTTGGACTTAGTGTAAGTAATCTCATAAAAAGGGAGATGACAAAAGAAAAATCTAATGAGATAAAATCACAAAAATGTAAGAAACAACATATAAAATGAGATCTAACCACACACAAAAGATAACTAAATCTAACACTAAAATAAAAATAAGGACTGTGTTAGTGAAATAGGATTTGTAACTTGTAATAACACTTGTGGATATTTAAGTGTTTTCCAAGTTACTATTCCAATGAATATATATATGATATAAAGAGGCATGCCTCTTGAAGAGACATGTCTCTTTAATATATTAACTTACATTAGTTATAGTTATAACACAATAATATACTCTCAATATATATATATATATATATATATATATATATATATATATATATATATATATATATATATATATATATATATCACTCTTAATATAAGTTAATTATTCCATATATAACATTGTCATATATTATATATCTCATATATATATATAATATAATTTATCCGACATAATTATAACATCAACACTCCCTCTTAATGAAGAAGGATAAAACACATAGATATTACACCATAGGTAATATTTCAAAAATAATACATATAGGAAATCTTTGATCAGAAGATTTCTAGAATATGATATCATGTAAGTATTGGTCTATCAAAATATCAACATATGATATTCACCAATTACTATTTGATATCATATTTGGTAACATGAGCATTGGCCTATCAGAATATCAATCAAATGACATTCACCAAATACTCTAAGTATTGGCCTGTCAGAACATCAACTAAATGATATCCACCAAGTACTCAATGTGGTAATGGCCTATCAGAATATCAAGGCAAGATATACACCATGTACCAAAATATATATCTATACAAGCAACTTGTAGATAATCAAATTAATGATATCAACTGCCTAGTTGTTGATTTATAAGATAAAGCCTTTACATGAAACAATTTCACAAAAATGAATCATGCTACAAGTTATTGTAAGGATGTCACTTTACAACAACTTCTCCTAATACAAGTGATAATCATTTGGAAGTCGTCACTTCTTCATGATGTACACAGGGGACAGGCTCATGCATGTATGACATCAAAAGTTCACATGAAGTCTCCATGAATACTATCATGTGGTGTTGTCACAACATTCACCATAAGCATATGAGAGAATAAGGTTTCTCCCTCTTAGCTTAATATCAACTTTTCTGACATCTTAGCACAAGGTTCTCTCCGATGAAGTATCAGACTTCCTTTGAATTTGTTATCATCCTTCTAATCTCTTGGTAGCAAGTCATGTCATGCTTCCCTAGTTCAATGGGTATCCTGATAGCATAAAGCCTTCCAGCCTACATGCATGAGACTTTATCCCATGAATCATAGTCTTTTAGCTCTTATAGTTTTTTACTAGTGTTGAATCCATCAATAAGGTCTACTCCTTCTGAACCAATATCATCAAAAGTTTGATTTAAGCATTTTTTTTTTCTGCTCCCTCTCTTCTTCCAAGGTTGCCTCTAATGAACTATTAGACTCTCTCTCATAATTTCACTCATTAAGGATATTTGCTTCAAGAAACTCACATTATCCAACCTAATCATCAGATGATTTGTGAATCCTAAATCACAACTTCTTTGGAGCTATTATCATAAGATTGAGTTTGCACAATATTTGGTAGCATACCTAATGTACCAATCTTCTTTTCCTGCAAGAACATCCTCAGAGAGAAAGGAAAAGATCAAGGCAAATAGCTCTTTATAGTAATTATAGAAATACAAAATAAGAGAGAGACTACAATGAGTAGATACATGTAATACTGAAGGATAATAAATACATATTGACACATCCTTGATACATGAAGGTCCATATTTGAAAATGTCTTCTTAGATCCTCTTTTGAATCAGCCCCTCACTAAGGATGATTCAAGTGGGAATGAAATATTGTTTATTATTTCTCCCCGACAATGTAAAATTCCCACTTTTATATCATCAACCAATTTTGTATCACTTTAAATATGGCACACTTAAATCTCCCAAAATTTGATAATCCATGTGGAGATCCAAATCATATTGTTACAACCCAAGCCTTATACTTAGTAGATGCTTTAAATCCTTGAAATAAGATGAACACTGTTATAATGGTTGCAACAATTTATGGAGCAATAATAATAAACCAGACTAGTAGTGTCTCCATACTCAAATCACGATACTATTCATGCAATACATTGTTGGTACATGATAATTTTTCAAGGTTGATGGAAGAGTCTTTATATTTCCACAATAGAAGCTACATATTAAAAAGTTATAACTTGAGTGAGTTATTGTATGTATTGACTTTACACCTCCATCTTTAATTTCCCTCACTTTGAAAATAGGCTCTTGTGATGCTTGTGATGAATAGCCAAAACACAAAGATATTATCATTTCCATATGTATGGTTTGGATGTGAAAGCCCATGAAAAGATGCAATGACATAAGCAAGTTGTAGTTGACTAGATTCTTGCAAAATTTTGATGCACTCTTTAATGTCACCCAAATATAATGAATTGTGTAATTTTTCCATTACATCATTTCTTATTTTGGCAATCCCCATAATCTTTTTCAAGTTGTGTAAATCACCAGTGTAATGAGATACAAAAATGAGAGTCTTTCAAACTTCTGTGTCTTTTGATATGCATACTCTACCATACCAAGATTACCCTACCGAAGGGCTTGGAGTGCTAGTTTATTCTAGTGTTCCTTATCATTAATCTCTTTTGCAAAAGCAACAACTATTTCAATGTTCCCACTCTCCACAGCCAAGTTGAATTGAGTTCTCTCATCTCTAACAAAGTGGAGAGCCGCATCTGGAAATCCCTTCTGCTACAAATAAGCAAGAATGGCCAGTCCACATGAGAAGTCATAATTCCTAATCATGCTCATCACCTCATCATATTTCTCCTTCATCAATGCTCCCTTGAACACATACTCAAAAGTATCTATCTCTATAACTCATTTATTACCATCTCTATCAAGGCAATAAAGAAAACTTCCAAAAACATTCGTTATATATGGTGGAACATCAAGTGTTGTGATCATACTGCAATCTCCATTCGACAGGCAATATTTTATGCTGTTCAAAGTTGAGTAAATAAAAATGTCATTTTTATCCCAAGCCCCACGCTTAACAGCTATAGTCTCCTCATTATTTAAGCTCTTTATAATAACCTGATCATTGGTCTTGTCAAGAACAACAAATCTATTCCTTGCAACAAACACAACAGAATCTATTGTTCCTCTCTTTGGATCACTTATACCGAGACTATCCCTATCCCTAGGCACAACATGAAGTTCATAAGAACCATCTGAGCCTATTAAAAAATAAAATTCTACGTATGACTTTACGACAAATATCTTGGCACTTGATTAATTTGGGCCACTTGAACCAAGCTCACAGATTTGCTTTAATGGAATGTCTTTTTGAGTTACAGAATCATAAGTATGAAAAAAATGAGCCTTGATATAAAGTAGGAAGCCCCCAGAGACAACCTAGGCAGGCCTCTCATTCCCTAATTTGAAGACAATCATCCCACTGTCATGCCCAATTGCCACAAGATTCGCTTCTAGATGCACATAAAGACTCTAGAACCCATCATTTTCTCTACAATAAGTTTGGAGACATGTACGCTTTGAAAAATCCCACACTCAGACACTTTTGTCTATAGAAGGTGAAACTATAATGTCCTTGTGTGCACGGAACAATGCACATGATACATCATTGCTATGTCCTCTCGAATTGTCTACTTCCACAACCTTTTCATCATGCATCCACCATAGTTTGACATGGCCACTATTTTCAGCAGAGATAATAAATGGTAAGGTTGGGTGAAATGAGGTCCAACATAAACCAAAATAATGTCCCTAAATAGGATATTTAATGGAACCATCACTAGCTCCTGTTTCGTAGTTGGAGTTGATCTATTTGGAGAGAGTGGCACAAATAATTCTTTTAGTTTCAGGAGTCAAATCCCATACACGAATAGCTCGACTCTCATATGTGAAAACAAGTAGGTCCTCCTTGGGGTGAAAAAAAGGAAAACACCACACAATGTTCATCGTAAACATGAAGGACAGATGTGCAAACTTTCAATTCTCAATTCCAGATCCTTATCATCCAATCCTCACTTGCGCTAGCAATCCATTAACTATGCAAACTTCTCAACCGTGCCCTAGGAATGTAAGAAGGCATTGTTGTAGCTTGTAGTCCCACAACTTTACCTTGTGATCATCACCTCCATACACGAATAATGACTTAGATTTGTTAAAATTTACTCCTTGAATAGGCCCATCGTGGTCATGAAAGTTGTGTTTCAAGCACCAAAACTGCAGACGCTCAATCTGGTGTTACAATCATTCATTTTGATTATTCCTTGAACCTCATATATAATGATCTTTACATGAATGTTGGTCTTCCCACTCTTGAAGTCTCTTATCCCAAGAGTTCAAACTTGGCTCTGATACCATGTTAGTGAAATAGGATCTGTAACTTGTAATAACACTTGTGGATATTAATGTGTTTGCCAAGTTACTATTCCAATGAATATATATATATATATATGATATAAAGAGGCATGACTCTTGAAGAGCCATGTCTCTTTAATATATTAACTTACATTAGTTATAGTTATAACACAATAATATGCTCTCAATATGTTATAATGAATTTTTTTATTTTTATTTAAAATATATATATATATATATATATATATATATATATCACTCTTAATATAAGTTAATTATTCCATATATAACATTGTCATATATTATATATCTCATATATATATACACACATATATATATATATGTATATATATATATATATATGTATATGTATATATATATATGTATATATATATATGTATATATATATACATATGTATATATATATATATATACATATATACATATATATATACATATGTACATATGTATATATATACATATGTACATATGTATATATATACATATATATATACATATGTACATATGTATATATATACATATATATATACATATGTACATATGTATATATATACATATGTACATATGTATATATATATACATATATATACATATGTACATATGTATATATATATACATATATATATACATATGTACATATGTATATATATACATATATATATACATATGTACATATGTATATATATACATATATATATACATATGTACATATGTATATATATACATATATATATATATACATATCTATATATATATACATATACATATATATATATATATATATATACATATACATATATATATATATATATATACATATACATATACATATACATATACATATATATATATACATATACATATATATATATATATATACATATACATATACATATATATATATATATATATATATATATATATATATATATATATATATATATATATATATATATATATATATATATATAATATAATTTATCTGATAGAATTATAACATTAACAGATTGGATTCATCAAAAGAAGGAAAACAAACAATATAACTCAAAAAATAAATGGGCACAAGTTGAGTTCACCAAAATGTTTAGGGGAAAAAGGGAAGCAATTTAATAGGATCTAAAACTCTACTTTCTACCACTAAGCCATTCAAAAGATGTGTTCGAAAAGAGATAAGCCTAAATATGATTCCTCTTTATAACCCTAATTATATTAACAAGACCTAAAAGGAAAGGTATGACAATACTAAACATGAATTTTGAAAAAGGAGTGCAATATAAGGAAATACACTCTTTGGCCCGTGTGTGACAATGTGTATGCAAATTGGAATGAATTATTAAATAATATAGATCTATATGCCAGATATTTACAATCAACCCAATTAAGATATAGATCTAAGCTAAAATTATAAAAGGAAACAAGATAAGAAAGACTCACCTTTGAATGCATGGATAAAGTTGTATTTTACGTCTCACAAGTGTAGATCTAGATTTGTAACTACAAATCTAATTGTGGATCTCTAAATAGAATGAATAACCCAGAAAAACCCAAAAACTGATAATCTAGAAAAGTAGTAGAGAACAAGTCCACCTAGTTGTTGTTCCAAAACAATTTTTGCGAGGTAACCATGTTCCAAGGGCCCTGTAATGAGGTCAAACCAAGATCTCTAGAAAGATCATGAAAAGTTATTTGTAGATATCTAATCATAAATTTTCTATTTTGCTCCTACACACAAAAAAATCAAGGTTTTTTTGGTAGATGAAGACTTTCATTTGTCAAGTCCTAGATTGAGGAATAAACCTTAAATTGAGAAATGTAAATGTATATGACTAAAACAAGATAAATGTAAATATTCAATTTTCTTGTAAAAACTCTTGTTAGTAAGGATTTTTCCTTGTTGTATGTTGTAGATGTTGGATTCAGTATGTAAATGTATATTATCTCCACAAGTTGCAATAGATCTACTATAACCAAGTCATGGAGCCATGGATGTAAGTGTGTATCAATGAAGAAGATGATGAATGCCTTAATGTATATTTCCTCCCTTGATGGCTAAAAAATATTCTAGATCTTGAAGAGGAAATGTTCACAAAGAATCCTTCAATGCATGATGAAATCTCTGGTGCTTGAATGCCTAAATTCCTTGAATGCAAAGTTTAAGTGAACCTATCATGGAAGTTGACTAGAGAGTGAGAGTTAAAAAATTAAAACCCCAAGGATTTTTGAGATTTTAGCTCTACAATCCTTGTGGAAGAAGTCAACCTAGGTCAACCTCCCTAGACTAGGTCAACCTGGGTTGACCTGTTACCAGAGGACAAAGAAGGTGAGCGACATAAAACTTGGTAGAAATTTATAAAGATCCAGGAAGAAGGGGGGGAAAAAAGGAGAAAGGGAGCACCATGCACAAATCCATCCATGGTCCAGGAAGTCAATATGAGATGGGTGCTAAAAGGTCTTAAAAGGAAAGTTTATCCATTTTAAGATGATACACATGTTGAAATGAGATTATTGGAGTGAAGAAGATTGATGAAACCTATCATGGAACAATCATTATTTTGTCACTAATGTCAAACCTACTACTTGTTGGTCAGACAATTTCTTACTTTGGTTTGAATGCTATCATTTGTTTGATTGATGAAGATGATTTGAAAAGAAAGGATAATAAGAAAACCTAGAGAAAGGTTGAGTCATTTGGTTTATAAAAGGAGCACTAAAACCAAGCAAGACATTGATGATATAGTGTATTGTTTATCTACTTAAGGCTATAATGAAAGGGTACTTGAGAAAATACTAGAAGAAGGCTAAGTAAAGAAAAGTGTCTACCAAGCTTGACTGAGCAAAGTCAGTACAGGCCAAGCAAAGTTAGTGTAGGCCGAGCAGAAAACAATGGAAGTTGAGTGAAGAAAGTTAGTGTGAGTCAAGCAAGAGAAATCTAGTTGGTGCTGAGTGAAGATAGTATGTGTCAAGAACTAGTAAAGACCTAGTGGATGACGAGCAACCCAGTGTTGGTTGAGTATCAAAACACAATGTTTGTCGAGAAAACAAAGTGTTATTGTTGAGTACCAGTAAAAGTGTTAGATCAAATATTTAACAAATCTGAGCCGACTAAGTTGATTTCTTGAATTGTGTGAACCATGTGGAAGATTACTATGATGAGCTAGTGAAGCATGTGGAAGATTACTATGATGAGCTGGTAGCACAAAATTCAAGATAAACCATTTTGAGGTAAATTCAAAGAGGATTGTAGAGGAAGTTTCTAGAAGGGATAAAATGGAAAAGTGGGTAGATTCATTGAATCTTACCTAACCCTAGAATGGATGATTGTGGTTAAGCAGAAAAAGATCTAAATTCTCTATTTATAGAGATAGTAGGCCAAAAGCAATAGTTTTCATGTGTGAGAACCTAAGGGAGATAAGAAGTCTAGGGTGTTGCTTCATATGGTGGCTGAATGGAAGAGTCTGCAATTAGAATACAAAGCAAGAAAGCTTAAGAGGATGAATTCTTGAAGGGTGAAAAAGTTGTTAGAGACAAAGATGATGAATGCCAAGCAAAATGGAGGATTAAATGTGAGATCTATAATCTGCAAGTGAGTTTTTATTATTATAAGATCAAGTCCTACTGTTACTCTCTAACAATTGTATCAATCTGGATAAATCCTTTCAATTAAGGTTGACCTAAAAGTCATTAGTAAATCCTTTAATAGGGTGACATTCTAATGGAATGTTCTAAAGTCCTCTAACAAGAATCACTCCTACTAGGGTGATTGAAATCCTTTAACTAGGTTATATTTAATAGTGTGCATTGTAACCTTTAACAGGGTTGGCTCCTCATAGAGCTCACTTCAAAAGAGTGAAAATTGGTAGCATGTTACTGGTGATTTTTTCCAAATTGGGTTTCCAAATAAAATCCTTGTGTCAAAATGTGTGATTGATTTTGTGATTTTTCATGTTTACATTTATTCAAAGTTATTTTGACATAGGACAACAATATGCATATGTTTAAGATATTTCTTGGTCAATGCATGCATAAGGATAAGTTGTAGTACTAAAAAGTTTTATTTGTACATTTGAACCTTGGATAAATGATTCACCCTCCCTCTCATTTATTATAAAGTATTCCAACAATTGGTATTAGAGCACCAAGTGCTTGTGAAGAGAAAGTTTGAAGGTACTTAAAGCTAAAGATCAAGATGTACAGAAAGGAGGTGCCCAAGTTAAATAGGGAAACTTTCCTGCATGGAAAAGTTTGATGAAGCTACATCTAGGAGGTCTTGGAGATTATGCACAGTCAACTATCACCACTAAGCATGTTGATGTAGCTGGAACCCTAGCCGCTGATCAATTGAAATAGAAGAAAGAACACAATCAGGCAATGTTGGAGATTACATCTACCCTAAGCTACTCAAAATTTGATGACATCAAAGAATGTGATTCTACCAAGATGATGTGGGATGCCCTATAGAAGATCTATGGAGGAGACAAAAATGCACTAAGAGCCAAATCTGAAAGCCTAAGAGGAAAATTTGATGAAATGTAAATGCAAGATGGCGAGACTATAGTCTAGTATTGTGCAAGGATCAAAGATATTGTTAATACAATTTGAGGATCTAATGGATAGATTGAAGATGAGACTATGATTAGCAAAGTATTCAGAACCCTACTACCTATCTATGCTATTAGAGTCTCTTCTATACAAGAATTAAGGTGTACCCTTGGTAGTAATCTGACCCTTGAAGGACTAATTGGCAGACTCACTGCTTTTGAACTTTCAAATTTTGATAATTTCAAGTCTGAGAATGTTGAATCTGCTTTTAAAGCTAAGCTAACACTAAAAGAGCCTAAAGATAAGAAAAAGAAAAAGGTCAAACCTACTACTAGTGACAATAATACAAATGATGAAGAGCTAGAAGAATTGGAAGCATTTTTGACTAGGACATTTCACAGAGGCAAAAGAAAATACAAAGGTAGGTTACCCATCATATGCTTTAATTGTCACGAGGTTGGTCATATTGCAACAAGATGTCTTGATAAGTCAAACAACAAGAATGAAGACAAATTCAGAGGTAGAAAATATGACAGTAACAAAGGGTACAAGGACAAGGGAAAGAAGGCCTATTACATTGCTAAAGAAGAATCCAATGATGAATCTGAAGATCATGATGATGAAGTTGTCTATGTTGCTATGAAGGATAATTCTGATAAAGAGGAGGCAACTACATTGATATCTGATGTAAAAAAAGTGATAGATGGATCATTGATAGTGGATGTTCACATCACATGACTGGAGACAAAATTAAGTTCATTACCCTTGAGTATTACAATAGAAATAATGTTAGATTTGGTAATGATGCACCATGTCTGATTAAAGGAAAAGGATCAATAAGATTGATAGATAAGATAATGTGTGACAATGCTTACTATATGGAAGGACTTAACTATAATTTGTTGAGTGTGTCACAATTGAATAGTTCAGGTTGTAAAGTTGAATTTGATAACAGAGAGACTAAGATCTATGACATTGATGGAAAACTAATTGAAAGTGGAGATCAGACTAGAGGTAATCTATTTTATCTTGATATGAATGATGCTACTTGTCTTGTTGTACAATTTGATGATGTGTGGCTATGGCATAAGAGGTTATGTCATGTAAATTTTGACAATTTGGTCAGTGTCAGTAAGATGAAAAGAGTTAGAGGTTTTCCAAAACTAAAGAAACCTAATAATGTGATTTACAGACAATGTCAGTTAGGCAAGAGGACAAAGTCTAGTTTTAAAAGTAAGACTCATACTTCAAAATAAGTTCTTGAATTAGTTCATATTGATTTATGTGGACCAATTGATGTGCAAAGATACAAAGGCGACAAGTACATTATCCTATTTGTTGATGATTACTCAAGAATGATGACAATAATGTTCTTAAAAGAAAAATTTGATGCTTTTCAAATGTTTAAGTGGTATTTGGCAAGAGTTAAAAATGAAACTAGTAAAAGCTTGAAATGTTTTAGATCTGACAGAGGTGGAGAGTTTACATCAAATGAATTTGAAAACATCTGTAATGATAGAGGAATCAAGAGACAAACTTTTGCACCTAGGACCCCTTCACAAAATGGGATTGTTGAAAGGAGGAATAGATATGTAATGGATTGTGCTAGAACGTTGATGATGGAGAAGAATGTTGCTTTGAAATACTAGAGAGAAGATGTCAGCACAACTATCTATACCTTGAACCAAGTGCAAGTCAAGAAAGATACAAATTCCACAGCTTTTGAACTATGGTATGGATGCTCACCTAATGCCATATATTTTAAGGTATTTGGAAGAAAGTGTTACGTTTTTAAAGACAACAAAAATGATAAAATTGATGCTAACAATGAAGAAGGTATATTCCTAGGCTATTCCACAAGAAGTAAAGCTCATAAGTGTTTAAATACTAAAACACTAAAAATGTTGTGGAAGTGCAAATGTAAATTTCAATGAATATTTAGAAGTGCATGAAGTTGAACCAAAGAAGGAACCTAAAAATTACAAAACCTTTATTTATCACTATGAATACATGTCTTTTGATGATGATAATTATGCAAATCAAGTTGCTAATCAACAAGAATCAATGATTGTTGAGCCACATATAATGGATGTTGAGTTGCATTTAGGAGTCAAGTTGCAATCAGAAGCTGAGGTACATTTTGATACTAAGATTAGTAAACATGAAAGTAATGTCGAGTTACCTGATAGAGAAGTGCACAATGAATCTAAAATTGAAAGACCCATTGTTGAAAGAAGAGCTCAACCATGGTTGTCAAATTATGTTAGAAGACATCACCCTACTGGACAAATTATTGAAAATAAAGAAGATAGACCAATGACAAGGAATAGGTTGAGAAATGACACATGTTTGTTAAGTATGCATGTGCCTAAGTTAGTGAAGAATGCATTAGGGAATGAAGATTGGAGTAAAGCCATGAAAGAAGATATTGATCAGATTAAGAAGAGCAAAACATGGACTCTAGTACCCAGACCAAAGAACAAGAATGTGATTGGAACCAAGTGGATGTACAGAGAAAAAAACTATCCAAAATTGATGATTTTGTTGAAGTAAATCAAACATTGTACAACTCTATGATTGAAAAATTGCAATGTGTAGTTCATAGCAGACCTGACATTGCATTAGCTGTTGGGATTGTTGCAAAGTTTTCTGCAAATTCTAAGGAGAATCATTTAATGGCTATTAAAAGGATAATGAGATACTTGAAAGGAAGTAAGACTATGGTCTATACTACAAGAAAAATGACAAGTTTGAATTGAGAGCCTATATAGATGTTGATTGGGCTGGAAACATTGATGACAAAAAGAGTACAAGTGGTGGAGCACTTTTCTTAGGAAAAAGATTGATCACTTGGATCAGCAAGAAACAAAATTGTATAACACAATCTACTGTTGAAGCTAAATATGTGGCTGTTGCAGTGAATCACACAAGTGTGGTAGGGATCAACAGTTACTCAAAGGAATGAAGGAGAAAATTATTAAACCTGTGATACTCTACTATGACAATACAAGTGATATGAACATATCAAAGAACCCTACGATACATACAAAGATAAAACACATTGCAATCAAGTATCATTACTTGAGAGAATTGGTTCAAGACAAATAAGTGAGAATGGAATGTGTAAATACAAAAGAAAAAATAGCTGATATATTCACAAAGGCTTTATCTAAGGATGCACATGAATATCTTTGAGGTAAACTTGGGGTGATACCCCTATCCAAAGCTACTTAAGAAGTAAGAGTAGTGCCTTGCATCAATTGAGTTGAATGACATATTTACAAATTGATGCAATGGATCTTACTTTAGGACCTGCCTAAAATAAGGAAGGAGTTGAAACGAAAGATTTATAGTCACATGCAAGGTGACAGAGGGAGAACCTAAATTGATTATATCTACATGTATAGATGACAAGTCTTTAGCATTGTTGTCAAAGAGGGAGATTATTGCTATAGAGGGAGTATACAAGTAAAAGGGAGATATAAGAGAAAGAGAGATATTAAACAAGATCATAAATCAGAGGAAGGCACACATATTGGTAGAGGGAGATATTTCAATACAAAGTATTAAGTTTCTTTTTGGTATTGGTTTTCCATCAATGCCAAAGAGGGAGATTGTTGAAATGAGATTGTTGAAGTGAAGAAGATTGATAAAACCTATCATGGAACAATCATTATTTTTTCACTGATGTCAAACCTACTATTTGTTGGTGAGACAATTGTTGACTTTGGTTAGAATGCTATCATTTGTTTGATTGATGATGAGGATTTGGAAAGAAAGGAATATAACAAGAGAACCTAGAGAAAGGTTGAGTTATTTGGTATATAAAAGGAGCACTAAGACCAAGCAAGACATTGATGATATAGTGTATTGTTTATCTACTTAAGGCTATAATGAAAGGGTAATTGAGCAAAGACTAGAAGAAGGCTAAGTAAATAAAAGTGTCTAGCTAGCATGACTGAGTAAAAAATGCAAGCCAAGCAAAATTAGTGTAGGTCGAGTAGAAAATAGTGGAAGTTGAGTGAAGAAAGTTAGTGTGAATCGAGAAAGAGAAATCTAGTTGGTGTCAAGTGAAGACAATTAGTATGTGCTGAGAACCAGTAAAGACCCTGTGGATGCCGAGCAACCCAATATTGGTCGAGCATCATAACACAGTGTTTGTCAAGCGAACAAAGTGTTATTGCCGAGTGCTAGTAAAAAGTGTTAGATCAAAGATTTAATGAATCTAAGTTGACTAAGTTGATTTCTTGAATTGTGTGAAGCATGTGGAAGATTACTATGATGAGCTAGTGGCACAGAATTCAAGATAAACTATTTTGAGGCAAATTCAAAGAGGATTGTAGAGGAAGTTTCTAGAAGGGCTAAAATGGAAAAGTGGGTAGATTCATTGAATCTTACCTAACCTTAGAATGGATGATTATGGTTATGCAACAAAAGATCTAAATTCTCTAGTTATAGAGATAGTAGGCAGAAGCAATAGTTGTCATATGTGAGAACCTAAGGAAGACAAGAAGTCTAGGGTGTTGCTTCATATGGTGGCTGAACAGAAGAGTCTGCAATTGGCATGCAAAACAAGAAGGCTTAAGAGGATGAATGCTTGAAAGGTGAACAAGTTGTTAGAGATGAAGACGATGAATGCCAAGAAGAATGGAGGACTAAATGTGAGATCTATAATTTGTAAGTGAGTTGTTATTATTATCAGTTCAAGTCCTACTGTTACTCTTTTAACAATTGTATCAGTCTAGATAAATCCTTTGGATTAAGGTTGACCCAACAATCATTAGTAAATCCTTTAATAGGGTGACATTCTAATGAAATATTCTAAAGTCCTCTAACAAGGCTCACTCCTAATAGGGTGATTGAAATCCTTTAACCATGTCACATTTAACAATGTGCATTGTAACCTTTAATAGGGTTGGTTCCTTACAGAGCTCACTTCAGAAGAGTGAAAATTGGTAGCATGTTACTAGTGGTTTTTCCCAAATTGAGTTTCTACGTAAACTTCTTGTGTCAAAATGTGTGATTGATTTTGTGGTTTTGCATGTTTACATTTCTGCAAAGTTATTTTGACATAGGAAAACAATATGCAAATGTTTAAGATATTGATTGGTCAATGCATGCATAAGGATAAGTTGCAGTATTGAAAAGTTTTATTTGTACATTTTGACCTTGGATAATTGATTCATCCTCCTCCTAGTTTTTCTAAAGTATTCCAACAACACAAACTATTTTAGTGCCTTTACATTTTCTTGTAGCACTTTTGATAATTTCTACACCACTTTTACCAATTATTGTAGCACTTTTACACATGGATTCTGCATAGTGCATGGGTTTTTTTTTGCATATTTATGTAGCACTTATGCACCCTTTCTATGAAAACTTTGAATAGTTGTGTTGCACTATTATATATCATGTAGTGCTTTTGAACAATCTTGTAGCACTTTTGATGATTTCTGTAGCACTTACTAGTTTCTGTGCAAATTTTGAAATATGATTGTTGAATTGACTTTGTATGATCTTCGACTATTTGTTTGAATTGCCAATCTATTCATTGCAACTTGATATCTGATTCATTTTCATCTAATCATTTCTTATATATTTCACATGTCAAAGATATTTATGTTAATTCTAACTTGCATGTTTCACTCGCAAAAGACAAAAATAAAGAAAGAGATCACTAATGCATTTGTGGTTGCAAGTTACCTTGGTTTTGAATTGAAACATTAGGTTTTCATTAGTCTTATTCCTAGGCACATAGTCTAATTAGGCCTTGCTAAAATCCTTTTATTATCTTGATAGTGATTAGGAGAGTATGCTCTTCTCTTTTTTAGAGAATCAAAAGTCTTGACCTTACTAGATGATAGACACTTTTGGGAGCAAGGAAAGATAGTTTGTTTTACTACTTGTTCATAGGTGAGAGAGTATGTTGTTCTATCTTTAAAAGAATAAAAAAACCTAGAATCTTGTGCACTTGTGGAGATGACATCGATATCAGTGATGAACATGCTTGGTGTGTTTGGGTGCAGTGAAGAGGTAGAGGAGCATGCTCTTCTCCTTTTAGGAGAATCATAAACTTGGACCTTTGGATCTAAGCCACAATCAGTTGAATCACCTTTTGATTGGGCCTACTGGTTTAATAGATGAACTCCAAGAAATGAACCATGTGCAAAAACACCTTTCAATGGTGATTCCACCTCACATTAATCAATAAGCTTTGTAGAGTCCAAAGACTCCACTGACAAATCTACTTTACTCTCTAAGATTCATAACATCACATATCTTGAGGGTACCCTACTTTTTGAATTAATCAGAGTTGATCCCAACTTTGCTTGCCAAGGGTACACATTTTCAAGTTCTTGTAGGACTCTGAGGCCTCAATCTTGTATCGAGACTACCAAGGGTTAGTGTAAATGGAATCCATTACTATACACTTTCTAGCTAGTTTCTACTTGTTTCACCTCCAAAGGTGCCACAATCCTTGTGCAAGGAAAAATCTAAGTGGACTACCTAGATTGCTCGAAGACTTTTGCACTCACTATTTGTACTCTATGACATGCAAATGTAAATGAGGTTTCTTTTGATGTTAGGTCTACTCATCCTCCCAACATGTCAATACTTGGTTAATACTTAGCGTAGGCAATGATTTTGGTCATCAATCCATTCTCTTTCGAGGGGTCGACCTTGTTTTTTATTTATACTCTTGTTGAGTTCCCTTGTCACTATTGTCCCTCCAAGTTTCTTTGTCCTTGGTCGGATTGTTGGTGACTATTGTTTACATTGTGTGTTCAAACCATAGGAAGATATTCCAAACTAACCATGGAAAACTTTACATGTCCAAATAAATCAACCATCTTTGAGCGGTGAGTAAAAAAACTTTGTGTCTTGTGTGTGTGTGCTTTATCAAAACAACCGTTTTGAAAATTTGCCAAAATATTGTCCAAGTGGAGCTTAAACACTATCAAAATTTGTCCAAAATAGTTAAACACTAAAATGACAAGTCAAATGGTCCTTTTCAGGTCAAGCTTTTCAAAAATAGCTTGAATATTAGTCAAAATTGCTTTAGGTCTTCTTATTCTTGGCCCTTCTCTACTTTATAGCTTATCACAACAAGTTAGGATTTTCTTTTTGCTAGAAAGTAAGGAAGTGTTACTTGAATATAGGTCTTGGTAAGTAGATTGTACCACTTGTCCACTCTCTTTATCATCTCTTGTTGTCTTATCTCTACTTGTTCACAAGTGTCACACATTGGGCATTCAAACCCTTAGCTTGGACACCTTGTAGAAAGTTATGTTATCTTATTGTTGCTTGTTCATGAGTTTCATACTTTGGGCATTTAGACCCTTAGCTTGGACACGTCATAGGAAGTTTTTGCTTCTCTTTTACATCATCACCTTGACAAGTGTACCTTTTTCTTCTTGATAAGGAAATCAAGAAGACTCTAGTTCTCCTATTAGCTTCTCGCATTCTCTTTCAAACCTATACAAACTAGAAGTAAGCTAAGCTAAGGAAAATAACTTGAGGCTATTAATAATATGTTCATTAAGGGACCCAAACCATGGGGATTTAATCATTTTTCTATAATGCTATTGAGTCTGAATCATCATTGTCATCACCTTGATCTAAGAATGTTGTCTCTATGACACCATCCATGGAAGACAATAACAAGAAAATAGATCAACTCTTGGCCCAAATGGAAAAATAATGAAGATGCCATTAGGAACAAGAAAAATAAGTCTTTTTGGAAGAAAGGGCTCAATGCATGAACCAAAATATCACACATAATACCTCTAAACATGCTTCTTACCATGCTTCCTAACACAATGCTTGCCATACATCTCAATGTGGCTCATAACATAAATACCAGCATGTTGATTCTTTTGATGAAGAGATTACTAAAGAGGGCATTCTATAAATTCAATAGGATAAGACAATGCAAAAACTCATGAACACGAGCCTTAACTGAGAAAGGGACAATTACTTTATGCACTTAGCTTCACAAGGATTCAAACGTCCACATAACTTTAACATAGAAGACTTGATTGAGAAAGATGAACTATCACCTAATGAAATTATAAACAAAACAAAAATGAAAGAAATGAGAAAAAAGATGATCCAACTGGAAAAGGAACAACCCAAAACACAATTGTCACTTGAGGCAATTTGTGCATTCCCTTTTGATAAGTACCTTTACATGCCTCCCTTTCCTATAAAGGTTGAGATTCCTAAATATGACAAGTATGATGGTAATAGCGATCCTCAAGGCCACATTAGGGAGTTTTGGCATGAAATTCTTACATGAACCTACATATCTTATGAGACTCTCTCCTAGAAGTCTTAGTGGTCATACTATGGAGTGGTTCACTAAACTATCTCCTCTTCCCGAGTCCTCTGACCAACTAGTGAAATTCTTTGTCCAACAGTATTCATACCAAAAAACGACATGTTGTGACTATGTTAGTGTTGGCATGCCTCTGGCACCAAACTTTTAAAATTTTAAAATCGAGCTCCATGAAGCAATTTCCTCAAACCCCTTCGAGTGAATCATATTGGTCTTGGTCTAACAATGTTTTTGTAAGACTTTGCGAAGAAGAATATTTGGGAAGAGTCCAGTAAATCGGTTCTATGCAGATGTTTTCAAGTTCATATTGGCACATGCAGGTTCAAAATTCAGCTGTACAGGGTTGGAGTAAAAATTCAGATTCGATTAGGGTCAGTGTGGTTCAGTAGAATATAGCAATGGTTCAAGATAATCCTTAGTAGATGCAATGATTGAGAGGCTTTAGGCGACCCTCTAAAACCCTGGAGCCATTTGAAATAGAAGAAAACTTCCAATCACATATGACAAATAGGTGATGAAACCATAGAAGAGGAACAGAGTACGCCCCTGATCCTGTTATGTACAAATTTTTGCAGACCCGATATGCTTAGGCAAGAATATATTGTCGGTTTGTCAACAAGATTGCATCAAGATACGCATAATCCTGATACTGTTTTTATGATCTCAATATTGAACATGTCAGACAACAAAATCTCCTCTTAACAGGCACAATCAGAGATTGAATGCAATGGAAGATGTAGTTTCAATTACGGGTGTTCACCCCTGCAATCGAGTATGGTCAATTAGTGTTTGGAGATAATAAAATTTATTAGGCTCAATGTATTAAAACAAAGGCAGCGGGTACCAATTGCAGAATTCATAAATATGATGGATTGGGTATATATAAATGGCATAGGATGTTGGCAATCAATGGGCGCACATCAATTATGATCAACTATTTTGCTTCAACCATATCACACATCAAACACCTCGAGAAGTTTTCTCACCATATGTAGGAGTGAATCTATGATCAGAATCAAGCCCATACAAACCAATAACAAGGCAATATCTTGGGCATCAGAAAATATGAGTAAAGGATTGAAGAGGCTAATATAGTCGTGGACCTATGCAATATGTTTGACAAAATGCTCAACTCACCTCGTGAGCAGCTAATATGAAGCAGTAGACATCGCTTGTTCATATATTCCCATAAAACATGGGGAAATAAGGATGGAGTTTGGAATTTAATGGCAAAGCCCGTGAAAAACCATTTAAAAGAGAATATACAAAGGGTGGATATCGACTAGCATAGGGATCAACGATGCAGTCGATTAACTCGGCACCCAAATTGCTACAAAATTCACAAAGTTCTAGTTGAAGGAAGAATCAAACATGGATATACTTGAATTGGATGTGTATGTCAATGGTAATCAAATCCTATCAGTGGATCAATGCATATAAGTGGAATCATATCTGACACAATATGCTTGCATGTCGGGTCCCTTGCATGCCAAAAACAATTCAATCACTTGCAGAGACAAGTGGCTCATATTCACCATTTGAAATGCAGAAAATCAAAGAGATTTTAATGCATCTTCAACCAATGCAAATCATGAAGGATGCAGAAGAAATCATGACTGGACAGGTGGTGCTTTATATAGGTGTACAAAAGGAATATTACCATTGTTGCACTCCACTTATGAGATTGTATTTGTAATGTTCCGAAAAAAAGAAGTAAACCTTAAAATGAGAAAACTAACTGGAGATAAAGTAGAGAGGAAGTTAATCAAAATAATCTCTTTCAAGAATCTGTTTGAATAACCGGAAGGGAACTCAGGAGAAGAGAAGATGAAAAATACATCAGAAGGAATGTAAAAGGGTTCCACTTCTTCCTTGGGGAGGGTGGCTGCAGGAAGGGGTTTTTTATTAGGATTCTCTTTGTAAGATAAAAAGAAGTTTTTTTTTTTTTTTTTTAAAACTTTCGATGTGTGAAGGTTAAGGAAGGAGGACTTTTTTTAAGGTGTAAATGGTAATAGGTATTGGTAGTCATGATATTGAGCTTTTCCTTTCGGCTGAGACTGTCCAGCGTGTCACTAGAGTGCTCTATTTCAAGTTGTTGATTCAATGAGATTGTTTTCAAAATTGTCCCCTTTATTTATCCATTCACAACATACAGTTTTGAAAACAAACTTGTTGAATCAACAACTTGAAGTAGTGCACTCTGATGACACACTGGACGGTCTCGGCCGAAGGGAGAAGCCAAATATCATGACTGCCAATACCTATTACCATTTACACCTGAAAAAGTCCAACCACCCCCCCCCCCCCCGCTCCCCTCCCCACCCAAAAGAAAAAAAAAAACTCCTCTTTATGTTACAAAGAGAATCCTAATAAGGACTAAAAGATTTGATATTGATATCAAATTGTGTTTTAGGATTAATGTTGATGAAATATTTTGAGTAGTATTACTTTCCCATTTTTCCATTTATTTATGCTTTTATCAACTATCTCTAATTTGTGAGTTTAATTTCTGATTTTATCTTTCTCGGTCGTCAAGTTATAGTTGTGGGTTCTTTAAGTTAATCTGAGTTGTGTTTGGTTTCTTACAATTGTGGAATGTTAGACACATATTACACCATTCCGCATCATGGATATCTCATGGTGATGACTATCCATTAGATGCACCTCTCCTGCTCTCAGGTTAAGAGCATACCCCAATATTTAATGATTTAAAATATTATTCATTACACATCTATAATAACAGAGCTGTACATCTAAAATTTAGAGGAAAATTGTTAATCCAATAATGATTTCTCCAACTATTGGTTGCATTGGCTTCTCAGAATTGGGTTGAAAAGAGTCATATTAATTAGTAATTAGAAGGAGACAATATGTTATTTTGTTATCTTTCTTCAACAATAGAGGAAGATATATCATGCTATCTTCAACAAATAACTAAATTTAAGAGGATCATATTTGTCAACAACATTGTTCTTGAGCTACACTTAGAAAATATCTCCACCTTTGATTTGAAGGTGGAAAGTGCTTTCCATATTGAATATGCCCTAGTTAAGAAAGGAGAGATAACTCTAAACAAGGACTAATCAAACAATAAAAACTACTCCAATAACAATAAGGACAATGGTAAATCTTGGAACAAGATAAAAAAATGGTCTTTGATGGTGTTGTTGACACATCCATCATAAAACCAAAGGAGCCTATCTTTAACTTGGCTAGCAACATCTAGGTTGTAAAGCAATAGGAAGCCCCAAGTAAAAAAAGTTATTCTGACAAAGGAAAGTCAAGCTAGGCATCAGAACTAAAGGAAAATTTTACACCTCTTGGAGAGTCACTTGAGGTTGTCTTGAAAATGTTATTGTCAAACAAGATCGTTGCGCTACCAGACAACTCAAAACCTTATGAACCTGGAGTAGATCTAAAATGGTGGAATGACAATCACTATTGCAACTATCATAGAAACAAGGGTCATAAGATTGATAATTGTATGAATCTCAAACACCTCATTCAAGACCTAATTGATGAAGACAAAGTTAAGGTCAATGTACATAAAAGAAATGTTGATCACAAAGTCTATAAAGAGGACCTTCCTAAGTATGAATAAGGGGAGGTATTCAAAAAGAAAGGTGGATTGCTAAGTGTTGAGCTGTCATTTTGCACGATTCTTAATGACAGGAATCCTTTCGAACTCCTCTCTTGAAAAGCTAATCTGGGATCAACTCCAAGGTTTTGGGTGATCTTGCAACCTACTAGAATCTGCTCAGTTGAAGATAAATGTATTTGTTCACAAGGAGGCCTTTGCTGGTTCGAACCAATTCAGATAAGATGTTTGATCTGTTGTTTTCAAAAGTAACCACAAAAGAGATATATTTTTGGTATTTTATGTTTTATGATGAAATACAATTTAACAATGCAACTATATGAATTCCTAATTTAACCAAGTGTTAGCAAAGCAAATAAAAAAGATAAGGTAACGGGAGATTAAAGCAAATAACTTGAAAGAGAAATTTCTAATGGACATAAACTACAGTAACAACACGTCTGCGAGTTAAATCGTTTAAAAGATCGGGTAGGAAACCACTGAAAATAGGAACAACACTTCATCAATTCCACTGATGCAATAGTCAATGAGAACTTAGTAATAACCAAAAGATGTTTCACTTCTCATCAAGTCACAAGGCCATGAAAAGTGCACTCATGCAAGACAAGAAGCTATGCAGGAACAATAAGGTGACCTTTTCTCCAACTCGATACATCAACAAAATTTGTTAACACGAGGCAAACACCAGAAATAAAAGATTGTACAATCCAATCAACAGAAAAAACCATTGGCTCCATTATTATTTATGAACATGCATTCACAAAAATAACACACTTTAGCAAGAATAACTACACTCATAATGAGAGCACCAATAGCATATATTATTGCATCAAGATAACTGCCCAAAGTACATATTACATCTATGTATTTATAAGAACACATCTCCTCTTTTTGTGTTGAGAGTGAGAGTTCTTAAAATTCAAACACATGCTAAAAACTAATAAAACAAATCTAATTATATACAAACTAACTCTCTAAATGGTGCTAATTAGGTCTCCACCCTTGTTTATATCAATTAATGAGTGCATGAGCCTTTACATGACTTAAAACAATAAAAAAAGAAGGAGATAAGAAGAAGGAAGCTGCAAGAGGATCCGAGAGTCACTAGAAGCTTTAAAAATGGAAGCTTGACCTTCTCTGGGTGTTTCTAGGAGTTGAACTACCGTCAAAATGTGTTTCTGATGCATGGAATGCTCTAAATTAAGAACTGGAAGTTAACTGTTAGCGCACTGTTACTTATTCAAAATTCTCAGTGCACCTCTATGAATAGCGCACCTATGCACCTTGCACACTTGCGCACCTTGCACACCTTCCACACCTGCGCACCTTCAGGGAATTTGTGCAAGGTGCTCAATTCACCAAAAAATTAAAGTTCTCTAGTTTGAAAATAGTTTCTGGGTTTTTCTCAAACGAGGTCTAGGAGCACTCTTGTGTACTTATTTTTCCCTTTTTGATGATTTATACCCTCTTTATAGCCCAACATTGTCATATAAGTAAACTCCTTTTGCTTCTTCATTCTGAACTCCCAAAGTACATGTGTTGAATCTTATCATTGATAGTTTCCTAAGATGAGGAACTTGTTCTGGTTCATGTGTCCAACCTCTATATCTTTGATCTTTACTATACATTCATGAATCAAAACTTACGTGTGACTACTTTAAAGGTGAAGGTTACCAGCTTAGGTGAGATCTCTATTGCTGCTGATAATGAAGATGCTATGATAACTTGTGCACTTGCACGTTATGCGCCACACCTTCATGTTATGCACACTTGCGCACCTTCATGTTATGCACATCTTTGTGCACTGTGAAGTATATTGCTTGCTTTTCTAGGCCTTTTTAATTGGCTTTTTCGGAGGTCTTCTGCTCTAAATTTCAAGTTGAAAATTTCATCACTTCCTATAATTGGGAAGCTGAAGGTTCATATATTTAGGGACTGAAATTATATTTTTACTTCTTCTTTCCAATAATGTAAACAATTTTGAATTATGAGCTCTAGGTCAAAAGTTATGACCTCAACAAGTTATCCAATACCATGTACATGCAAAATCATGGATATTTTTTGTGCTATGGATAATGAGGATGTCAATTTATCTTCACAAACAAGCAAACATTAGTTATCTTATGTTGAAAAACCCAAAAGAGGACTCCACAAGACTCAAATTGACAAAAACTTGGGTCAACACTAGTCAAAATAGACAAGACAATGGATTTTTTTCTCGCAAAAGCTAGTTTTGCGCACTAGCGCACCTTGGCAGGTGCACTAGTGTGTTGATTTTGCCTTGGAAATGGCAAAGTGCACAGCTGCACACTAGTGCACATGTGCACCTTGACAAGTTGGGTATGGTGTGCATCATGCACAACTGTACACTTGCACATCATGCTTTGTGCTAGCGAAGGGGGTCTTACGTGTGCACCTCTGGAGGCGCGCATGTGTGCATCCTTAGAGCAGGGGTGAGGTGCACATGTGCGCACTTTAAGCACATTAGAGTCTTAAACTTGATTTTTTACCCATGTCTAACTACTTAACCCTTCCTGATTAGAGGCCATAGTTTGACCTAGATCCAGGGGAGAGTCCAAATTATTGAGACTTTAGACTAGATGCCTCATAGGGAATTTTGAAACTAGGGGGTCCCCATTTTGTGACTCAAAATGGGGTGTGAGTTTGAGGCCACAACACCAAGGTCAATTACACATATACCAACAGTGATAACATTATACACATGCTAGAACCTTCCCATAAAATCATCAACATGATCATAATTTAAGGAAAGAAAGACACTTACACTTCAAACTCATTTGATCAACCTCCTAAGAGGATCATGCTTAAAGGTATTGTATCTTTTTAAACTTATTCAAAACCTCATGAGTCTAAAATAGAGAGCTTTAAAATCTTAACCCATCCCAAGATTGTACTAAAGGGAATTGGTCCCTTGACATACGCTGCATTTGAACACTTAAACATCATGACCCACAGTCAGACTAAGGTCACCCTTAAGGGAGATGGCCCTTCTAAAAAATCAGCAACTAAACACTCACAAGTCTCATCTTCCAAGAACACGTCCACCTCTACCAAGACTAGTTGTAGTCTAGTGGACCAATTACAATGAAATCTAGCTCAAATTTCTATATTCGAGTTTCTCAAACTATCTCCCATTCATCAAGAAATCCTAGAGAAAAATTTACTTGCGACTAATGTTCCCTAGGACCTTAACACTAATCAGTTCCAAAACATGGTGAGTCATATAGCCTCACCTCACTACCTATCCTTCTCCAAGGAAGATGAAAAATCCATAAACCATATGCATAATTTTCCTTTCCACATTGAAGTCAAAATCCATAAAACCTGCATCAAGAACATGCTAATAGATGGAGGTACATGTTTGAATATTTGTACATATGACCTACTTATAAAACTAAGATTTTCTAGACACACTATTGGTCCTAGGAGGAATATTAGTATCAAAGCATATGATGAAGAAGATATGTCTTCTAAAGGTCTTGTAGTGCTTCTAATTCAAGTGGGACTTGTTGAAAAGGATGTATTTTTCAAGTTCTTGATTTTCCTCACATACAACTTTTTTTTGGGAAGAACATGGATTCATCACATGCAAGAAGTCCCTTCTACACATCGCCAATGCATTAAATTTCCTTATAATGGAATTGAAGTATCGAAATTAGGTGACAACATCATCTTTGGCAATGCTCTTAGACAAACAATTGACACTTTTGTTACACATAATAGAGCATCTAAGGAAACTAGAGCACACTAGTAGAGTGCAAATAAAAAATGAAATTGTTGAATACCAATATGGGAGAATATTAACTTGATTCTATCACATCACTCCCCATCTCTCCACGGTCTTATGGGAAACCCTTTGAGGATATGCAATCTTCTTCATTTGCAATGACTATTTATAGTACATTTTATTAGTCCTCTATCCCTATGGAAGAAAAAAATAAAGAAAGAGCTATCCATGAGTGGATTTACCGAGGAGAAGACATCGAGGAATTCACCCCCACTAATATGAAAAAGGCTATGAATTATTAACAAAGATGAGCCTTATTTTGGACAAGGACCCATGAGTGATCATAAATATGCTCTTTCTAAACCACTAAGCGCCACTGAAGGATGTAAGACAAAGAATAAAACTAGCTTGGGCTTCTCTACTACCAAGTTTCAGATAACTACTAGACCTATCTTTGATGAAGATCCTAATGGAATAGATGAATCAAAGGGAGAAAATAAACCAACAACTACTAGCTCTTTTAAGCACGATGACTTCATTTCTTCAACTTCCCTTCTTTGGGGTGAGGATGAAGAACTGTTGAAAATCAAGCTGATTCCTCTACCTCTTAACAATACTCTCTTTTAGATACTAAGGATCTTATGATATCATGAATTCACACAAATGTCACATGATTGCTAAAAAAAAAATGGAAGCACCAAATACATAAGACTATGAATGGGTTCTCCTTCTATAGAATTTACATAGTTGGATGTTGATATTGTGCATAATTATGCCAACCAACTCAAAGTAGTGGATGAGTCACATGCTAGGTATGATGACTTGGGCTTACATACCAATTTTGAAAACCACGATAGCTATGCTAGGGTTCCTATCAATTTAAATATCTTCAGAGAGGATCTTATAGGCTCTAACTTACATGTCACTAGAGATAATTACCACTATGCTAACACCTTGGAACCATCCAACTCTTTATCACTCATCCATCCTGACCTCATAGATTGGTCACAACAATATTAACTAGCCAAGTTGCCACACTTCCAAAATGACTATGAGGTAGCCTTCTATTTGAACATTGTTGAACCTATAGTTACTTCCACTAGTAAACCATCTACTAGAATAACTGAATCAGATATCAAGTATCTTAGTCACAAAATAAAATGAAAAATGAAAAAGAACAAGTTCTTTGATGGAAACAATTGCTTTGTGGTGGTGTTAGATCCAACATAAGTAAAAGTAAATGATATTTACAAAGGTGAAAACCTCCCCGAGGCACATATAGACGAGCTACTTGGTAGTTTGCCCAACTATTTTTAGGAAAGATCAACAATGCTAATAGAAACAACAAAGAAAACAACATTGGCATAGAATAGTTACCTCATATTATAAACTTAGTTGCATCTCTATCAAAAGAAGAAAATGAACAATTCACTAAGTTCTTCACTTAAAAGAAAATCAATTTTTCTTGGACCTACTATGATATTTCAGGATTAGACACAAATCTCATCATGCATCATTTGTCTATAGTTCCTAGTATTAAAATTGTGATTTTTTTTTGAAAAAGATGCATCTACATGTGGCTCTGCTTGTCAAAGTTGAACTAGAAAAACTCTTAGAAGTAGGATTCATCAGAGCTATAGACTATGCTAAATGGATATCAAATATTGTACATGTATCAAAGCATGACACACTATTCAAGTTTGCACATATTTCATAGGCTTAAAGAAGGAATTCAATATTGACATGATAGTGGATATGACTATGGGTTATGAGATGCATTCCCTTATGGATGGGTTTTATGGTTACAGCCAACATAATTCCCCCTGAAGATCAAAAGAAAACTTCTTTTACTTGTGCATGGGGGACATTCTATTGGAATGTAATGCTATTTTATCTTAAGAACATTAGAGATACCTATCAAAGAGTTATGACATATATCTTTCATGACATGATGCATAAATCTATGGAAAACTATGTAGAAGACACACTAACAAAATCTAAAAAGAAAATCACTCATCTTACTGACTTGGGACTAATCCTGGATCATATGGAACAATTCAAACTAATACTCAATCCTAATAAGTTTGTGTTTGGAGTTACTTGTGGAAAACTACTTGGGTACATCATCTTAGCAAAAGGAATCAAGGTGGACCCCTAGAAAATCCTAGCAATAATGGAAATGCCACCTCTCAAAAATATCTGTTAAAGTAGTAGTCTCCAAGGATGCCTTCAATCCATTAGGATATTTATCTCTCAACTTGATGACAAAGAACAATCCTTCAACAAGACTCCTCACAAGGGTGCTAAGTATATATGGAATGAAGACCTTGAGAAAATCCTTAATCAAATCAAATAATATTTGGCCAATCCACCAATTTTGATGCCTCATGTTCTACAGAAACCTCTCATACTATACATTTCAGCAAAAACTACTTCCCTAGGGGAACTTTTGGCTTAGTAGGATGAAAACAAAGGAAAGATCTATATACCACATAAATAGAGGATTGGTTTCCTATGAGATCAACTACATTAACATAGAAAAATCTTACCTTGTAGTGGTTTTCATTCTCAAAAACTCAAACATTATATGTTGGAACATACTAAATAGCTCATAGAAAAAAATTATCCCCTAAAGTATCTACTTAACAAAGCCATTATTACTGGTCGACCCGCTAAATGGATGATGATCCTTTCATAATTTGATATTGAATATGTCAATCGAAAAGCTATCAAAGAGCAAGCAATTACTAACCCACTAGTTGATTTTCCTTTATAAGAAGAGAGTCCTATGTAGATAGAGTTTCCATATTCATCTATTATGTATGATGCTAAGCATACCTGAAATCTCTTTTTTGATGGATCCTATACATAAAATAGTTTAGGTGCAGGCATTATTTTTATCACACCCCAAGGGTACACTATTCGTAAGGCATACAAATTTTTATTTCCATGCATAAACAATATTGCTAAATATGAGGCACTGGCTAATGGATTAAGCTAGTTGTTAAATGGTAGATAATTGAACTCCATGTTTTCAAAGACTTACAACTCATAATCAACCAAACTAACAATTACTATCAAACCAAGGATGAAAAATGATGTCTTACAAAAGAATTGTTGATGATTTAAAGAAGTACTTTATCTTCATGACTTTTCAACAAATAAGAAGAGTTGAAAATAAGGCAATTAATGTTGTGAATGCTCTTGCTTATGTGTTGAAACTCCAAGCACATGAATCACGATATGAATTCTTGATGGAAGATTTGCATCATCTATCATATGATTCCTCAAATTCTTGTATCATTTGCACCATTGTCGATCACGAGTCACCCCACTATGAAAAAATATACTCCTTTCTTCATGACCAAGTAATCCTTGAAAGTCTAACCTAAAACAAAAAAATTCCAATCCACAATGCCTTATGCTATACCATCATTTCTTGTGACTTGTTTAGGAGGGGCCTAGATTATTCTTAGGTGTTTAGAACAAGAAGGGTCTAAGTGTACGTTAGCTGAAGTTCACAAAGGAAATTGTGGATCTCATTCTAAAGGCCTTGCCCTCACTTAGAAACTACTTAGAGTTGGTTATTACTAGCTCACTATGCACGCAAATGTAGTTTGATACGCTAAGTCTTACAAAAAGTGTTAAATGCATAGAAATCTGATATATGCTCTAAGCAAGGAGCTTAGTCATTCTACCATGAATTGTCCCATTCAATAGTGGGCATTTGATCTTGTGTGTCAAATCTATCTAAACTCATCAAGACACAAATTCATCATTACATCTACTAATTACTTTACTAAGTGGGTTGAAGCTTCCCTACTCACTATTGGTACAAGAAAATGGTGTTCATGTTTATCCTAAATTATATCATCTATCGATATGGAGTGCCTTCCTTCATAGTTAGTGATATTGGAGGACGATTCAAGAACAAGGACATATAGCAATTGTGTAAGAAATTTAAAATTAAACAACACTTCCCATCCATCTACTATCCTTAAGAAAATGGATAAGTTGGAGCATCAAACAAGACTATCCTAAAAATGTTGCATAAAAAAAGTTAATATGTCTAGTAGGGATTGCCATCTACAGATCAATCCCACTTTGTGGACTTAGAGAACAAACATTCACACACCAACAAGAGCTACTTCTTTCACTCTTGTCTGTAGGGGTGAGGTAGTCTTACCTATCAATGTAGAAATACCTTCTCTTAGAGTCTCCCTTAAAGGGCTTTTAATGGATGAAGACTATAACATATCACATATCTAAGAAGTTGAACATTTGGATGAACACAGACAAGTTGTGCTCAATCACCTTAGAGTCTATTAGAAGAGAATGTCAAAATTCTATAATAAGAAGGTGCATCATTACTACTTTGAAGTTGGTGATCTGGTCCAGAGAGAAAACCCAAAGAACCAATAGAATTATGAGAAATTAGGGAAGTTTGAACCCAATTGGCTAGGTCCCTACATCATCACAACCTCCTTTGGCTTAGGTTCTTATCATCTCTCTACACCAGAAGGAGAACAACTCATAGAATCTATCGATACCATACATTTGAATAGAATATATGTGCAACATTCTTCAAATCCAGAGTTCTTGTACATTGCATATTATCTTGAAAAAAAAAAAAAGATCATAAAATGTTTCTTAAAAAAAAGTGTATCCTGGTGTTTATCTCTCAACATACACCTTGTTGCCACCAAAAAAATCATAGAAAATCCTAAATTTTTTATCTTAATGAAAACCTGGTAAATAGGCATTTTGATGCATCCTCAAAAAAATACAAAAAAAATATATAAATATTAAAATAATTTTAAAAAGAGAAAAAGAGTCACAAACAAGAAAAATTCCTTAACAAAATCCTGGAAACAAGGGTCATAGTAGAAAAAATAGAAGTACTATGAAGAGGTGAAAACCTAGAAACAAGGATCACTTGTAACTTTTTGCTCCATCTATCAACTCTTAGTTTCACCTACAACTCCTTTTACTTCACAAAATATCTCTATGGTTTGGAACTAGTCTCTGTTTAAGTCTAAGTAAGGGGAAGTTCGATGCCATCTATGTCTCTAGGACAAAAGTGTTTTAAACACCACCCTAACTAGTGTTTCTCAATACTACCATTTCGACACCAATGTTTCTTAGTACTTATTAGATACACTACCTCAAAAATATTTATTGTTAAATAATCAAAGTGTGTCTCTTGACACTATCTATACTACTTGCTTGCAAGCACAAGTCTTAGAAATACCAATAATGGTCTTAAATATAATGATTGAACTAAAATGACTGAGGTAGTACTATGAATTTTCTTTATATGCTTTCTATTATTACTAATTTTTGTTGATGTTCCCTCAGTCTCTCAAGTATGTCAATTGACTAGAGGACTGGGGGCATGAGGTATATTTTCTTTGTCTTTTGTTTGTGGGTATGGTTTTGATGATCCTATATGCTTGATGCATCATGTTTCCATGATAAGATCCTCTATCATGATTGGAACACTACATATACCTAAACCTAATTAATTTGAATATTTAGGGCGAGTTTGGACTATGCTCTTGCTTGTCTATAATGTGTTTATTTATGCAAGACCACACTCATGGTTATCTCAACACTTATGCCTTGATGCTAGTGTAATCTTGCAATATCAACTGGAAACTTAGCCCAAGTCATCTTGGAATTTGTGCCTTGGATTTATATATTAGTTTTCTACATCTTTTATCGACAAAGATTATATTCATACTTTCATGGTTGTAGTGGCACTAGTGATGGTTTTATGATTTCATCGATGTCCCTCTAATAAAAATTGACGAAACTAAGGAGTAAATAAGACTTTTGCACCTTGCACTTTTTCATCTTGGATTACATTTTAGGGTTTTCATTTTTCATAGAGTAAGGAGAGAGTCTCTGTCTCATCAATATCAAATAAAATTTGGTCATCGTTCCTCAGCAACCAATTACAATGATCTCGTCTTTAATCTTCTTATATCTCTAGATCATCTCTTGATCACCTCTTGTTAGTCTTTCGATCATGTCTTGTCATCAATTATATCTCCTTCATCCCGAAAACAAGGGCTTGGCCTAATTTTCAACTTTCTTGGGTTTTCACTAAAATTGCACCCTTAATTTTGATGATTTAAATCTATTTTTGGAATCAAAATTGAAATCCAAATTCCTCTTCCTTGTCAAAGTTGTGATTTAATTTATTCTAGTAAAAAAAATTGACCTCCCTTCTAAGGCTTATCTATTAATTTACATGAGGCAAAATTGATCACATTTCTTCATAATCACTTCCTTTGACCTAATCTCAATCTTACATCATTCTAGTCAAACTTGGTCAAATTGGGGAAAATTTTCATCGTCAAGTGGTCAAACTTGGTCCACACACTCTTCAAATATATTTGAATCATTTACCAATAATCTTGGACATATCTAACATTGATTTGATAAAATCTATCTCATTTATGCATTACCTCACCATCATTTCAATTTTGATCCTAAGGGGCTAGGAATACTTTATCATCAAAATTGCAAATTAGTTATGATATCACCCTAAGGGACATCTTGGCTCCATTACTTTACATCAATTTGAGATTGTTTGATCTTTGACATAACTGATTTTAAAATTGCTCAAGACATTTTCTTAATCTGATAAGGGGCATATCAGTTATCATTGCATCACATCAATTTAATATCATCTGGCCAATCAGCTTAGTCCTAATATTCAATTTCATATCCTCACATAAAACTAAGCATCAACGGTTCTCACATTGATTCTCACTCAATCAAGTTTAGAGTTGGTATAACTGTTGTTTCATTCGATCAAGTTTGGAACCAAAGCTATCAAGCTTTCAAATTCAATATCCAATTTGGTTCAAAATTAATCAATAGTTATATTCTTTGTTTGATCAAGTTCAAAGTTACTATCTTTCAACTCAAGCTCACTTCTCTTCATTTAATCAAGTTTGGAAATAGTCTTTTTCCAAATAGTTCATCACTTCATATCAATTGTTCCACATCATCATTCTTTGAGTCAATGTGCTTCTCACATATTGACTCAAAGAGGGACAAATATAATCATCCAATTTTGGTCTAACAAAATATAATTCCTCTTTTTGAGTAATTAGATCTGAATACTAGACCACTATTGTACATCCAATCAATTTTTCATAATTAATTAATCAAAAATCCTTGATCAAATTATTATGCAATCATTTATTTGATTATATCCTAAAATTTGATCACTTTATCCTCAATTTATTTAATTAAAAGAACATGTCTCCTTTTAATCAAACAAAAATATTTTTTATCCTAAAGTGCACATGAAAATACATTTTAAAAATAATATCCCACCACTTGGGTGCACCTTTCAATGAGTGGAATCTTTTGACTTTTCAAAAAAGCTTTTGCCTCTTTACCTTAGCTGCTCATTATTTTGCCTCTTTGTCCCAACCTTTGATTTTTACTCTTAATACATGAGCACATGGATGAATCAAGATTTAATGTCCACCATTACTCAATCTTTTTCTTCTTAATCTTGACCGTCCACTCATTTCTAAATTTCTTTAAAAGGAGGCTCTCTCCCCATTCTCTCATTTAGATTTTGTTTTTGCTAGTGTTATGTTGTTACTTTATCATTCTATTTCTTGAGCTCTTGCATGATCATTCTAGCTTGTATTGTTATTTACTTTCTTTCATTTAGCATAGAGAATCTAGCTTAACTAAAAAAGGCATATTACTATCTCATCCATGTTAGCTTAACATTTTTCTTTTCTAGATTTTTCTTATTTTTCTTTATCTTGCATGCATTCATGGAGATATTTGGATGCTTGAAAAATCATTACATTATATCTATTTGAATCTTAAATTTCACAATGCACCTTGTAGGGGTCTTTCTTTGCTATATTTTAATAACCATCTTTATTGTCTATTAGATTCTTGCATGCCATGACTAAGAACCTATAAGTCGTCATAAGAGAGTTCAAATCTTCTCAAATATAAGGGTTTATAGAAGTGGCTATTAGTTTTGGTACACAAAATATAATAGTTACAGAGGAAGGATTTCCAAGAGATTTTGAACAAATAAGAATGCAATCAAAATTTAATATAAAATGTTGCTTCTTCTCACTCATGAATATCAATGACATATGATACATTCATTAATGCTATAAGACCCAATTGTTTCTTTATATAGAAGTTTAAAAAATAAGATAGGTACGTTTATCAATATACATGTACACTCTTAATCATAATATATTTCATTAAATAATTTTGTTACTAAATTACCTTTTGTAATTGGGGTGTCCTGGATTTCTTTTTTCATCTTAGTGTCCTGGAGCTAGGTGGGGTTCCCCAGCAAAAATAAAATTAACATAAGAGAAACAAATATGATAATACATGGGTTCAATTAAAATTATAAATAAGAGGTTTGAAAAATATGACACCACAAAGCTTTGTAGGCCATAGTCAATAGTAGAAAGCATCACATCATCGACTTTGGACATCCGAACCCTCAACAAGCCCTATAAAACACCAAATATTTTTTTGTAAATTATAAAAAAAATTTCATGACAACAAGAAATTATTCTATTTTTATGAAAATTTAAAAACTATACCTCATGTGTCAAAGCTATCCATGCATGTCTAGTCGAACGAACAATCTATGGTGTGCTTGTAGTATCATGTGCTACACCTTCGATTGCATATTATTTATATATTAATTTAGTTTATTTTATCAATAATAATTTATTTAATTTTATAAGACTTATATTATTAATTAATAATATGTTAAATTGCAAATAAACATACTTGCATCTACCTCCTAGAAAAAACCACCATCAACAAATTGCTTATGAGGGCACATCCTCATCAGCAATAAATGTTTGTCATCTACTCCCACAATGTCAACATGAATGGGATGTCAAACCATCCTCATTCATGTTACTATCTATCTTGGCACATATACACTAACCATTAGGGCACATATGCTCAATGGAATGGACTGAGCCAAATGGAGCAATTGATAATGATGGAGGTGGTACAAGTGTTGACGTACTGTCTACCTTGACTAACTATGTGTCATGCTCAATAATGACATTATTCAATGATGTAGCTGCTTGAAGGGTCTATAAATCCATAAAATCCTTCACTACTT
Organism: Cupressus sempervirens; assembly: GCA_028749045.1. Taxonomy (NCBI): domain Eukaryota; kingdom Viridiplantae; phylum Streptophyta; class Pinopsida; order Cupressales; family Cupressaceae; genus Cupressus; species Cupressus sempervirens. The sequence goes on along the minus strand of CM053786.1, from coordinate 707,640,221 downwards.
CTAGCACCCTAAAATGAAATATGATATTTTTAGCTAGATGCCTCCTATGTTGTAGTTCAACCACCCTAGGGGCCCCAACTATAGCATACACAAAAAATCTCCCTCTATATTAGAACTACTAAATATCAAAGGAATCCAACTTCTCACCAAGGAAAAACTTACAATATATCTTTCTCAAACAATATAAAGGTACCTCCCAATTATTATAGGGTGGTTGGTCAAATTCCATAAAACCACCTATCCCAGAATGAAACGCTCATCCTATTATGAACACACTAATGTATGGGAAATTGATTTGTAGTTACTTTTAAAGATTTATTAGTAATAAGATTAGTGAAAGTAACACATTTATCCCCTTTTTCACTTGATCTTATGATAAACCATCAACATAAAATGCATGACATCTATCCCTCCATGAACCCCATGTTGTAATCTCCCTAGACACCTCATTCAAACCATTGGCTAATTTTTCTAAGGTAGTGGCGAGGGATGAGTAGAGCACAAGACTAGAGGACCTCAACCTATTAACTAATATGGATTTTTGGGTAGTACTTTGTTTAAGGTGATTGATGAGATACACTTGTGTGACATCAATGCAAGCTATTGGAGGTCGCAAAGGGTTTGGATTTGGGTTTGGTGGTGGGTTTGGTAGTGGGTCTAGTTTGGCGATGGATTTAGGTTTTGTTGAAGGTTTTCTTATTGTGGAGCTACATTTTGAGGGTTTTCTTGTTTCTCATTTCCAACATTATCAATATCTTCCTATATCTAAAGATGCCTTTACTATCTTTTTTGTGGTTGGGGATTATTTTGTGAATCTAACATTAAACTAATTAAAGCATACTTAAAACACTTCAATAAATCCCACTTAATTGAAATTTAAACAAATATAAATAAAAAATAATTTCTTACCTATTTGAGAGTGTGGAATGCTTGCAAATTGATACAAATCCAATGAAAACAAGAATGCAATCGAGTTTAGGCATTTTTCCTTCCTCCTCTCTCCTTCAAACTTAGTTTTGGCATGGAAAATGGTAGTCAAAATAAAGGTTTTAAAAATTTGTTATGGTAGTCAAAATACAATCATTAGTGTCATTTGATTTCCACAATCCATTAGTAATATCAAATTTTTTTTGGAATTTGATTGTGTTTGGTTTTTTTAGCATCAACATTTTGGATCACACACAATGATCCATCATTAGGATGAAGAGCAAGAGAATAGAAAAAATAAGTATATGTATTGTTTCTATTCTCTTGCTCTTCATCCTGATGATGGATCACTATGTGTGATTCGAAACATTGATGCCAAAAAAACCAGACACAATCAAATTCTAGAAATTTTTTGAAAATACAATCATGTTTTGTAAAATATAAGTATTTTTTATGGCTTGGAAAAGGCTTCAATGTACTGAACCTAGTTTTTAAAAAAAATTGAATAAAATGAGCACATCATGAAAAGTTTTTATTTATTTATTTAGGAGTTGAATACATTTTTGCACACCATCTTGGTGCACTTACTTGCATATATTTTATCTATATTCATTGAGTGTGTGTATACAAACACACACACATATAATTTAAATGTAGGTTCTTATATTTTATTAGAAAAAATATATATATATAGAAAAATATGGAAGTTTATGTGCATCTATCATTTTGATCTTTAAAAAAAATAGAAATATATATGTGTGTGCACTAGTTGTCTTTCATACACACACATATATACACACATACACACACATACATATACACACACGCACAGATATATATACATATATATATATACACATATACATACATACATACATACATACATATATATACACACACACACACACACACACACACACACACACACACACACACACACACACACACACACATACATATATGAACATGTATACATATACAAATATATATGTAGACATATACATACACACACACACATATACATACATACATATACATACATATACATACATGTACATGTATATATATACATATATATGTATGTATATATATTTAAATATGTATATTTCTGATACAGTACAAGATAGGTGTACCTCCAAAGGAGATGACCTAGCCCCTATCAAATAATCACACAATGGAGATATAATAATAACACAACGATTTAGATCAAATGCAATATCTATTCTCATAATATAATCATAATATTTACATCCAAAACACCTGATTGTAAGGCCTTTTGGATTACGACCAATATGAAGAAGAATCCAATTCAATCCTCATGTGAGAAGATCCACCTCCAAGTCATCATCCCTCAGGATGCTCCTAGCTATTCCATGCTCAACTCCATGATGAATCGTCACTCTATACATCACAAGACCCTCCAATTATACTAAATAAATCCATAGGTCAACCTAGCAAGTTACATTAAATAAACACTCACATTAAATAAATACTCATATTAAATAAATACTCAAGCCACAAGTTGGTCGAGTAGAGTAAAAAATACTTAAGTCGGGCTCAAAGTTTACAATAATAACTATCTCATAAGGTAAAATAATATTATGTGACCTCATCCATAGGTCCACATGCCATCCAAAAATCCATATCTAGGATTGCACAAGATAACTCCCATAGATCGAAGCTCACAGAGATAATCTCCAAAATCCACCCAGAAAATAAGGAACGTGTTACCAATAGCCACCAAAAGAGCTCTAACTCTAACAAAGTCCATCCAATCATTATGTTCTCATAGGAAAATTTCCACGAATATACCTCAAAGATAACCCTAACCGTGTGAAACATAGCATCCACAAAACCCAAGGTTGATGCTCCTGCATCACCAACATACATGATTGTCAACTACCCAAAGATGCTCATGCATCAGACACCCCAAGTGCAAAAAAAAATCTCATTAGTTGGAAGAAAATCTTCTAGGAATCAACACATAAACCCTGAATTGGTTCTTCACATACATGTCCTCCAAGTTATCAACTTGTATACTCTTGCCTTTGATCCACTTCTGTAACTCCTTTCCTACAACAAACAACTTTACATCTATCCTCGATGTGCCATGGGTCTATTTTCCACATTGATCTCTAACCCTTTGAGAATCCTTCAACTCAACTCACCTACCAACACTCAGGTTCATCCTACCATGTTTAGCATCCTGCAAAGGAATTAAGGAAAAAATTGTGGCACCCTTTTCAACTGTAAAAATATTGTTGACATAATCATGCACTGCCCTACAATCATATTGCCAAGGTCTACCAAGTAATATGTAAAAACTATTCATGTCCACAATACTTGATCCACATACTACTCAATTTGAAAATTAGCAATACACTTCTCCCTGACTTCCAAAGCATGTTCATCTTACAACCAACTGACTCTATAAGGACACGGATGTCTTACTCTCTGCAAACCATGTTTTTGAACCATCACCTTAATAACTAGGATATCAATACTACTACCATCCAAAATTAAATTTGAACATTTACCTCCAAACTTACATCAAGTCTTGAACAAGTTTCTTCTATGGCAAGGTTCTAACATCTTCTTTCCAAATAATACTCACCAAACCAACAAGTTATCTTCCACCTCAAGCTCATTCATTGAATTCTCATTCTCATTTACTACAACAACTCTTCTATCATCGATCTTCCTATCAATATTGGGACATTACAATGATCTATGTCCTTCTTCACCACACTTGTAGCAAGTTCCTTTAAGTCCACCTCTACTTCTTTTATTCCTTTGTTCAACAAATTTCAGTTCATCCTTAGCAATGTGTTTATCCTTCACCAAGTTTTCCTACTTCTCCTTCCTCTAATAATTTCCTTGATGCCTTCTCTTCAACTTATCTTCTTCCTTCAAAGCATACTAATAGGCATCCTCAACTAAATCAATCTTCAACATACCAATCTCATCTTGAATATTGAATCTCAAACCATTAATATATCTATCCACCTTTTCCTTAGAAATTTCTTTATGTCCAAACCAAATAGTTAACTTGTAGAACTCCTTGGTATAGTCCTTTATAGTCATATCCTTCTAGTTTAGATTCTATAATCTCTTAAGCAACTCAAGTTCATAATCAACAAGAATGAACTTAGCCTTCAATTTTATTACCATCTATTTCCACCTAGTAATCTTCATAGCACCTTCTTCCTCTCTATCTTGCTACGAATTAGTCTAAACCAACCTCACTCTTAGTAGATCACTAATATCCTCTAACTCAAAGTAGTCTTCTAGCTCACCAATCCAATCAATCAGGTCCTCATGATTCAAAGTAACCAAAGAATTATAAACCTCCATCTTATTCTTTAGTTTCAACTGAACTCCAAATTTATCCAATTGACTAGTTATTCTTCCACATATCTCTCCATCTCATTGGTTCTATATTCTCCACTAGATCCAAAAACCTAAAAACCTTTAGTAGATATTTTATAACCATATTCTGTACTCATGTTCCTTAGTACACCATCTATAGCTCTCATGATCTTAGTGATCATATCATTGTTCATCAATTCCATCTTAGATTTGAAATCCAATCCAACCTTCTCTGAAATCTTAGTCTCCATAGCATCATAGAGATCTCCAATTTCCCTAGGGTCCAATCTTCTTAGAGACATCCTCCAAGATCTTTGTAAACCCTCTACAAGAAATCCTTAACAATCACCAACCAAATAAAATCTTTGCTTTGATACCACTTGATGTAGTGAAAGGAAGGTGTACCTCCAAAGGAGATGAACTAGCCCCCAACAAATAACCACACAACAAAAATATAATAATAACATAGAGATTTAGATATCATCCCTTAGGATGCTCCTAGCTACTCCATGCTAAACTCCATGATGAATCATCACTGTAGACATCCAAAGACCCTCTACTTATACTAGACCAAGCCACATGTCATCATAGAAAATTACATTAAATAAACACTCACATTTAATAAACACTCAATCCATAAGTTAGCCTAGAAGATTAAATAACACTTAGGAAAAGCCTCAAGTTTACAATATGTTGAATTTGAGGAAAGCTCAACCCCCAGCTTCCAAGAATCAATGTATGCAAATTCCTATCATAGAAAGAGAGGAGAAAATATATGGAGGATGAAATTCACATTTCTATTAGAAAGGAGACATTCTTGATGAGCAAAGAGAGAAATTTATATTCAATAAAAAAGTATTGTTACAAAGAGAGATCAATCTTTATAAAGGAGATAAAAACCCTAAGCATGACAATAATTAAAAGAACTCATTAGTATATGCCTAAATTTTAGCTTAAGTAAAATAGAGTTAATAAGAAAAAACCTTATTACTCTAACAATCTCCCCTTAAGATAAATTTTGTGAGTAGCTAAAAACCTAGAAAATACTATTGAAAATAAATTTGGGTGTTGGCAACAAAGGCTTGATTAGGTACCCAAGCACAACCAAATATTTGTAAAGAGGAGAAATAGAGAAAACCACATGGGAAAAACCCTACTCCAAGAAGAGATGGAAAGAATGTTAATAGAAATAGTGAAGGACTAAAAAAGCTTCCACATTAGAGAATGGTCAAGAAGATAGAAAAAAAAGGATGATCATGAAGAACACCACTTAAGCATGTAGAAGTTGCGAAGCTTTGTCAAAAAGTAACTGTAGATATGAATAACCTTTACTAAAATATAACATGACCATGTAGAGAAGACTATAAGTTGCACGAGTTTCCTTAGAAGACACTACGCAAATCAGGGGGCACACAAATAAAAATAATTGAACTCAAAGATATAGATGGCACAAAACACCAAAGCTTGAAGAGCTGATCAATCGAACATGGAAGGTTACAACCAAAGTAGGAACAAAAATAATAGTGTCTATATGGGAAGTGATCCATCTCACCAAAATTCATAGGTACTTTTTCTTCCTAGTAAATAGGAACAAATACAAAATACATAGCTCACTCCATCAGACCAAGGAAGCATGAGAACCAAAAGAAGAAACCCCCCTAATGCAAACAAGGGTGAGGTGATAGGAAACTGGAAAAGTGGGCCAAAAGAATTGCATGTCAAATAACCATGATTGAGATGCGCAAAAGAATACATATGTGTCTACTAAGGTGACCAATCTTGGACATTCCATGAGGCTAATGTCATAGAAGGATGAACTCACACAAAGGAAGATGACAAAAAAAGGAAAAATTTCAACCCCCCCCCCATGTCACTTAATTAGAGTAGTGCATGTATAATAAGGCACAAGATATGGTGAATCCTAATAATAAAGTAATTTGTATGAGTTTCCTTAAGTCCAGATGTACCAATTTCACTTTTAATCACTTCAAATACTTTAGATCTAAACATTTAGTACTCAGTCTCTATAGAAAATAATCTGCAACACAAAACTTGCAGTCCATTGTCCTAGTAGTAATAAACTTCGTAGAATGTAAAACATATCAAATAATATCCACACAAGTATGACACCAAGATTTAACATGGAAACCTAATTTGGGAAAAAACACCAGTAACATGCTACCAATTTTCACTCTTTTGAAGTGAGATCTATGAGGAGTCAACCCTATTAAAGGTTACAAAACACACTGTTAAGTGTGATCTTGTTAAAGGATTTAATCACCCTGTTAGGAGTAGCCTTGCTAGAAGACTTTTAAACATTCCATTAGAATGTCACCTTGATTAAAGTATTTACAAATGAATATTAAGTCAACCTTGACTAAAATATTTTAAGTGATACAATGGTTAGAAAGTAACAATGAGTTGATATGATAAATACAACTCACTTTGCAAATACAAATCGCAATGTAGCTCATCTGCTAAGTTGTTTACTAGAATCCATTCATGTATCCTATTGAAAGTTTATTGGGAAACTAAGATACTGAGAGGGGGTGAATCAATATCTAAAAAAAATGTATCCTTCAAAACAAGTTGACTATATTCACCATATTAACCATCTCATATCTAGCTTATGCATAACATAACTTGAAATATCAAATGCTGAAATAAATCTAACTATGTATCACATCCATAAAATGTAAACACATAACACAAAGATTTTGGTAACCCTGAAACCCTCCAAGGTGAAGGTAAAACTAGGGTGGGGATGAAAACCACAAACCTTCACTACTACTATAACAAAGTTAGCTTATTAAGACTACAAATTTCATCACTTTTGATGATCTACCCTGTGAGAGTTATGCCCTATTAAGAGCTTTACAAAATTTTGAGGTCCACCTTAATTAAAGGATTTAACACTTATTAAGAGATTTACAAAGGCTTGTTAGGACAACTCTGTTAAGAGATTTCCCCTTATTCAATATACCAAAACTGATTCAATACTTGATCCTTTGGTGTACACTTCCAATGTTGATTATGGATCTCCTCCTTCCAATCTATGATCTAATCTCTTATCTAATATATATTTATTCTATCCTTCATTGTTTCACTAGGTTTCTAAACTCTCGTTACTTCACAACTTTTGCTTGCAGCCTCCAAAACCTAACTTCTTCGCATAATACTTTGCTTCCTTTCTCTTCTTATGTACACAAACTTCTCATCTCTCGTCTCTTCTAAAATAGGGTTTTCATGTGCCTTTTTAAAGATATATGTAGAGTCTTATAGATGTTTCCCTTTTTTCCTCTTCATTAAATTGGTTTTCCTCCCTTTGTAGGGATCAATGATCCATGTCAAAATGTGTAACAACCATTGTAACAAACTCTACAATCATTAGATTTTATTTACTTTTCATCTCGAAATGTTTTACCTCAAAGTTTGTACCATTTCAGACATTCTTGTTCACTCTATGTTTCTCAAAACATACCATCTCTAATGCTTAGTCATAACTAACTCATCTCCTTCTATATAACTCAACATCTATATGCTTTTTCTGCTCAACATTTATTGAACTTAGATTATATGGAAGCTCTTGATGACCAAAGACTTGCTCATCTCCTATAGAGCTTGACATACACATTATTATTTACAAGTCTTTACATGACTTGGCCTATATAGAGTAACTTGGTCGCAATGATGACCAACTAACTCTACCTTATATATGACTAAGTGTTTAAGACTTTAATAGACAACAAAAATTAGAGAGACCAATAATCTCCGCCTTTGACATTAGTTTTGTTATGATTACATCTTTACATTACAAAAAAATAGTACTCCCTCTATGCCTATGACTCAGTTATTATAGAGCTTCAAAAATTTCTCTTTTTTTTTAAATATAGTATTCAATACATATTTTACATGACTCAAAATAGTTTGGTGTAGCTTGTCATACCTTTGTTCTGACTTCTATTTTGCATATGAGCTCTGCATCTCTGATTAATCATTTTTGTCTATTCTATCATCTTATCTATCCCTCAATTTATCTTCATCCCTTGATTTTTCTTCACCTTGTCTACCCACCTTGATTTTGTCACTTATGTCTACTGTTGGGGCTTAGTAGATGGAATCAAACCATATTTATCAATAAATGGTTTATGAGTTTGAATGATCATGGCAAGAGCATGATCCCATGTGGTTCATACTGATTCTAGAACTTGATTCTTTAACTCCAAATTTGTAGATAAGTCAATTAAGTTGTCAACAATAGAAGTATTATGATCTCGTTGAACTAGATCCTTTGTTGAAGCCAAATATTGTTACATAATCTCCAAGTGAGGTATCAACATTAATTTTATGGAGATAAGCTTGGAATGCATTCTTCTATCTGTTGTATGTAGCTCGACCAACCTCCCTTGTGCAAACAATAATCTATTGTAATGCATTGAGCTTGAACAAGCTAACTGAGAGATAGATTTTCTTGATAAATTCATATCAACTTGAATCTTTTGAATGTTTGCTTGAAACTCATTTGTAAATCTAGGTGCAACACAAAGAATATTGTACATATCTTTCATTTTATTAACAATTTCTTCCAAAATTTGTACAAGTGCCTAAAATTCAACTTTTATTACTAAAATTATAGTAGAAACTTTCTCCAATACTTTATTTTCAAACTTTTTCTCAGACTAGGCCATTAGCTTTTCATTTGCTTCAATATCCTTAGTGTTGAATTTTTCAACTATTTGTACTAACTAAGAGATAAAGGGGGTTTGTTCATCAATGTTCTATATATCAAAAGAATCAAAAAATGTCCTTGATATCATGAAACCCTTTCCTTTTTTGATACTTTCTCCTCATCTCTTCTTGCCTTTTGTTTCTTTCGAGAATGTCTTCCAAGATAACATTTTGCTCAAATGTGTGATTCTTTAAATCCCAATCTAGTAACTCAATAACTTCATCCAGGGTAATAATAGTACTTGAAGAACTATCCTTATTTTCTTTTCCCTTCTTTGGAGTGATTCTTCTCGACACAACTAGATTTAGAGTAGTTGAGGGGGTTTCACCACTCAGTCTAACTTGTATTTTAGTGCTAGAGACAATAGTAGTATCACTCGACATGAGTTTATCTAAAGGGCCTTGCACATGTTGTGTAGAATCTATCAATGTTGGGATTAGAATGTAAGTTGGCACACTTGGCTTGGACTATGAAACTATATTCTCTTTTTCTTTCTCCTCTTCTTTTTGTATTGTCTCCTTATTTTCATCATTTGGAGGTCCTGAGACATGTGGTCCTTCTTGACCTATAGTAAACCATTCTAGATTTGATTCCTTTTCTTGTTCCTTCTTCTCTTTTTTCTCCTTGACATCTATAACCAAATATTTGTTTGCGAGGTCTATTGGAGTTGTTACTCAAGTTGTTTTATTTGTTCATTAAAATAAACACATTGGACTTGTGTTTCTCCTACCTTAGGATAGTCATTTATTATTTGTATTATAGGAATGTATGGTGTAGTAGCATAAATATGAGACATATTTCCCTGTGGGCTCGGCATACCTGAATCTTCTTCACCACTATGATCATCTTCAATTGCTATGGTGTCCACTTACTTCTTCTATTTATCTTGTCTTGTTTTTAGTCAAAAAAATCTTTTCCACAATAATTCATTTTGTTGTGCAATAACCTCAACTTTATTTTATAAAATCATGAATTTTCTATATTCAAGATCAAATCTATTCCTATACTTCTCAAAAAATGTTGTTTTTTTCTTATTTGTTAGCTTAGGCATGATTTTGGAGAATGTGCCTTCTCTTATTTTCTTTTCAAATACAGTTTCTTGTTTCCACTTACCATCAAGTATACTATACAAATCATTAGGAATCTTATTTTCCATCTCTATAGGTGCTAGCTTGAACTTAGCCATCATCTCTGACATGGCCTCCTCTACTCTAGACTTGTTTATGGCAATCATTGTATCATACTTTAAGAATCTAAATTTTGATAATCTTGTAGAGTTTCTGATATTGTCACATACCTCTTCAATAGTTTTAGGCTTTATATGCACAATGACTCGGTGGTGACCAGGTTCATTAGATTCAGTTCTCTCTACATCTTCCTCTTCAACATCCTTTTTCTTTGTCAACTTTCTTCTCTTTGGCTAACCTCTAGTGGCTAGCATTTTTCTCTTGACTCTACTTGTTCCACTTGAATCTTTGCTATGCTTGGTAACCTTTACAACACCTTTCTTTTTTTGTGGTGTGACATCGACTGCTACCTCTACCTTGGTTCTCGGTCTTGGTGGTGTAGGAGGAGAGAGGGGATTAGATGTTACCTTCTTTTCTTCATTCCTCTCCCTAGGCTCAATGATTTTTATTGTTTTGGCCTTCTTAACTAGTGGTGTGACAAGTGCTCAGGGTTTCCCCTATTTCTTTGCACCTTCTTCCTCTTCCTTTACATCATTGTCATTTTCTTGATCCTTTCCAAGACCTTGTGTTAGCATTAAAGGTTCTTTACCTTTCGTTTGTGTGCCTAGTTTTCCTTCTAGGTCTTTAATTATTTTCTTTCTCCTTTTATTAGTAGAAGCAATTTTAATATCTACAATTATTCTATCTTTTGCTTCTTCATATTTTCCAAAGGGCTTGGCCTTTGCATTAACTTCTTCATTAAGTAGTGCAGTAATTGCCACACTCACATAATCAGTATCAATTTCATAACCAAAAGGTTTAAGCTAGGCTACCCTCAACTTAACTGCTTGTACATATGTGTAATCAATATCAACCAAAAAATACACATCATTATAATGCTTTTCAACTAAATATGTTCGAATCCTTAATCTCTTTCTCATTTTCTATTTGAATTCTTCAAAATATCCATCTAGAACAATCTCAAAATTTTCTCCTAAATTTGCAATATAGTCACTAATCTTCCTAGTGGTAGGTTTTCCTTGTTCCCATACAACATTTCCAATAGTAGGAAAATAACTCTGAGTATAAAAGAAAATATACATGATCAATGATCCAAACTTGTACATTTAATTATTTGCTTCTTGGATTGATACTAGGTTCTCTTCTAGTTGCAACCTTTATAGATTGGCAAGATCATATTCATGATCTTTCATCACAATTTTCCATGCCTGATCAATGATCATACACAACACACTATTCAGTTAGTTTGACTGATAAAATTTATGAGAGATTACTCTAACTACAAACTCAATCAATGGATTAGTGATGGTTTAAATAGACATGCCACATCCATTCCACTCAGCCTTGGTATTTTCCTTAATAGCTTCTTTACTCTAGAAACACATTGTCTGTTGGAATACTTTAGAATAACTAAGAGGGGCATGAATCAGTTATCCAAGGTCCAAATGTACAAATAAAACTTATCAGTACTTAACAAATACATGTGTATGCATTGATCATCCAATATCTCAAATCATAGTATATTACTGTCTTCGGTCAAATGAACTTTGTAGAAATATAAACTTGAAATATCACAAAATCATTCACATAATTTGACACAAGGATTTTACATGCAAACCCAATTTGGGAAAAACCACCAGTAACATGCTACCAATTTTCACTCTTCTGAAGTGAGCTCTACGAGGAGCCAACCCTATTAAAGGTTACAATGCACGTTATCAAACGTGACCTTGATTAAAGGATTTCAATCACCTTGTTAGGAGTGGACCTTGTTAGAGGACTTTAGAACAATACATTAGAATGTCACCCTATTAAAGGATTTACTTATGACCATTAGGTCAACCTTAATCCAAAGGATTTATCAAGATTGATAGAGTTGTTAGAAAATAACAGTAGGACTTGATCTGATAACAAAAATACTCACTTGTAGATTACAAATTTCTTATTTAATCCTCCATTCTTCTTGGCATTCATTCCTCTTCATCTTTGACAACTTGTTCACCCTTAAAGCCTTCACCTCCTTAAGCCTTCATGTTCTATATGCCAACTGCAAGTTCATTTCTTTAGCCACCAAATGAAGCAACACCTCAAGAATCCTTGGCTATCTCTAATTCATAATATGACACTTTTCTTCTGGCATGTTATTTCATTATATAGATAATTTAGATCTTTTTTTGCTTAATCACAATCATCCATATTAAAGTTAGGTCAGATTCATCAAATCTACCCTCTTTTCCATTTTGTTGCCTTCAAGAAACTTCACTTACAATCCTCTTCACATTCATCTTCAAATGATTTATCTTAAATTTTGTGCTACCATCTCATCATACTTATCTTCCATATGCTTCACACAATTTAAGAAATCAACTTTATCAGCTCAGATTTGTCAAATCTTTGATCAAACTCATTTTACTGGCACTCGGCAATAACATGTTGTTTTCTTAGCAATAATTTTCTTCTGATGCTCAGTCAACACTAGGTTGCTCGACATACACTAAGTCTTCACTCGATCGGTCATTACTAAATTTCCTTCACTTCACACATATTAAATTTCTCTTTTCTCAGCTTCAACTATCTTTCCTCTCAACCTGCACTAACTTGCTTGGCTTCCACTATTTGCTTGGTCAGGCTTGGCAAACACATTTCTTTTCTTAGTCTCCTTCTTATATTTTCTCAAGTATCATTTCATTGTAGCCTTAAGAAGATAAACAAAACACTATATCATTAGAGTCTTTCTTGGTCTTAGTGCTTCTTTTATACACCGTATAACTCAACCTTTCTCTAGGTACTCTTATTATCCTTTATTTTCAAATTCTCTTCATCAATCAATCAAATGAAAGCATTCAGACCAAATCAGCAATTGTCTTACCAACAAATAGAAAGCTTGATATTGGTGACAAAATAATGATTTTTCCATGATAGGTTTCATCAATCTTCCTCATTTCTATACTTTAATAATCATCTTCATTTCAACATTGTCTTCTTTTTATCAAATTTTGGATAACCAGTGACAACATGAATCATCTCCTTTGTAATCTTGATCAACCCATTCTCTATCCATAACTCCATATCATGCATTTGGCTCAGCACAACCTTGATCCATTCAATTTTGAAATTTCTTGGAAAATATAGGGCACACATTAACCCTTTTCTCTCAATAATATTGAACTCATCCTTTAGTACTCCTTCATCACACAATTTATGATATGCCACACAAATTTCATATTCTTCAACTTCGCCAATTTTACATGTATAACAATTCCATACATTGTGAATCATAATAAACTTAGGTGGTATCTATGATAATGCACCCATTGGATCTCCTTTCATAGAAATTTTAGGTATAGCACAGTATTTAGGTGCAAACAAGTTTCATTCTTTACCAATTAAACATTACTTACCTCTTCTCCTTGACTCTTTGCCACTGATGATGATGTCATTTTCACATTTAGAGGTTTGAAATATTTCTTTATGAATAAATTGGCACAACTTAAAATTAGTACTCGATCACACTTCTACTACTGGTTTGCTTTCAATTGCCTTAAAATTGCTTCACAAGTTGCTCAAGTTGCTCAATGATCTCAAAATTTGAATGCAAGGTGTCTAGAATGCCTTCGAATTTTCAATATATACCTTCATTCATTCAAATTAGGGTTCTCATAAATGTTGTGTCCTTTGTTAGGTGGAATCCAACCGTCTCAAGTCATCATTAACCTTTTGAACTCGATATTTATTATATAGCCCAATCAATACCATCTAACTTGACCTATACATAAATTTAGTCATTAGGATACTTGGTCCATATTGCAATACTTAGTCAATATAGACAATGTTACTGATGCTTGGCAATTAAGATGCAAATGATTCCATTGCACTTTTCTTTCCATTAATCTGTTCTAATGCATCTTGTCCTATGCAAATATGAACTTTGCCACAATTTATGTTAGGAATTGATGTAAGATAAGTCATTAAATATATAGTTCCTTACATACCTTTCTTGATCAGTTTGAGGTGGTGTGATCACCTTCTCCATTGGATTAGGTGATTTTAACTTTATTTGTTCTGTTGCTTCCAACTTCCTCCTTTTTCTTCCAGGTTTTATTCATCTCCTTCATTGTTTGTTTAACACCTATTTTTCCTTTACCTTTTATGTGTTCATTGTTTCATATTGGTGCTCGGTTCCTATAGTTATTGCTCACATATCCAACCTTGTGACAACTAAAACAAACTTTCTTAGGTTCATTTTCATGCCTTTTGTTTGTCTAGTTAGACTTTGCATGTGATCTACATTCATGTGTCTTATGTCCATACTTTTAACAATCATAGTAATATCCCTCAAATCTAGGGCAATAGGTGTATAGCTCATTTTTTATCTACACTCATGTACTTGATGTCCTTACTTCTTGCAATAAAATAGTTACCAATAAACTTAGGTTTAGGATTTTTCATACCATTCTTTCTTTTGCAAATGTTTCTTGTATGTCCAAGTTTACCACAATGATAACATGTAGGTTTTCCTTTAGATTTTACATTCCTTAGCTCTCCACTCTTGGATGATTCTACTTCTTTAGTAGATGAATGTTGCTTTGTATGCCCTAATCCATAGGTGTTACTAGATGACCTAGGTGATCTCATCAATTCTTCAAAATATCATATTGCTTCTCTGGGTTTGTTAATCCTTTCCACAAGTTCTTTTCCAAATCTTAACTCATTTATTAGTAGGTCACTTTTTGATCTCAGATTTTCTATCTCCATGTCTTTCCTATTCAGTTCATGATTTGTAAGTACCAATTGATTCACCATGTCTAGTTGAGTGTTGTAATATTTTGTACATTAGATGACCTTTCTTCAAGTCTGATAACCATTTTTATTTTGTCTTCTTCAGCCACAACTTTGTCTTCTTTGGATTTCTTCTTTTGTTCAGTCATTTCACATAGCCTTACTAACTGGATCATGTTCTCTTTTCAATCCTCTAACTTCTTCATTCAAAATATTGTTCTTCTCCAATAGATCTATAATGGCTGCATCACTTTCACTACAACTTCCATCATCAAGAAATCCTTGTGTATCAACTTCTTCATAAAGTGTATCATTATGTTGAATAGCCATATCTTTTCTCTTTCTTAGGGATTTCCTCAGTTCCTCTCTAGCTTCTTCAAGTTGTTGTAGTATGAGCTGGATGTCAATCATTTGATTGCCAATAATCTTTCACAATTTGTAAGCCTCCATCTTCGATATTTGAACTCTTAAGTCATTAAAATTACTTGAAGAGAACTAAGCCTCATACCAATTGTTGGAAGTTTATTGGGAATTTGAGATACTAAGAGAGGGGTGGTGAATTAAGATCCATAAAACTTTTATCCTTCAAAACAACTTGACTATATTCACCATATTAACCATCTAATATCTAGCTTATGCATAACATAACTTAAAAATATCAAATGTTGAAATAAATCTAGCTTTGTATCACATCCATAAAATGTGAACACATAACACAAAGATTTTGGTAACCTAGAAACCCTCCAAGGTGAATGTAAAACTAGGGTGAGGATACCCATAAATATTCACTACTGTAGCAACAAAGTTAGCCCATTAGGACTACAAATTTGATCACTACTGATGATCTACCCTATGAGAGGTCTTCCCTGTTAAGAGCTTTGTAGGTCTACCTTGATTAAAGAATTTAACACTTACAAGTAAGTAAGGATTATGTTAAGAGATTTACAAAGTCTTATTAGGACCACTCTATTAAGAGATTTACCCTGATTCAATATGCCAAAACTGATTCAGTACCTGATCCTTTAGTCTGCACTTCCAATGCTAATTATGGATCTCCTCCTTCCAATCTTTGATTTGATCTCTTATCTGATATATCTTTATTATGTCCTTCACTACTTCACTAGGTCTCTAAACGCTTGTTACTTCATTACTTTCCCTTGCAACCTCCAAAACCTAACTCCTTAGCATAATACTTTTCTTCCTTTCTCTTCTTATGCACACACTTCCCATCTCTCATCTCTTCTAAAATAGGGTTTGGATATTACTTTTTAAAGACATCTATAGAGTCTTATAGATGTTTCCCTTTTTGCATTTTCATCTAATTAGTTGTCCTCCCTTCATAGGGATTGGTGATCCATGTCAAAATAAGTAACGACCATTGTAACAAACTCTATGATCATTAAATTTTTTTTGCATGTCATGTCAAAATAGTTTACCTCAAAGTTTGTACCATTTCATACATTCTTGTTCACTCTGTGTTACTCAACACATATTGTCTCTGATTCTCAGTCGTAACTAAATCTACTCTTTCTATATGAATCAACATCTATATACTTTTTCTACTTGACATGTACTAAAATTGGCTTATATGGAAGTACTCAATGACCAAAGACTTGGTTGATTCCTATAGAGCTCGACATATACATGATTTTTTACAAGTCTTTACATGACTCAATCAATATAGAGTAACTTGGTCGCAGTGATAACCAACTAACTTTGCATTATATATGACTAAGTTTTTGACACTACAAAACTTAGAGAGACCAATAGTTTCCATCACTATCTCTGATCTACTTGGAAAAACCTTCAAGCAACCACTCTTTTCCTCTTCTCTACTCCTCCTTTTTAGCCTTCTACTCTAGTTCACTAGTAAAAAAAATTAGAAACTACTAGCCTCATTAGGTTAGTCCTTATGCCTCCTTAAATAGGTAAATATGATCTTTTTTCACTTAAACATCACCATTGATCTTAGGGTTAGGTCAGATTCATTGAATCCTTTCATCATTTCATTTCTTCCTCTCCTTCTAGATATTTCTCAAAACTTCTCTTTGAATCCATTTCTAGAAACTCAAACATGGTTTCTCAAGAATTAAATGTTCCAACTCATCAATACTTATCCTTCATGTGACTTGGCCAATGCAAAATTTTAACTATGTCGTCTGGGAATCTCAATTCCTTCACAAAACAAAAAAATCCCAACACAGCCAAAACTATGTTCCTTAGCCTCGGTCATCACCAGATAAATCAGTCAATACTAACTATCTTTTTCATCTTATATTATGTTTTCTTAGTCTAGTTTTTCTAATACTTAGTCTTTACTGGTGCTCAGTCGACACTATATTTTATCGGCTTCTACTATTCATTTAGTCGACACTAGCACAACTCAGCTTCAACTATAAGTTCCTTTATCTTCTACTTTGTAGCTTAGTTTAGCCTATGCATTTGGTCCTTCATTTATCATCCCTTCTAGGCTTCAACACAACTATCTTCTCCACTTAGTGTTATGATTAAACAACACATTATCTTGTCAAAGTCCAACTGGTCCAGTTCCCATTGTAATTCCACATAACTCAACCTTTCCACTAGGTCCTCTTGTTATCTCTTCTTCTCAAATCCTCTTCATCAATCATCTTGATATAGAACTCTACTTAGGTAGTAACTGTCTCACACAATAAGGTTTTACATTAATGAAAACATAGCAATTGTTCCAATTGTAGTTTTTGACAATCTCCCTCTTTGGAATTGATGACAACACCTCACTTCATATTACCATGCAATCCAAAAAGTCATTCAAGTATCCATTTGATTTGATTATGTCAATTCCCTCTATGTTCAATAATAGATCTTCATTAATATCCTTAGTTTTATTCCGATTCTCATCTTAGTGTCCAACAATCTCTCAGATCTCATCTTTTAGTTTCATTATGATTCTTAGCCATGCAACACTGATAGGTAACACCTCTAGAAATTAATTGTAACATCTTACAACTTCATATCAGAACATGAACTCCCTCTTTCTCATTACTCCATAGGTAACTACTTCATAATATCTCCATCTTTCATGTATGACTTCTCTCATCTATAATCTCTCCCTCTTTACTCATGTTTCCATAATAACTATATAATCTCTCCTTCTTTGATGACAATGCCAAAGACACTTCAAAATCTCCAGTTAACTCTTTCTTATACATCTTCAACATGTAGATATTTCTTTGTTATTTCTTTGATCTAGGTTAACCCTCTATCATATAGCTTATGATTGATTTAACATCTTACGCTTCTCCCTTCACAAATTTAGGCAGGTCCTAAAGTATGACCTTCTACAGCAATTTGTAAGATATTCTGATCAAAAAATTTGATGCAGAGCTCCATCTCAGCTTAAATAGCCTCATTTAGGGAAATCTTCTCCAATTTACCTCTTAGATACTCATTTGCATCCTTAGGTAAAGATTTTGTGAATATATTAGCTATTTGTTCCTTTGTATTCACATACTCCAATCTCACTTCTTTGTAGATTGTACCAACTCTCTCAAGTAATGACATTTGATAAAAATGTGCTTGGTTTTGGTGTGCATCACATGATTTTTAGATATTCTTATAGCGCTTGTGTTATCCCAAAATATAACAACAGGTTCAATGATCTCTTGTTTCATTCCTTTCAACAATTTTTTGATCCACACTATGTTAGAACAATTAACTGTTGCTACTACATATTCAACTTCAACTATAGATTGGGAAATGCAATTTTGCTTCTTGCTTGTCCAAGAAACTAGTCTTTTTCCTAGAAAGAAAGCTCCACCGCTTGTACTCTTTCTGTCATCAACATTTCCAGCCCAATCTATATCAATATATGCTCTCAATTCAAACTTTTCATTCTTCTTATAATACAATCCATAATCCTTTGTCCTTTTAGATATCCTAGTATTATTTTCATAGCCATCACGTGATTCTCCTTAGGATTAGCTAAAAATATAACAACTATCCCAACTTCTAGTGCAATATCTAGTCTACTATGGACAACATATTGCAACTTTCTAATCATTGATCTATACAAGGTTTGATTCACATTAGTAGAATCATCATTTTTTGAAATTTTATGTCTAGTAGCCATGAGTTTTCCAACTAGTCTTAAGTATTCCATAAAAAAAAATTATTATCTCCATGATATACTTTGATTGTGTAATGTAGATATCTTTCTTCATTTGATACACTTTCAAACCAACAAAGAATTTGATCTCTCCAAACATAGACATCTCAAACTCTTGCCTCATTTGATCTGTAAATGATTTGCACATTGCATCTTTTACTCCAAATATGATATCATCCACAAATATCTTAGCTAACAATATTCCTTTCTTAGATTTAGTCTTCAAGTACATATTTCCATTATCATTTGTCCTTGCAAAACCAATCTTCACCAAATAAGTGTGCAACCTTTCATACCATGCTTTAGGGGCTTGTTTCAATCTATACAGTGCTTTGTGTACTTTACATACTATATCTCTTTTGTTTGGGTCAACAAATCCTTTAGGTTGTTCAACATAGACTTAATCTTATAGAATTCCATTCAAAAATATAGACTTGACATCCATCTAGTATGCATTAAATCCTTTGTGAGCAGAATATGCAAGTAGAGTTCTCACTCCTTCCAATCTTGCAATAGGGGAAAATGTCTACCCATAGTCAATTCCTTCTTCTTGTGCATATCCATTACAAACTAGTTGTGCTTTTTTTCTTGTGACTCCACCTTTCTCATTCAACTTGTTTCTAAATACTCACTTTGTGCCAATAAAATTCTTGTCTTTTGGTCTAGGTACAACTGACTAGGTTTTGTTCTTCCATATCTACTCAATCTCTTCATTCATTTCTTGAATCTAGTGTTCATTTTCCAAAGCATCCTTCACTGATTTAGGCTCAAATTCACAAAGTAGGCATGTATTACTCCTTAGTATTTTTCTTTTCATAAATCCAGAGTCTTTGTCTCCAATTATTTGATGAGGTGACTAATGTATTCTCACATATTTTTCTAATGTAGGTTCAAGTCTTATTACTTCTTTTTTAGGTTTGTCTTGTAGAATAGCTTTAGGTAGCATTAATTGTATCTCATCTTGTTCTTCTAGATATTTGATGATCATTTGATGATGCTCAACATCCTCTTCCTGATGCTCGGCACCACTTTCTTGATGCTCAACATGTTGTTGTTGTAACTTGACATGCACTAGTTGTTGTTGCTTGATAGCTTTCTTCTTAGGTTCAGGTAAAGTGTTGGGCTCACCTTCATCAATGTATATGCAACTTTTGTAATGTTTAGGTTCCTTCTTACATTTAACTTCACTTTTTTTTGCATATTCATCAACTTTCACATGTGCACTTTCCATAACTTTGTTAGTGTTAGAATTCAAACACTTGTATGCTTTTCTCTTACTGGAATATCCTAAGAATATGCCTTCTTTACTCTTTGCATCAATTTTTCCAATTCTATTACCTTTCAGTATATAACATTTGCTTCCAAAGACTTTGAAATATTTTACATTAGGTGCATATGCATACCATAACTCAAAAGTTGTGATATTAGTACCTTTATTGACTTGTACTATGTTCAAGGTATAAACTATTGTAATTTGTTTCTCTCCAATACTTAGGTGCAACATTCTTCTCCATCATCAATGTCCTAGCACAGTCCATGATTTATCTATTCCTCCTTTCAACTATTCCATTTTGTGGAGGGGTCCTTGGTGTAGACATTTGTCTCTTGATTCCTCTATCATTCCATAATTTATTGAGTTCCCCATATATGAATTCACCTACTCTATCATATCTTAGACACTTCAAGCTTTTACCTATTCCTTTTTAACTCTAGCCAAATACTACTTAAACATTTGAAATGCATTAGATTTTTCTTTAAGAAATATTAAAATCATCATTCTAGAGTAATCATCAACAAATAGAATAAAATATTTTTCACTATGCTAGGTTTTCACTTCGATAGGCTCACAAAGGTCAGTATGAACCAACTCTAAAATAACATTAGAAGTATAGATCTTTCTCTTGAAACTAGACTTTTTCATTTTTCCCAATTGGCATCATTTACATGTGACATTATCAAGTTTCTTCATTCTTGGTAATCCTCTTACTTCCTTCATCTAACTAATGCTTACCAAATTATCAAAGTTCACATGGCATAGCCTCTTATTCCATACCCATATATCATCACATTGTGAAAACAAGCATGTATCATCAGATAGGTCTAGATAGAACAAGTTACCTCTTGTTTGGTCTCTACTTCCAATAAATTCACCATAACCATTGTAGATCTTAGCCTTCTTGTGTTAAAATTCAACTTTATAGCCTGAATTGTTCAACTATGTCACACTCAAAAAATTATGGTTAAGTCCTTCAACCCAATAAGCATTTTCACATGTGATCTAATTATTCAATCTTATTGATCCTTTACCTTTCACAAGACATGGTGTATCATTACCAAACTTAACACTACCTCTTTTATAATGTTCTAAGGTTTCAAACTTACTTTATCACCAGTCATGTGATGTGAACAACCACTATTAATTATCCATCTATAACCTTTACTCATATATGAAATAAGTGTAGTTTTATCATCTTCATCATAATCATATTTCATAGCAACATCAACAACTTCTTCACCATGACTATTAGAATCATCATCAGTCTCTTCTTCAGCAATGTAACAAGACTTCTTACCTTTTCCCTTGTATCTTTGTATCCTTTATTTTCTTCAAAGTTCGCTTAGGAAATAAGGAACATGTTACAAACAACCACCAAAAGAGATCTAACTCCAATGTAGTCCCTTCAATATTTATGTGCTCATAGGCAAAGGTCCACCAATATGCCTTGAACATAACCCTAATTGTGTGAAACATATAGTCCACAAAATCCAAGCTCGGTGCTCCTACATCAGCAACATACAAGATCGCCAACTACCCTAGGATACTCCTTCACAATATGCACGATGAACTTTTTTTGCCAACATTATATTGTGAATCTTAGTACTAGACAACCAAGCATGCCTAGTATATCACTATATTTTAATTAATAGATTATAATTACAAATTACATCCCAAGACATGAATCCCTTATTTTTGGAGGAAGGCACATTTGTTTGCTTCTCTCTTATCATCCTATTTATGTTAATACCTATAGAAAAATAAAAATGCTTCCTCTTTTGGTTCCAAGTTAGAACATATTCTAAAGCACATAATCCTCCTAATCTAACAAGCCTTCATTAGTGAAACTCAAGACATTATCTTTCTTATCAAAAAAGTAGAAACAAATCATTTACCTCAATTTGTTAGTAGGTAAAACTCAATATCTACATGTTATCTATAGCATAATCATAGACCACCCAAAAATGTTTTTATTTGTATTTTAATATTTACCAATAAAATATCTACATGCTCAAACACCATGTAAGAATTTAAAAATAACATCTATCATATTTTTGAACTAGGTTAGGTATCTAAACCTAATTGTTTTAATAGTGTACTATTCTAAGATATTCCTACTATTTTCAAAACCATACATGTTATTCTAAATTCATGATAGATAATGAAATTTAATCAATTAAATTGCATTCTTATACTAGACATACAATTCACAATGTACTTCAATTTCAAAGATTTTCCATCTAAGACTAAATTGTATGCAGTATCAATGATAGCCTCATTACAATCAATTTCTCATGAGAAAAATATGTTAGCCCCAACTAATAATATAGTTGATGTTTCTATGAATGTATGTAAAAGAGTCATATCAATTTTCATATTACCATTAAAATCAAAGTCTTAGTTGGCTAGACATTGTGCTCTATCAAATTAATTGATGAAGAGGATTTGAAGATAGTATGATGAAGATATAGTTGATAAGTATGGTATTGAATGAGTTGGATAGTGCTACTGTAATGTTAGTTTGATAATTTTACAATAATGAAACATTGTAATGTATTGAGAGACACAAGATAAACCGAGTGACAAGGTTAAAGAAGGAAGATAGGATTTGACAAGTGACTATAATGTTTGTCGAGTTGCTAGAAAAGTTAAGTTGGAAGTTCAGTATTGCTCGAGTAAATTCAGTATTGATCGAGTACTACATTACCCGAGTGAAATATTATGTTTACTAAGTAATAGCAAGAAGAAAAAAAATGAAAAGATAGAATCTGAGACCGAATTTTGATAGAATTCAAGAATGTTCAAGAAGTTCAAAGGCACGAGTCAAAGTTTGCTACAAGATTAACAAATGAGAAAATGCAAGGAATATTTGATGATGAAGATTGAAGAAGGATAAGGATGGATACAAAGTTCTATGTTCAGAGTCTCTAGATTCGTTATATTTGGTATTAACATATGATCAATGATTATGATTAAACAATATTAACTGGAAGAATCTAGAAGCACAAAGATGACTATTTAAGGAGATGTTCAAGACAATGTTTTGTTGTTGCTTGATGTTGATTGTTATCGTTAAGGTGGTTATTGTGCATAGTTGTTGAAAGCTAAAAGAATATAGTTTAGCTAGTTGAATCAAGTAGATTTGGAAGGAAGAAAGAGAGGAGTAAATCAACCAATCAAGAGACCAAAGTAAAGATATCAGAGGATAGAGGTCATAAGGAGACTGGGCAAAAATGAGATCTAACAAGCAAGGTAGTGCTATACTTAACAAATCATTTTTTCTATTACTTTCTAGTCACTGTAGCAAAAAAATATCTTAACCAAGTGGACCTAACAAGTCTATGAAATCCTATATGGTAACATCGATTAGTGGTGTTTAAAAGCCCTTTAGAAAAGGCTACTCTTTAGATAGGATCAAGGAGTGATAAGCTCTAAATGACCTTTTGGTGTAAATCCTCTAACAAGGTCACATTAACAATGTGTATGTAAACCATTAACAAGGTTGGCTCCTAGCAGAGCTCACTTTAGAAGAGTGCAAATTTTGGGTTGTCGGTCCTAGATGGTTTTTCCCTTTATAGGGTTTCCATGTTAAAAATCTTGGTGTCACATGTGTGAATGTTGTTATGTTGCAAGTTGATTTACATGTTATTTTCATTTTACTGCAACTTGGTAACAACTAAGTTAATTGTCAGTAATAACTAAGTTATATTGTTGTCAATCGGTTATAATAGAACATTGAATGAATAGTTTGGAGTAAAGTGATTGTATGAATTAATTGATAAGTTGAATGAGTATACTGAGTGAATTCTTATTATGTTTATGAATTTTTTTTGGTATTGAAATTATTTGAAGGGATTGTAGCATAACTGGACATAACTTATTCAACCCCGCCCCCGCCCCCGCCGCAACAAAGTATTCCAAAAATATTCTACTAAGCTTAGCATAGGAAAACAATATTTTGTGCAAAAGGTAGGGACCAAATGGATATCCATTTACAAAGAACAAGTACCAAGTGAGAATTTGCAAGAAATCCTAACCATAGATACATATACATAAATACATATATATGTATGTATATGTGTGTGTGTGTGTCTATATTTATATATATATATGATTGAATCAATCAATTAATGATTTAGTCAATCGCTAATGAAAATTAAATATTTATAAATTAATTAATTACATAATCAGTAATTAAACATACTTAATATATATCCACATATATTGATACATGTGTGTGTGGTTATGTCTGTGTGTATGAATATATACAATATATGTATATATACATCTATGTGTGTGTATATATGTATCTATATCTATATATGTGCATATTTGTATATATATGTATATATGTATAGATATATATACACACATACATACATATATATAGATATAGATGCATACAATATACACATATATGTATATATACACACACAAAGACACACACACACACATATATGTATGTATGTATAAATTAAATATGTTTAATTACTAATTATGTAATTAATTAATTTGTAAATATTGAATTTCAATTAAGGATTGACTAATTCATTAGTTGATCAATTAAATTAAATTAAATTTTAAATTAATCAAAATCATTTTCATAAGTTTTGAATTTAACTTGATAGTATTTGCATGTAGTTATTTGTTTTAATTGTCGATTTGGGATAGTTGTCCAAGGATATTATACCAAAGGCTTGGGGCATTCTTGTATGCGTGACTTGTTTTGCTTAACTATCATTCCCAACTTTGATTTTCAAACTAATCCTTTGTGTTGTATATGTTACCTCTAAGGATTTGTTGCAATTATCATGTTATATGGAGGATACCTTGAATAACATGCAGTTTATTGCATATTTTGTATAGGGGTTTATTCTATCGATCTTTACTATTGACCTTGATTTTAGAAGTTAATCTCATATGCATATTTGATAAAAGTGGGAATATTTTTTGATGATATGGTTGTTGAGAACCAATATGTTCTTATTATATTAATGAACCAAACCTTACTTTAAATCTTGAGCCTTGTTAACCCAAGTATGCTCCTTGATGTAGCTTTGTTGTTCATGAAGATATTCCTTATGTGCTTAAGTAATCATGGAGCATCTATTCACAAGAACATCCACAACCATACCATGTAATACTGCAAAAGTGTCACCCAATCATGATGAAGTACATTATGGATTTTATTCACCTTACAACTTTTCTTCTCCATTTGTTATTCTTTCATCTTTGATAATTTTCATTATAGTGATTATAATTGTATTGGGTAATTATGTCTCACATAGTTTTGAGAAAAACAACTTTTATTATATCTATATTTTTCTTACTCTAGAATCTAAACACCCATATTTTAAATTTTTTTTAATTGACGATAATTAAAGCTTAGAGACATATTTTATCACTTCAACATAATTTGTATACACAAATTTGATACAAGGAATGGAGATCCAAATTCAAGTGGATGATAGATGCTCTATATACTCTTTCTTAAAGATACAAAATATATAATCAACAATACCATTTCATTAGAAATGTTTTCAATAATGACGAAGGCCTTAGATAAGAATTATAGAGAAGGAAATATGAGCTTATTTGAAGGAAAGCAATTAGTTATTGTTACAAGAGCAATTGTAATGACTAGGAGGAATTTATTCAATCATGTACAAGTAATGTGGAATAACCAACATTAAATTATATACTTTCTATAACAAACACATGGTATATAATTCACAAAAGAAGGGAGTAAAGGATCCTAATTTTGATAATTTGAAAGAGGTCAACTTTTT
Organism: Cupressus sempervirens; assembly: GCA_028749045.1. Lineage (NCBI taxonomy): Eukaryota > Viridiplantae > Streptophyta > Pinopsida > Cupressales > Cupressaceae > Cupressus > Cupressus sempervirens. The sequence goes on along the minus strand of CM053786.1, from coordinate 707,614,018 downwards.
GTGGATTTTTGAAATCAATAAGAAGGGATTTCAAAATAGTTAGTAGGTAATCTTCAACTATCAAGATACCTTCCATTTCCTCTACTTTCCAATTACTTAGATTGCATGGAACATTACTTCATGTTATTATAATATTTCATGGTAACCAACCCCTTATAGTGTGTCTATTTGACCACTAGTACTTAATAATCAGCTTAAAGATTTTCCCATGGTTTTCGAAAAAAAAAAAAATTCAAAATGTATCTAAAAAAATATAATAGATGAAATTCTTTATTTGTGTTATGCATTCTCCAATTTGATGCATACAATGAAGTTATAATAAAAAGGCTATTTGTAAAATATGACAAATATTCAATTGAGTAGTTTTACCGGGCTTATCAATTAGTTTCATAAACTCATGAAATGTTAAAAGAAAATTTGAAAAAATATTTCAAGAGTTTTATGAATGAACAAATCCCTTTTTGGCATTATTGACTTACAGGAAGGAGGAAATGAACAAACTACCAAGGGACCAACACCTATCATTAATGTGCAACCTCTTGATAATACATTTCAATCAAGGAGGGCAAGGATTGTTGATTTATACACTTCTTGAATTTCAACAATCGACATTGAGGATGTCCAAGTTACCACTTATTTCAATCATATACTATAACTAGCAGTTGTGCATTTTGTACGTGTAATGAAAAAGCCAATAGAAGTGATATATTGAATGGAAATAAAAATAGATGTAATTAATACTAAGATTTTGCTAAAAAAATAGACTTCACAAATTTTATATCATCTAATTATCACTTATTTTCATTTTATATTATATTAATATAAAAAATATCATTTTTTATGTAAATTTAATTGTATTTATTAAATTATTTAAATCTATTGTATGTAGATATGCATGAATGATAGAAAATAAACTTCACACCATTAGAACTTGAGGAAGATCTGAAACCATATAGTTTTAGCAGTTCAAGTAATGTTGGCTACTAACCATTTGTAATACACACTGACATATACTATCTATAAAATCATAAAAATAATGACAATAAATTCACACTGTCAAATAACCAAACATTAATAATATAATAATACATCACGAGAAAATGTCATAAGATTGAGAGAATGCCCCCAGCTTATTCTAAACATCGACATGACAATTTGTGATTTTTATTTTGTTCATTTCTACAAACTCTCTACATAAAAAGTTTATGCTATTTTTTATAATTTAAGTAATTTAACAATTTTCAAATTTAGAAAACTAATATGATCAATCTAGAATAAAATTATTCAATAAACAATAAAATATTTATTTAGAATTTTTTTTTGCAAATTTTATTTAATTTATTTCCATTTTGATCTTAAACCAAATGAATAAAGATAGTATATTTTTGTTGTTTCATTAATATAAACAAATCCACTACATATTTGGAAGACCTTACATACTTGTTATATCATAAATACAAAGAATTTTTCTAAAAATGATGAAGTGAGAAATTCATCATTTGAAATTTGTAAACTTCTAGTTAAAAAGATTTTATAAAAAAATGTAGAAACAAAATTTCCCATGCATTTAAAGATACATCTTTTACACAAATTTATTTCTCCCAATATATAGTGTAAACTATAAAAGTTTAAACCCCATTAAATATTATGGAATCAGATAGGCTAAAAATGTAATATATAAACATATAAAAATGCACAAAATGTTAACACTCATAAAATACAAAGGCTAATGCAACTCATAGGTTGAGGTAATAGAGATGAGAAGTTACATGTATAGCTGATTTCTAAGGCTTTTTTATGGATTAAGAAGACTTAAGCATTCAATTTTGAAGAAAATATTAATTTTATAAATGAAATTTAAATAAAATCCTTCAAATAAGGAGGTGATAATATAAATTAATGTTTGAATTAGAAATATATAGAATGAATAGTTTGAATTAGAAATATAGAGGATAGATAGAAACAATTAGAAAGTGGGTAATGAAAGATAAACATTATTACCAAAAAATCTAAAATCTGACATGGGCTGACAATTTTCCGGTGGGAAATTTTAAAATCCGGGAGAAAAGCTCCCACATATAAGCCTATCGGCTTAAATATGATGTCAAAGATGAGAATATTGATGAATATCGTAAATGTTAAGATTAAGTGTTGATGAGATTAAATGTTAGTTATAGATGCTAATAAGATCATTACTTTTAAGCAACATACAGAGTTTGGATATGTACTAGAGCATTATTGAATGTTACTAAGTTTTCTAAAGCATATAAAAAATTTCTCCCATGAACCAATATTTCTTAATCAAAGATGGTGTTTGTATCAAGCTGACCTATCATATAGTTTTTTTGTATTGGATTTGATTGGTCTTCATAGCTTTGGCTTGTAGTTTGGTATATATGTCAAAAACAATATCAAGTGTGTTGTTTCAATTTTATGTAGATACAAATTATAAATGGAGCATTTAGAAATGTGAGAATGAAGAATGTAATTAGTATATGATTGTGATTAATGTTTAGAGGTCATCTTAAACATCACACACTAAGACTTGATTCCTAAGCTAAAAGTGTTAAATAGTCAAAATTGACTTACTTTTTTCAAGCTTAATTTTCCCTTGTATGTGTATTGTTTAAGGGTGGTCAATGTTTGGGCAGATGCGATGAGTTAAAGGAATATACTACAATTATAGGAATAAAGTGAAGGTAATTTGGGAAAATTTGAGTTTATGACATAAAATACATGACATTACTTTACTCATGTGATGACACATTTAAAATTGCAAGTTTTATATTATTGTAATTTGAAGATTAATCCATGACCAACATGGCTAGTTGTGGATGATGTCATTTAATGGTCCTAGGTCATCATGAAGATATTTATATCATAGTGGGATAGATATACATTATCCATATTTTTAAAGAGAGACGAGTAGAGGATGTGATGTGTGAAAATGTAATATCTTGACCACACTATTAGTATGTGCCCACAATTAATGTAGATTGAATCATTTGAAAATAGATTATAATTGTGATGATCTATGTTTCCATGTAATTTTTTATTTGATGTGAGGTTAGTTTCTATTGATCTGAGTTAGTGCTTAGTTTCTATGTCGAAGCTTTATTTGAGGGGATTGAAGTTTTTCATAGTTTGGTTCCTAAAAGTAGTTTTAGAGGATTGAATTCATCTATATGTTAGTTATTGAAAATCATATTCTCGGAAATCAACATCTCCTTCTTTGGGTATAATTTTTATGGTTTAATGCCCTGAAAATCATTATAAACTATATATCATTCTTATGAGGTTGAATTTGATAAATCGTTCTTAGTTATTCTCACTGTGGCTTTTTCCTTGTATCATTTCCATATATTATGAATGTTCTCATGTATAAATGTGCTAATTTCTTATTGATATTGTTTTGATACTATATGAATGCAATTATCTAAGTGAGTTTTTTTAAAATATGTATTGAAACTCCTTGTTAGTATTTGTGTTCTTAGAATTATGTGTATCATAATAATAATAATAAGACATTTAGATTGTTGCATCTAGTAAAAAGGTTTTAATTTAATAAAATTATACAAGTTAGTGAACCAAGGATATTATGTGTATCTTCTACCTAATAAATCATGATTATTTATATTGTTCTAAAATAAACATGTTTATGTAGATAACTACAATGGCATAAGCTATCAAAGAAAAACTCATTAAGGAACACACAACTAACTACTATAGTCATTTCACTATTAGTTTATTCAAATGCAGGTATATTATAAAAAGAGATGGGGATATTTTTACTAAATTAAGTAGTTAGACATGTTTTATGTGTTGGATTCAAGGGTATCAACCTAGCACAGGAGCATCGTGGGTTCATTTTCAATCTTGCACCGACCAAAAAAATAAATTATTTTCATGCTTTAGTCTAATAATAAAGAGAATAGTGTTGTTGTTCTCATTTATTTCACATACGAACATGGTTTCCCATAGTGGATCTATCATGGATCTCATGCTTTTTATTGCAATTCTTAATATTTCATTGATGAAGATTTGTCTTTCACTCTTTCTTGAGCATGTTCCTGGCTGGCACATCAAGCAACATGTAGTATTTGGCTACATAAAAGTTGTATTGTCTTGCAATCTTTTGTGGCTCCAAAAGGGTCTTCTTAGATCAGGTGTAGACCTATTCATAATTTTGTGGCTCATAGTATTCTTAATTGTGTGGTTGTTGATTTCTTTTTTTTAGTAAGGACCTAATTTCATGTAATACATTTCATAGATGTCAACTATTGGTGGACCTATGTGCCCTGATAGCTATATATTGAGATATAGTTTGTAGTTAAAGACAAAAAACTTAGTAGAATAGATATAAAGATTATCTTCTTGAGATCCTAAGCTTAAATGTTGGTTCCCTATTGTAATTGAAAGCTAAAATTGGGTAGACTTTATGCCTAACAATTTATAATCAAATCTCATTGGATCTACATATTGGCAATTTAGTTCTATTATTTCCTATTATATATGGTGTTTTGCTTCAGTGTTACTCTAGCAAGTGGTTTGGAGAGATTCATTGGAGTTTCTTCCAACCTACCTTGTATTAGGTGGTATCAAAGAAAAAATATTTCCTTGTGGGGTCTTGGAATCATGTAGAACCCTTATTTGGATTTGTTGTAGGATGGAAAACTTGGTTTTTGACCTATAGCTTGTAGAGGGTTAAGCTTATTGTAGGAACTATTATCAAAATGGTTTGAGGTAGAGGGAACGTAGATCCTTCTATTATATGAATATTGATACAGATTGCATGTAGACTTGAATCTATTGATACAACCAAAAAAAGAGATACACATTGAAGATATTAGTGATGAAGAAGTTGAAATTGTAGTAGAAAAAGAACTTGATTTGGAAAAAGGTAATGAAATATTCTTGAGAGCCTTGACTAGATTGAGTGGTAGACCTCCTTTTGAATCTTTTTATTATTGAGGTAAGCTTGATGTTGGGTTGGATTGGATCTCTGAGATGGAAAATATTTCAAGTATGAGAGCACACCTACTGAGAAGAAAGTGAAGATAGCAACTGCCAAATTGATAGGACATTCATCTCTTTGGTGGGGGGACTTGAAAAAATAATAGATAGAGAAGAGGAAAATAAAAGATTAAAACTTGGGCTAAGATGGTTGGAAAGATTAAACTTAAATTCCTTCTTGGTGATTATCAGTTTAGCTTGTTAAATAAAATACAAAATTTGAGATAGAAGGACATGATTGTGAAAGAGTACATTGAAGAATTTTACAAGTTGGACATCAAACCTAGTCATGTGGATGATGAAGAGGAAAATAGTGTGAGGTACTTGAGTGGTTTGATGATGTCTATTCAAGATGAGAAGACTTAAGACAAGGACTTATTTTGAGGAAAAGTATTTTTCAAGACTAGATGTAAGATCATGGGAAAATATTGCAAAGTAATCATTGACAGTGGCATTTTGGATAATTTAGGATATGAGGAATTGATTAAAAAGTTATGATTTTAGATATTAAAGTTTTTGTAAATAAAAGGTAGGCTAAGTTACTAAGAGGGAAGGGGTGAATCAGGAACCAATAAACCTTTAACTCACTTCACCAATTAATCCTTCATATATTATTCTGATCTAATTGTATGCATGAAAGAATGAAAGCAATAAAACATCCATAACACTTTTACACAAGATATGGTGACCCAGAAACCTTCCAATTAGAAAGTAAAACTGGGGTGGGGATGATACACACAAGCTTTAGTACTGCAGTATAAATTTGGCTTCTTAAGGCTTACAATTGACCACTTCTAGTGATCTATGTTGTTAGGAGAAATAAGGACTTTTAGGTCCACCATGTTAAAGGATTTACAAATATATAGTGAAGTATGCACTTTGTTAGGAGATTTGGAAAAAGACTATTAAGTCCACCTGGTTAAAGGATTTGACTAATGCACTTGTTAGAATGAATAAGTGGTTGATCTCTGATCTGCAACTTTGATTTTTTGAATGAGATTCCTTGAATTGCAATTATCACTTGAGTGTGATAGATAAGTCTTTGCTTTACCAGATACTACTTGTAGCCTTCTTCAATCCACACACATATTCTCTTACTTCTTCACATACTCTTACTTGATTACATTTGGATATGATACAATACATTACATATATATCAATCCAATTAACTACTTACTAGAGTCGACTACAATACCAAATTCATCATAATTCACAAAGTCATCCCATTGTTGTAACACAGGTTCAAAAGACAAACTCTGTGATGTTCTGACACATGAAAAATATTGTCAATGCTTAGAAAACTTTGGCACTTAGTTCAAGTTGAAGCTCGGTCCATACTAATCACTTCGAGTAGTTGGAACTCAGTCAACAATATATGACTTGGTGAACACTAAGAAACTTGGTAGAAACAAAATCACTTAGTTGACATTGCATGGCTCGCTCAACACTGGATTCACTTTGTTAACACTGCAAGCTCAATAGACACTATAGAATTTGGTTAACACTATAGAGCTCAGTTAATACTAAGATCTTTATCACTTCTACTAGATAGCTTGGTAGACTCGGCTACACTCAGGATATACTATAAACTATCTCAGATGCACAATAGACGCTATGAATCTCGGCATGAACTACACTCTAATTACTTAGCTTAGTAGAAACTAAAACACTTGGTTAACATTGTTGGATGAATGATAAGCTTAGTAGCAACTGTAGAGCTTGGTAGAAATGTAACCAAGTAAGTAAGTGTTAAGTCACTAATAGACAAATTGACCTTAATGTCAATAGAAGCACCCTAATCCTAATCACATAAATTGGATCAAGGATAAATATAAGAACTGGTAAGTGAGCAATGCCTTGTGAAACTCAAGATTGAAAACTATTATGATGAAGTCTTATGTGATACTATGCCTATGGATTGTTGTCATTTATTGTTGGGAAGACATTGGAAGTATGATAAACAAGATTTGCAAGATGGTAGATTGAATCAATATATTATCTAGCCTAATAGAAAGAAATATAAAGAAAATTAGTTTATCATAGATATAAAGAAACCAAATGTATGGTTTCTTTGATTCCTAGAAAGTCAAAAAAGAAAGATGAACTTGAGCATGCATATGAGATTGAGTCCTTGTTGACAGAATTTCAAGATATTATTTTAGATAATGTACATGATGGATTGCCTCTCGTTATAAGTATTAGCCATTACATGTTTCTTATTCCTATAGCTAGTTTTCCTAGTAAATAACCACACATATTAACACTTGTAAAATGAAGAATTGAGTAGACAAGTCCAAGACTTTTTGCAAAATGGTTTGATCAGATAAATTTTGGTTCCTTGTGTAGTACTAGTTGTGTTGGAACCTGCAAATAATTGTGAGTGGAGAATGTGCACTGATTCTAGAGCTATAAACAAGATAAAACTAAACTATAGGTTTCCTTTGCCTAGGATGGATTACATTATTCATTGCTTAAGTGGAGCAAAGTATTTTACAAAGATTGATTCAAAAGAGGCTATCATCAGATCAAAATCAGAGAAGGGGATGGGTGGAAAATTACTTTTAAGCCAAATGAAGGTTTGTATGAGTGGTTGGTTATGCCTTTTGCTTTAGCTAATGCACCTCATACTTTTATGAGGTTGATGAATGAAATTTTGAAAAAACTCTTGGGTAAATTTGTGGTTGTTTATCTTGATGATATAGTTATATTGAGTAAGACCAAGGAAGAATAATTTATTCATATAAGGAAAGTATTTTGGAGACTTAAAAGGAAGAAAAGTTGTTGATCAATTTGAAGAAATTCTCTTTTATGAAGGAAAAAATTGTATACCTTGTTTTTTTAAATTTCTTCTAATGGTTTGAAGATAGATCCTGAGTAAGTAAGAGCTATTTTGGATTGGCCTACACTTGAGAATGTTTGTGAAGTTAGATCTTTTCATGGTTTGGCTAGTTTCTATAGAAGGTTTATCATAAATTTTAGTTCAGTTTGTAATGCAATGACAAGAAAATGAAGGATGACAAAATAGAATTCAAATGGACATATGGAGAACATAAGGGCTTTGAAACGTTGAAATAAAAGGTCACATAGTTACCTATGTTATCTTTTCTTGATTTTACTAAAGTGTTCAAAGTTGATTGCGATAGTCGTGGTAATGTAATTGGAGCTATTCTAAGTCAAGATAGTAAACTTATTGCTTTTTATAGTTAGAAGTTGAATAATGCTAAAAGGAAATATTTGTATATGATTATGAGTTCTATGTTATTATTCAAGCTTTGAAGAAATGGAGACATTACTTGGTGCCTAAGGAATTTGTGTTATTTATTGATCATAAATATTTTCAATACTTGGGTAGAAAGAATACACTAAATTAGAGACATATGAAATGGGTTGAGTACTTGCAGAACTTTACTTTTCTATCAAAGCATAGGAGTGGATAGTAAAAAGGGTAGCAGATGCATTGAGTAGAAGAAGAAATTTGTTTACAGAGATGAGGGTTGAAGTATTTGGTTTTGATGAGCTAAAGAACTTGTATGAAATTGATCTTGACTTTGTAAAAAATATTGTAAGACACTTGAAGTGGATGAATAGAGTAAATGGGATGACTATTTCATTCAGAAAGACATGTTGTTCAAGACAATTTAGTTGTGTATACCTAAAGGTTCTATAAGGGATAACATCATAAAGGAGAAACATAATGGAGGATTCACCTGGCATTTTGGGATTGATAAGATAACAAGTTGGATCTTTGAAAGATATTTTTAGCCACATATGTATAAGGATATTTATAAATTTGTGAGAAGTTGGGAATTTGTCAAATTGCTAAAGGAACAAGTTAGAATGTTGGTTTGTAAACACCTTTGCATATTCCTTGTAAACCCTGGGAAGATATCAGTATGAATTTCATTCTTGGATTACTTGGAACTTAGAGAGGTAATGATTCTATGTTTTTTGTGGTTGATAGATTTTTTGAGATGGCTCATTTCATACTATGTAAGAAGACATTAGATGTAGTGCACATAGAAGATTTTTTTTTTTCAAGGAGATTGTGAGATTGCATAGGTTTCCTAAGTCTATTATTTCTTATTGAGATACTAAGTTTACTTTATATTTCTGGAAGGTACTTTGGAAGAGGTTGAATAGTGAATTGAAGTTTAGTTCTTCATTTCACCAAAAAATAGATGGACAAACTAAATTTATAAATAGAAGTTTGGATAACTTGTTAACATGTTGAATTGGAGATAAACATGATAAGTGGGATTTGATTTTGGCACAAGTAGAGTTTTCATATAACAATTCAATGAATGGAAGTACTAAAAGATAAATTTTTTGATTATTAAAGACATACATCCTAGAGAGACTACTAACTTAAGGAATCTAGATAATGAAGGAAAAAAGAAGCAGAAGAGTACATTGATTTCATGAAAGCTTTCCGTAAAGAAGTGAAATATAATTTGGAGCATAGTAATCAGAAATACAAGGATAAAGAAGATAAGAAGAAGATACATAAAAATTTAAAATTTGTGGATGAAGTAATCATTTATTTGAAGAAAAACATATTTCCTTTTGGTACTTATAACAAGCTAAAGATGAGAAAGATTGGACCTTGTAAGATATTGAATAAATTTGACAATGACAATGCTTTTGAAGTTGAACTACCTGAGGACATAGATATTTCACCTATATTCAATATTTTAGATATATATATATATATATATATATATACTTTGAGTCAAATGATGAAACAATTGACGATCTTGATTATCTACGAAAAGATAGAAAGTATTGAGAGAATCTTGGATACTAGAATTAGTAAGAGAACTAGAGGAAAGGATTGCATGGAATATCTTGTTTAGTGATAGAATAAAATAGTTGAGAATAGTACATGAATTTCCCAGTCTAAGTTGGATCATTATCCTTTTTCTCAAAGTGATCATGTCCCCTAATATGTGTTGGATATACAATAGGGAAAGTAAACTCTAAGAGGGGCGGGCGGGTAGGCGGGTGGGGGGGTGGGGTGGTGAATTAGTACTTCAAAACTTCAACCATAAAATCATTCACCACATATCCATCTCACCGTTGTGCATATAAACTAAAATGCCAAATTAAGCATATGCATCCATAGCATGAAAATAAATAAACATTCACACATATGATACAAGATATGATTACCCATAAACCCTCCAAAGAGAAGGTATAACTGGGGTGGGGATGACACCCACAAATCTTCATTGCTATAGTTGTAAAGTGTATTCAATGAAGGTTACAATGTTTGATCATGAAACATGATCTACCTTGTGAAAAGTCTACCTTGTTAAAGGTTTACAAGATTGTTAGATTTTACCATGTTAAAGGATTTCAACACCTTGTTAGAAGTGTGCCTAGTTAAAGGACTTCAAATTACAATGAAGTAAGCACCCTGTTAAAGGATTTACAATTTCCTATTAAGACTACTTTGTTAAGAGGTCTAATTTATTCACCTATTAGAATGTCTTAGCAATGATCCTACGGCTAGCACTCTACTGCTAGATAACAGATCACCTTTTGCATGTATCCTTCATCCTCTTTCAATCAAATGTATCTCTTCTATCCTCTAATTCCTTTCCTTTGTTCTCATCTAATTGATTCTACAGTGTATATCTCATTTACAACTCCTTAGCTTCCATGAATACTTTGTTTGCACATGCAAACTTCTCTCTTTACTCAGTCCATGTTTTTGGGTTTGTCCTCCTTAAGAAGACCTAGGTGACTTAGGGTTAAGTATGAATCAATGATTGTAATTCATCCATCTAGCTACTCAAAACATCCCTTTAACTGATTGGTTGCATGTACTACATAGGGATTCTTAATTAAGATTCATTCTCATCATCTAGGATCGCAAAAAAATCGTTAAGTTGACTTCAAAATGGTTTACATAGTAGTTTGTGCCATTACAAACAACTATGTCAAAACTATTTTGCTCGGCATCTAAAGTCCTTGATTCTTAGCATCAACTACAACTTCAATGTTGTCACTCGACATTTGAATGACTCAACACATACCGACTGCTTGGTACTTGAGTGACTTGACAGTAACTATTTACTTGGCGCTTATTGAGTATCTCACTGGGCATGCATTATCTGGAGCATTCATAATCAACATGCAAGAAATTATTTGTTTTAGCATTGCTACCCTTATGGATTTCTGGGTCTTGAAGGTCTATTACACCTTCTTGACCAAAGTAGCTAGTTGGATATATGTTAGGAGTATCAAATCTAAAAGATTCTAACTCTAGAAAGAAAACATCTGACAACAAGCTCTTACTTGTTTCAACATCAAGAATGCCCTTCAAAGAGTCTTCTTGTTCTTGTGGTAATTCAAAATCCGATCTTCCTCCTTGAGAGATATAATGAAGATGACAAATCTGATTTTCCTTCTGTGTATCAAGATAATAACTACCTTGTTGTTCACGCTGATTTATCATGTTTTCTCAATCATCGCCGATGGCTGGGACAACGTTAGATATTTCATAAGAAAAAGATTCAAGTTCCTGCAAGGGCACAACCAATGGTGAGCTTTTGTGCAACTGATTATCACCAAGTTCCCCCTAGGTGGAAAACCTAGCAAAGAAAGTCATCATATCAGATGATTGAGGAAGATGCTAATCATTATTTTCAGCATGCAAACCAAATTCTTTTTTTGTATCTAAAGAATCATTTTCAACGGGTGTGGCTTCATGACGATCTTTAGCACCATACTCAACATGTAGATGATATGCTCCAACCATATCACAGTGTTTGCTTTCAATCACGGGAGGTATTCTAAAATCTTCTTCTTAGAAAATTGTCAAATTTTGACCAGAAGAGACAAGAGGTGCTGATTTTATTTTCTTTTTAAGAACAAGCTTCTTCTTAGAAGGCTCAACCTTTGGATAATGTTGTTTTCCACCAAGGTAGTCTTTCATTTGTGGAGTTCTTGTAGATTTTAAGCCACTAAGAATCAAGTCATCATCCAACTTGATTGGCTCCTTTTGAGTATCTACCAAAATTTGCATTGCAAGATGCCTTAACCCAAACAGAACTTCAACCTCCATTCCAACAGTAAAGATGCCTAACTAATTGATTTTATTAGGCTAATGAGTTAGAGGGATTTTACCAATAGTCTGATTAAATCTGTCAACAAACTCTCTTACAGATTCATCTTCTTTTATCTGAATTCTAAAAAGATCTGTCAACAATTGATAGGCATCAATTGTGAGTTGAAACCTCTCAAGGATCTTTTCCTTAAGATTATCCCAGGTGGCGATACATCTAGCTGGTAGATTCTGAAACCATTCAGTGGCATTTCCCACAAGGCTTTGAACAAATAGCCTAATGGATACATTTTCTTCCTACACATCAAGAACACCACATGTAACAATGACTGCTTTGATGTGATCATTTGGATCTTGAGTCTTATCTCCAAAAAAATTGAGAAGGTATTCCCATGATCCAGGGCTAAATATTGGAGCAAGGCAAACGAGCGGATCCGAGTTCCCTATGGCTGAGTAGCAACCACAACCATAATACACATTGGAACTTACTTTCTTTATCCAGTAGAGTCGCCAAAAACTGTTAGAAAATAGTTTTTTCCTTTGCATAAATCGTAAAACTTGACTCAAAATGCCCAACAAGAAAGACAAAATGTACTAACAGTTGGATCAGTTATCATTGATTGATAACTATCCTTTGAATTGAGAGGTACAACTCCCTCATAAAAGATATTCAATGAATGTGATATTTGGTTATGTCTTTAACTTGAAGACATGAAGGGTTTTCTGACATTCATCCATCAATATGGAATGAATGTGATTATCATATTAACACCTAAAGAGAGAAAGCAAATAAATAACCCTAGATCACCTATTTGACTTTCTGCATTATAGAAGAGATAGGAAGAGTTGCAAATATCATTATGCAAAAGTGTAAATACATAACCACAAGACTACATATATCACGTTCAACACAGTAATAAAGGACTACATCTAAAATAGAATTAAAAGGACTCAAAATCCTTCCAGATCAGAAACACAAATGTGTATGATTGCAAAATCAAACACACTTATATCTCTCTCTATTTCAGAAACATGATAAAACAACAATAATATTGTTCTATCCCCCTATTACAACCAATCTGCATACGACAAAGCTCCTTCCCTTATCACAAAACTAAACTATCTTCTTCCCTGTTGTAGTAGCTGTAGAACTTCTGAACTGGAAAAGAAGAACCCTTTCAACCTCCTTTTGACATCTAGCTATCATCTGCTTTTTCCTGTAACTTTTTAGTTACATTTGGAATCCTTTTTATTTATTTATTTGACTAGCACGTGTGTTCAGATTATCTTAAAAGATACCCTCAAGAAGTAATATTTGTCACAATCTTCATTTGGGTTAGTATTATGCCAGTTTGTTCACATGACACATCATATACAGGACAACCATGTAGTAGGGAAAACAATCAAATGGATCTCTATAGGTGTCAGTTCTTATCACATTGTGGCGCAATCAAACAATCAAATTATGTGTTCTATCAATATTGAATGTTTTCGAATACTTATCCACAACCCTGCGGAAAAGTTCTAAATCGCCTATACGAACAGCATTTGTAAGTTCAAATAGGGGCTCAAAGCTGCCTTCATTCCATTCTACATAAATGTTGTCCTCTCTGGAATTTCACCAAGAAGCAATCGAACTATAGCAGCCCATTTATTGCATTGAATGCGGAAGCCACGAGCTGATACTGGAGCCTTACGAGCTGCTTGCAAAAGAATCTCCTTTGCATTCATGTACTCTAGCTGTATTGTTCGTATTTTTCCTAAGTAGTACAAATAACAACAAAACTATTGATTTGAATGAGCTTCAAATCGTGGAGCTTTTGAGCATAGTTTTTCAGCTTAATCATATAGATTATACTGTAAGTAATTTCGAAGCAAGAGATTTAGCAATGTTTCATGTCCCAGCTCATCATGTCGCAATGTTGTTGTTCGATGCAATGCAAGATGAGTACCTCTTATTTCAGCAAGAGAATCTGTCAGCTCATAGTTGTATGCATAATAAAAGTACAACCTAGCAGCCAAAACATCAAGAGTTCTTTGACTTAATTGCTTCAAACGAGAAATGGCATCTATTGTTTTTGTTCAATCAAATAAATCACTACCAGGAAGTATGCAAATATCTCCAACTCTGGAAGAATATTGTGCTTGGAAGAAACAACTTGATTTGTGGTTGAGGGAGTATGGTGCAGGGGCACCTCCTTCTATTAATTTTATATTGTTTAAATTCATCTTCGAAATGATTTATTTATTAAGTCATTGGAACCATAATGTGAAATGGTCTATTTATTATGTTATTGTAATTGAGATCATATGAAATTTGTAATGAAAATCCGAATATGGATAGGAAGGGACACGGGAAGGTAAATGGTTGTAACTGTTTCCGGTTGTCTTTAAAAGAAAGACATTATTGTAATAGTGAAAAGAGATCAATAGAGTGGTTAGAGGAATAAGGAATATGTTGTGAGAGGAAATTGGGCTCTCTGGTTTTAACTAGAGAGCCATTGATGTTTTGTTGACTTTGACATTAAATGAAATGTATTTTTATTAAGTCTTTATATTTCCTTCTATTGGCTTCTGATCTCTGTCAGGAAGGTTATAATAGTGAAGATGAATCGGTTTCTCTCTATTGTTATTTGCAAGAAATGTAAATGATTTGTTTTATGTCATGACAGTTTGAAAGAAAGGTAATGGAAATGGTTTTATATAAAAAGATAATGAGATGAACAGATTTGAAGATTACTTGATGCCCTCTCCTCATCAGATTGGTATCAGAGCTCAGAAGATTCTGAACGTTTAAATGGATAGAATCTACACCAGGCAGTGTTGGGTTGTTTTGGATTCTTGTTCTGAGGTTTGTGGTTGCAGAATGGTACTGGTTCACTTAGTTGCAATGGGTGGACAGGAGAGGTCTACCAAAGGATCATAGGAGATGATCCAGGGCTAGAGAGGATGGTCCTTTGTGTGTCACCAGTAGACTGGGGAGAGAGGCATGGTGGGACTCCCAGGTGAGGGACAAAGATTATGATGCAGCGTGGAGGAGTGGACTGAAGAATTGGAAGCACCATGGAGGCAACCATCATAACTCCATTGATGGGAGTCATTAGTGAAAGAGATAAGAAAGTGGAGGAGGCATCGATCTAGTGATGATGGTGAAGAGGCAAAGATTCTCATCAATGCATTTCCATGAGGACATGGAAAAATTTGAAGTTCAGGAGTATGGTGCAGGGGCACCTCCCTCTATTAATTTTATATTTTTTAAATTCATCTCCGAAATGATTTATTTATTAAGTCATTGGAACCATAATGTGAAATGGTCTATTTATTATGTTATTGTAATTGAGATCATATGAAATTTGTAATGAAAATTCGAATATGGATAGGAAGGGACACGGGAAGGTAAATGGTTGTAACTGTTTTCGGCTGTCTTTAAAAGAAAGACATTATTTTAATAGCGAAGAGAGATCAATAGAGTGGTTAGAGGAATAAGGAATAGATTGTGAGAGGAAATTGGGCTCTCTGGTTTTAACCAGAGAGCCATTGATGTTTTGTTGACTTTGACATTAAATGAAATGTATTTTTATTAAGTCTTTATGTTTCCTTCTGTTGGCTTTTGATCTTTGTCAGGAAGGTTATAATAGTGAACATGAATCAGTTTCTCTCTATTGTTATTTGCAAGAAATGTAAATGATTTGTTTTATGTCATGACAGTCTGAAAGAAAGGTAATGGAAATGGTTTTATATAAAAAGATAATGAGATGAATAGATTTGAAGATTACTTGATGCCCTCCCCTCATCAGAGTGTCAACCTCCATATCCTTTTCTTCTTCCTGACTCATTATGTGAATTGTTTAGAAAACAATTTCACTTCAATCTCTGGTAAGAATTTGCTTATCCCTTGTTCCTGCATAGTCATACTTTGACAAGGTTTTGGGCATTTGGTAGCACCATTAATAGGAGAATAAGTTGTGATTGGACAGGGGTGTAGTCATCCATCCATTTTCTAGACATATATAAGATTACACCAACCCGATGCAAGACAATTTGAGCCTTGATCTTTGTATCTGCATGCCTTTGAGGATTCAGGTCTTCCATAAGCTTGACAATGAATATATATATATATATATATATATATATATATATATATATATATATATATATATATATATATATATATATATATATATATATATATATATATATATATATATATATATATATAGGAGGGACTACAACAAATTCATATCTTCATGAAGATCAAGTGCAAGATATGCTGAAAATATGGTGTATTGAGTCAACATTTCAGAAGTCACATGGCTTCCGGGCATTCTATCAAACAGTTGGCAGTGTACTCTTCTATTCGGCTTGGTGCTTGCTGCTATATATATATATATATATATATATATATATATATATATATATATATATATATATATATATATAGGAGGGACTACAACAAATTCATATCTTCATGAAGATCAAGTGCAAGATATGCTGAAAATATGGTGTATTGAGTCAACATTTCAGAAGTCACATGGCTTCCGGGCATTCTATCAAACAGTTGGCAGTGTACTCTTCTATTCGGCTTGGTGCTTGCTGCTATACCTCCAAGCATTTTGTCCAGCATTCAATTCACATTCTCCATGCATAGGTTCTATTTTCAATCTTGGCAAATATTTGGTTAAGTTGTGTGGGGTTTTATATTTGTTTAAGAAGCTGAGACTCATCAATCTCACCATAATACTGATGGTGACTTCTATGTTTCACCAATAGTGTATTCTCTTTAGTCTATGTGCAACTTGGTAATAATTACTTGTGCAAACCATTTATGATATTGCGATCAATCTTGGGATATTTACACCCATGCCTTCTCTCAAAAATACCTGAGCTCACATTTCCTTATCAAGCATTGTGCTTTCCCTTCACCATAGCACCAACAACACTTGTGTCTAAATAGAAATACTTCCCACTTCTGGTTTAACACTCTGTCAAAGAGATCAAAGACAATGTCACTCTAGAATCCCAAACAATTCATGTTTGATGTATTTCTTGTTTGAGAATTTGGCTTCAAAGATTTCCTCGAAGTTTCACTTATGTTAAACCCCTTGCTTTGCTCATATTCCTCCAAGCTTATGGGTTATTATACTACACTGACCTGTAGATAACTCACATCTTCAAAGTCAATGGTGGAAGTTGGGCTTTGAGCACCATGAATGTTAGCCTTTTCTCTTTTCTCTCACAACCATAACCTTGTCTTCATACTTTTGAATCATCGAACCTTTGAATCTACACTGAGCCTTAACATGAAAATCTGATTTTGAGAACACAGATTTACGTTTGGAAAATTGGGAAAATTAGGCTGCACGTTTGTGCTAATAAGTTTGAGCTCTGAACTTTGATTTTGTAGACTAAAGCTTTTAACTTGAACTTGAACTTGAAGTTAAAGTTGAAACCTTTGGTTCAAGTTCGAGTTCAACTTTGTACAAGTATATTGCACTTTGGAATGTATTGATAATTCAACTTTCTGGAGACCCGATCTTGAAGCTGAAGTAGAATTTGAAGTTCTAAATTTGATGGTTCAACTTCAACATATCATCACAACTATATCTTCTTCATAGATCATAGTTCATAAACTATCGTTAGCAATTAAAAACCAACCAAAATCTACTTTGTAGAGTTGGCTTGGAAGTTTAGAATGTGGGTATCAAAAAGCATGGTAACATTTTGAATCTAAACCAATACTTCTACTGAGTAAATATGCATACATCGAACTATGTTGAACTCTTTTTTTATCTTTGACTCCCCCAAAACTGTATTCATTCTTTCCTTGGAGTCATTGTCTCTCTCAAAAACTTATTTCTCCTTATTTCTCCCCAAGACTTATTTCTCTCCCTTACTTATTTGTTTCCCTTTTTGACACTTATGTCAAAGGGTTATACACATATAGTGTGTTTGTCCAAGAATTTTTTATGGACCTCAAGTATTATCTTCATAGCTATCACATGCTACCTCCAATGACTTGATTTGGATAGTTAACTCTGCAGCAAGGTGAACTAAGCCTTCATGTGTAGAAAGATGGGAATCTTTCTTCATCACTATTTCTGCAAAGGCTAGTTCCTTGTGTAGTATCTCCATGTGTGGGGTCAACATGGACTAGATGTTAATCAGTGTAGCCCAAATATTAGCATCTTGAGCATGTATGGCTGCAAATTGACCTTGGGAGTTCATCAAATTCCTAAAGTGCTTTTGACTCTGAGATGGGGAATTGGGTAGAGTAGTACCTATTTTCTTCATATCTCCCTCAATATTGTCAATATGTCACTACACTTCTTGTGTGAACAAAGTTGTATCACACAACTTGGTGTAAAGAGAGAAAAATTCTCTAATACTTTCTTTACACTATCAATCTTGGTTGCTAATTCAACCTGACTAAGTCCAATGGCACTTGATATATTTTCATTGACTTTGCTTTAAGATTTCCTTTCAAACCACTCAATTAGTTTTACATTTGAATCTAGGTCTGTATCATTAATCTTTTCTACTATGTTTACCAATTGTTCCATGATGGGCTTGTCTACTTCAGGTGCAGGCAAGCTGAATGCATCAAGAAAAATGTCATTGATATCTTGCAATGCTTACTTCTACCTATGCTCCCTTTTGAGTAGTTCTTGGTGTTTTTTGTGCAAGAGCATCCTGAAGTATGTTCAAATGTTTAGTAGTGATTGTTGCAAGATCAAACTTTGGCAATATAATCACTTCATCCAAGTTATCATCACCAAATGATGTAATTTCATCTACCTTTGATGTGCTAGGACTAGGCCTCAAGATTACTACAAAGGTGTAGCTTCTATACTTGGCCTATGAAGAGCTTGACTTGGAGGAGTAGTAGTTTCTAGAAAAGTGACCAATGCTCATTTGGCTAATTTCTCCTCAAGCTTGGTAGTTAATACTGACTCTTCAATCCTATCCTATTTTTGCTTTTGAATCTCAATTACACCTTGAGTTTGCATTGTAGGTGCAAGATTATCTTCCTAGCTTGTTTGAACTTGTGTTCCATCTTTTCTATCTTCCTTAGTACCTTTCTCTTCATTTTTCTCATCTATTTCATCTACTGAGACTATTGGTACTGTATCATTTTGCACCATTGTGCTAACATTAGATGTTGTTGTCTCCTTCCTTTGATACACTACAATAGGCATTTTAGGTTGTACCATTGTAAATTAGTGAGGGGCTATAGATGTTTCATTTTTTATGTTTTGTCCCCTACAAATGCCATGTCTTCCTTTTCAATCTCATCCACACTCACCAATATAGGATGATTGCATAGTTGTGCCTTAGTGGTGGAATCTACTAATATCTTCTTCATATATTCCTCTATTAGAGGATTGATGTTCTAAATGATAGTATCAGATATATCCTTGATCTTTACTGTATATGTGTATGCATCTAACCCATGTTGTGGATTGGCACTAGACACTAGTATATCTGGTATAATATGTTTTGTTTGCTACTCAACTTCAGTCATGGCTTATGCATCTGTATTATTTTCAGTGTCTTCCATATGTGCATATTTATTAGTTTCATCTTTAGTAACCTCAGTTACTTCTTTCTTGCCTTTATCTACACCTACCTCAACAGGTGTCTTCTTAATTGCCTTAGGTGTTGTCAGCCCATATATTGTTTTCCATATTTGGGTGAATTTATGAACAACATCCTCAATGTAATTTTGCATAATAATGAAAGCCCTATATTTAGGAGCAAATCTCCCCGTGTACTTCTCAATGACCTTTGTCATTGTAGCCTTATCCAATTCTGGCATCACACTTGCTAGTGTAGTCTCTTTGATTTTCCTTTATGTATTGAAACTGAACTACCATTTTTGCTCAACTTTTTCATATACACTCTTGGATATAGAGTTGACAAGATCAATTGGAGTCTTCTTGAATGTTGCCATCATGGCATATATAGACTCTTCTACTTGGTTCATGTCAACCTTTCCAAGTTTATCAAACTCAACATGTGTGAATCCAAATAAGTCAGCATTGTTCTTTATATTCTCACACAAATTGTCCAAATTAGAAGAAGGATTGTGACTTACCTATTTGAATTGGTTTTTGTCATCAGATTCTATCCTTTCCTCATTTGATTTAGCGGGAGAAATGTAATTTCTCCTTCTTTTCTTCTCAGACTCACCTTCTTTGCTAGCTGACCAAGCTCTCTTTCCCTTTGGCTTTTCTACTTCTTCAGCCTTCTTAGTAGTATCTCTTATTATGAACCTGGTAGCAGGAACTGGAGGCTTAGGTTGTGTAGGTTTTATAACCTTCTTTGGTTTGCTTGCTACCAAAGCTTTAGCTTTCCTCTTCTTCTTCTCTGTAGCTATAGGTGCTTCATTGGCTTTTCTCCCTTGATACCTTCTTTAGTTTCTACTTCCTCTCCGCCTTGGTCTTCTCCTTGACCTTGAGTTATGGCCAGTGGTGCTTGAGCAGGTACATATTCACCTTCTTCATCATCATCTTCATTGTGTTCTTCTTCATTATCTTCTTCTGTCCCTTCACCAATTTTTTCTTTAAGTGTCTTAACAATTTTTTTCTTCTTCCTTATTATAGAGGTTGTCTTCAATTCCATAGTTATCTTAGAACTGGCTTCATAATAATTACCAAAGGTTGTAGCCTTCTTATCTACTTCTTCTACTAGCAAAGCAGAAATTGTTGAAGATGCCTCATCCACATTTATCTCATAACCTAGAGGCTTTAGCCATCTCACCCTTGGAATAGTAGCCTGAACATATGTGAAGCGAGTATCAACTAGAAAGAAAACATCATTGAAATGCTTCTCAACTAGCGACATCCTCATTTTTTGTTTTGTTGGCTTCTTAGAGTCTTCAAAGTAGCTAGTCATTATAGACTCAAAATTTTCTCCAAGTTGCTTAATGTATTCACCTATATGTAGTGCAATATATCTATTTATCTTCCACGTAACTTTACCAAAAGAAGGAAATGTGTTCTACACATAGAAAAATATACAAACAAGTACTGAACCAAACTTGCAATGTGCACTCTTGTTTTTCCTTATGGCTCCCAAGTTTTTTGATATTTGTTGTAACTGTAACTTAGCAAGGTCATAAGAATGATCTTTCTTGGCTATCGTGTAGCCTATGTCAACATAAATGCAAGGTACACTATATAATTTTCTAGATTGAAAGAATTTATGTGCAATTATCCTTACTGCAAAGGCAATTAGGGGATCTATGATGGTGTCAATTTTTATTCCTCTCTTATTCCACACTGTCCCTGTGTTTTTCTCAATAACCTCTTTTGCATCACTTCTCATGGTCTTAGGTCTATCTAGGGTTGGATAGCCTATTACCCTCTACACAATCCTCATGTTAATCTTGATAGGTCCATCCTCTAACCACATAGAGTTTTCATGAATCCTACTTAAAACAATCTTTATCCACTATGTCTTGAAAATGTTGGAGAAATCTCGGGTATGAGTTAACCCTTTTCTTTCTACAATCTTAGATTCATCCTTCAATATTTTGTGTTCACATAATTTTCCATATAGGTCTCTGATCTCCATGTCACCTATTCTACCCACCTTACATGTGTAACAACATCTTACATCTTGAATCATTAAAACTTGTGGTGGTATCATCGATAATGCACCATATGGGTCTTGCTTGTATATAATGTAATGAATTTCTCTAAAGTTTGGTTGTTTGATCTGATTACTGATTAATTGAACATTTAAAACTTCCATTCCATCTTTAACCTTATTAGTAGAAGAACTAGATGCCATATCTATTACCTAGGGTTTGCAAAGATTCAAACAATGTAGCTCGGCACATGATAAATACCTTCATTAATCTGATGAATGGTGTCAAAAAATGGTTGAGTCTAGTCTGCAAATGCTTGGAGAAATCTCTTCAATTTTCCTTAAGCTCTTCATGATCTCTCCAAGTTCAAATGATGTCAAATGAATCAAAAATCAATCATATAGCCCTTAAACCTTTGCAATTAATGCCCAGTGCTTACACAGTTGTAAGCTCAGCTTCAACAGTAATTCCAACTCACTCAACTTCCATGTAATTTTCTTCATGCTTGGCAACCACTACGAGCTCAGCCAACACTATCACCTACAATAGATCACCATCAACTAGATTTCACTTGGCAATCGAAACTTGTCATCCTTAGCAACAACATGAAAATTGACAAAACTTAAAGATTTCTTCCAAGTTCTAAACAACACTTTGCATCTTTCTTCATGCATATATAATATTTTTAGAACTAAATTCTTGGAACTGATGCATGGTATATCATTTAAATATTAGTCCCACACATACCTCTTGATTTCTTAATTGGGGATGCTGTGACCACCTGACCCATTAGGTGAAGTGATACCATCTGAACTTGATGTACTGCAATCTTCCCTCTTCTTCCATGTTTTGTTCATCTGCATTTTGACTTCTTCAATATCTACCTTTTCTTTGCCTTTGTTGAACTCATTGCTTGGTGCCTTTGACTTTGTTTGACAATGTCTACTTATATGACCAATCTCTAAGAAACTAAAACATGTAGTTTGACTTAACCATCTACTATAATCACTTCTGAAATGTGTTCTTATGCAATTCTCAAGAACATGTTCATACTCTTGATAGTAGTGACAACTATACCTAATATTATAATCCCAATTATAAGAGTTTCCATTGTGCCTTACCTTTGTCTACTTGTTTGATGACCACTTGGGCTTGGATCTACACTCATATGCTCTATGTCCATGCTTCTGACAATTGTAGTAGCATCCTTCAAATCTTTGTATGCTCATGGTCTTGATTCTACATTTATGTGCCTAATGTCCTTGCTTGTTGCACTTATGACAATGACCCATGAACTTCTGCTTAGGATTCTAATTTGCAATCTTGCTCCTATAAACATTAGTAGTATGTCCTAATTTTCCACAATTATGACAAGTAGGCTTGGAGTCCTTACCTTTGTTACTTCTTTCCTCACCACTTTTAGATGATTCTCCTTCTTCAATGCTGGTGTATCCTAATCAAATAGTATCATCATTGGATTTGGGGGATCTCAATGGTTTTTCAAAGTACTTGATGGCTTCACTTGGTTTGTTGAAACTTTCAAAAAATTCATTTTCCCTTCTTAGATCATTACTCAGTTGTTCATTCTATAATTTCAAGGTTATGATCACAATGTCTTTACTATTCAATTCACGATTTGCAATCATCATTTGATTCAATGTTTCCAGTTTCATGTAAGAAATCCTATTCACATCTGATGTTTTTTCTTCCAATCTGTTGATCAATATCCCTTTGTCATCTTCAATCATGACTTTTTCCTCTCCAACTTTCTTTTTCTACTCGGTGACCTCACATAGCAATATTGATTGGACTTCTTGTTGTATCTTAAGATTTTTGACTTCTTCAGTTAGGGCTCCATTCTTTTGTTTCCATTCACTTGTGTTTCCATCTGAAAACAATTTATTAGTGTCTTCCTCTTGGCATTGTGTGGCATTATTTTCAATAGCTATCTCTTTCCTTCTCTTTAATGAGCGCTTTAGATCATCTCTTGCTTCATTCAACTGATGTTGGAAAATCTAGATTTCAATCTTCTGGTTCTCAATAGTCTTTCCCAACTTGTAGACTTCCATCTTTAAGATCTTTCCTCAAAGCTGCAAAACTTTCCTTTTCTAGAGAACCAACTCTCTAATACCAATTATTGGAAATACAATATGAAAATAAACTTTGAGAGGGGGGCTGAATCAACTCTTCAAAACTTCAACCATAAAATAATTCAACACACATCCATCTCACTATTGTGCACATAAACTAAAATAATAAATTAAGCATATACATCCATAACATGAAAAAAAATAAACATTCACACATATGGCACAAGATATAATTACCCAAAAACCCTCCAATGAGAAGGTAAAACTAGGGTGGGGATGACACCCACAAATCTTCACTACTATAGTTGTAAAGTGTATCCAATGAAGGTTACAATGTTTGATCATGAAACATGATCTACCCTGTGAAAGGTCTACCCTGTTAAAGACTTACAAGATTGTTAGATCTTACCCTGTTAAAGGATTTCAATACCCTGTTAGAAGTGTGTCTAGTTAAAGGACTTCAACTTACAATGAAGTAAGCACCTTGTTAAAACTACTTTGTTAAGAGATTTAACTGATTCACCTATTAGAATGTCTCAAAAATGATCTTGTCATTAGCACTCTGCTGCTAGATAACATATCACCTCTTTGCATGTATCCTTGATCCTCCTTTGATCAAATTTATCTCTTTTGTCCCCTAATTATTTTCCTCTATTCTCCTCTAACTAATTCTACAATGTATCTCTCATTCATAACTCCTTAGCTTCCATGAATACTTTGTTTGCACATGCAAACTTCTCTCTTCGCTCAATCCATGTTTTAGAGTTTTTCCTCCTTAAGAAAACCTAGGTGACTTAGGGTTAGGTATGAATCAATGATTGTAATTCATCCACCTAGCCACTCAAAACATCCCTTTAACTAATTGGTTGCATGTAATGTATAGGGATTCTCAATTAAGATTCTTTCTTATCATCTAGGATCACAAAACAATCCTTAAGTTAGCTTCAAAATAGTTTACATAGTAGTTTGTCCCATTACAAACAACTATGTCAAAATTATTTTACTCAGCATCTAAAGTCCTTAATGCTTGACATCATCTGCAACTCCAATGCTATCACTCGACATCTGAATGACTTAGCATATACTAACTGCTTGACACTTGAGTGACTTGGCACTAACTGTTTACTTAGCACTTACTAAGTATCTCACTTGGCATGCATTACTTTTTTGGCATGAACTAAGTTCTAACTTGTAAATGACTTAACTTTATAGACACTCATATGTCAAAACCAATTTGAGATCAACAATATGGACATCAATTTCTTAAATATCCTAGATTTCTAATGCAGAAGCAACTTGGGTTCGTTAAAATCTTGCATCTATTAGTTTGTGGTGACTGATCAGGGAAGTACTATACATACTTCATAAATTTGTGGGTTATTATTTGCCAGTGGCACAAAATTTTGGGCTACTATTTCCCATTCACAAATGGCACAAAATTTTGGGCTACTATTCACCAATTGGCTATTGCTTATATTTGCCAATTTATGGCTGACATGTTTTAACCTTAAAGTAGCAAAAATACTTGTATAAAAAGGCTTAGAGTTAGGGATCGTTTGATAAGGTGTGATGTGAAAATTGGTTCTTGCAGTGGTATTGAGCTGTAAGGGATTACAGATTGTAATCAGGCTGTAATCACTGGATCGTAATAATATTGGACTTGTTGTTTGGTGGACGTAGCCTAGGGACTGGGTGAACCACTTTAAATCTTGGTGTCGTGTTATTTTCTATGAGATCTATTATTTTTTGATATAGTTTATATTTGCATGTAATTGTTATTTTTGTCTATGGTTTAAATCCTAACAGCATCAACCAAAAATATTACCTTTGTTTTTATGCTTTAGTCATTTGATCAATTGAACGGTCTTGTTTATTTCACTTGCAAAAAACATTTCCTATAGTCAACCTATCATGGATCCCATGTCTTTGATCTCATTTCTTAATGTTTTATTTCTAGAGATTTATATTTCACTATTTATCATGGTGTGTTCGTGGCTGGTACATCGAGTAGCATATGGTATTTGGCTTTGACAAAGTTTGTATTGTTTCATGATCTTTCATAGCTTTGGGAAGGGATTCTTGTATCATGTATGGACCTATTTCTAAGTTTGTGGCTTATAGTTTACTTAATTGTGTGGTCACTAATTTCCCTTTTGGGGTAGAACTTATTTTCTTATAATATGTTTCATAAATGTAATCTATCAGGAAACTCATTTTTCTTGATAGCTATATATTGAGATATAGTTTGTAGTTTGAGGTGTAACACTTAGTAGACCAAATTGAAAGGTTAGCTTCTTGATCTTCTAAGATCGCATGTTGGTTTCTTGTCATAATTGAAGGCTACAAAGGGTAGGCTTTATGTCTGACAAATTATAATCAAATTTCATTGGATTTTCATATTGACAATTGAATTCTTTTATTTCCTATTATATTTGGTAGTGTGCTCCCATGTGCTACTCTAACAAGTGGTTGGAGCAATTCCTTGAGTTTCTTCATACCTACCTTGCATCACAACCTTTGATTCCTTATATTGGTAATTCATTTGATTAATCATTTGTTTTCATAATTATGTATCCAAGTTTCTTATTTGTAAAATTTTCCATTAATATTGTGAGTTATCTAAATTAAGAGGTGACATACTATATTTCAATTGAAGAATTTTACAAGTTTCATATTGTATAGGACAACATATTTGGTGTAATCCACATTTTTAAGGAAATATGCACTCTCTTTAGAGTTCCTACTTTTTAGGATATTTGATCAAAATTTTCCATGTTGATAAAAATTGTCTAAAAGTTTCTTTTGTAAAATGAAAAAAAAATTATTATTATTTTGTCTCTTTTCTTGTAGCCTAAGTTAAGGATTGATACGATTTTCTTTAATATTTACACCTAATGAGAAATATGGATTTGTTTGGATAAGTAATGAGAAGTTAGAGCCATAGATGATCAACTTTCTTCAACTTTTTACTTTGTTGAAGATATAAGATGCTTTATCTTTTACCTAGTTTTTATATTATTGAAATGTGTCAAACTATTCAAAGAGAAAATGATAGGGTGATTATTATAGAGTTTCTATACTATTTTTGTCTCTTTAGAGAAGAACAAGTTCTAGTCTCCATGTTGATTCTATAAGCTTGTGAGTGTATTATAACTTATTTGTTTCATATTAATACATTGGTTCAGTGGCTTTGGATTGTAGATTTTTTTACCTAAAAGGGTTTTCCCACACATATGGATATTTCTCATATTCATCTATTTTTTTGTCTTTATGTTTTTAAAATGTCACTTGTGGTTATGCTATATAAATTTGCATAGATATTTGAGCTAAATTATCTTTTCTCTTAGGATTAATATAATGGAAATTAAAAATGATAGTTTCTTCTTTAGAGGCACAATATTATGTGCTTGTATCATTATAGGATGTTCTTTTCTTTTCACTCTATTTAATATAAATCAACAAGTAGGCATCATAATGAAGATTGAAAATCAAGGAAACAATAACATGATGCTCTTTCAAACACCCCTAGATATGTATTGTCTAGAAATTCTCCATCCAAATATATTGCTTCCATACTAACAACTATTAGGTCTAAAAATTTTCCCCTTACTCTTAGTTTATTGTCTGTAAATTAGTAAGTGAATCCTTTGAAATTGTAGAATAGATCCTAATATCTTGAGTTGATTATCTAAGGTTGAGCCCTAGTAAATTTAATATCCTTGTAGAATAATAAAAAATTCAAATCATTCTTCTATCAATTTATATTTATCTAATTATTATTTTTTAAGATGAAAGCCTTAACTTCCAATTCCAACAATATTACTCCTAGAACCAAATGAAATACCTACTATATTTCAATTTTCTTTATATTATTGATTTTAGATTGAGAAACTTTATTATAAATTCTAGAAAATCTAGCAATGTAATGCCAATAGATTTTTTCCATACCCATGGCCCATCTCTCACAAAAATTATTATAAAGGGTTGTTCCATAGAGTCTAAACAGTCCCCATTTGTAGCATAGATCAAATACGTTCAAGTAGCCTTACAACCTACCCTAAAAAGTGGTTGAAACTTACAATATTTGTATAGACATGTGTTCTAGTTATAACATGCTTCTTGAAAAAAATCACAAGGATTTTGGCAATGAGTCACAAATGGATCGATCTAATGCTTTCAATTCTCTTGGTGGAAATAAGGTTCATCATAACCTTTAAATTAAGGGAAAGTTAATTTTCTTCAATTAAAATGATCTTATTAAATATTTAATAAATAAATATAGGGTCGAAGATATATGATTTATTTCACTTCAAGTGGATAATCCTTGAAAATCACTTGTTTAAATATATTCTTGAGCTACAAATTTTGGAGTTGACGATGGTTGTTCATCTCATTATTTTGGGCATGTTTTTGTATTGATTTTACCATATGGTGATGTGTGTGTGCATATGCATGTGTGTAATAAACTAGAATGTAAGAACATCATGACAATAAGATATGAAGCCTTACTATTTAGACCAGTTATAGGTAAAGAAAAGGAACTCATGAAGCTAAAAGACTTGGGAGATCTTGAGATTGCATTATGAAAATAGGGTTTGGGACAAACTCAAATTATTTGATGCACTATTTATATAATTTATTCTATGGGAGCTAAACTTGAGCTGATTTGTAAGGCCTCAATAGTGAACCCAAGAGGAATTAACCCAAAAAATGATACTAAGTTGATAGAATATTTTTTTTCCTTAAATGGTAGAAAGAATCACTATTGCCTAACTATATGGATCCCAAAGGCCTAGCCCTATTTTGTTGAGGAGATAAACACCAAATTCCACTCAGAAATAAAACCATAGTGTCATCGATAGTATAAATATGAGATCATACAAGCTCTCTATCACAAGAGGCACTGCACACTCTACCAAAGGCACTCAAAGGAAATATAAGATGCATATAGGTAAGTGTCATTGCATAAGTTTTTAGTGGTAAAATGGAAGCACTTTAAAAATATGTAGGCCTCCACTTTACGGGGTCACTAAGCCATTTAAATGTGTGTGAGGGAAAGAGGGGAATTTTCAAGTATGGTTCCACTTATGATTCAAATTATATTAGCTATGATCCAAAGGAAGAAGGGATCTAATATTAAATCTGAATTATAAAAAGGAATGCAATACAAGAAAATATACTCTCTTTGGCCCTTTATAGGATAATGTGAGTGTGGAATTAAACTAATTACTTAGATAATGTAAATCTAGGGTAAATATATGAAAGGAAATAAAATATAAATGACTCACCTTGAAATATGTAGATCAAGAAGATGTATTTTCACTCCAAAAATTGAAGATCTAAACTATATCAAAATATTTGTTCGTCGATCTTGGAATAAAATGATGAAAGGAACAAAACCTAGAAATTTCCCTAAAATCTTAGTCTAAAGAACTAGGTCAACTTGTGAAGACATCCTACAACCAAGTTGATGTAGTCTAGTGATCTACAACTGATGACTCAAGAAATCTTGCAAATAGTAGGTTTTGAATTTTTAATTTTGTCACTCCCAACCTACAAATCAACACAAAAAAGAAAGGCTTCGGGTTGGGGTTTGATGAGGGCTTTCCTTGGTCAATCCCTAGGTTAAAGAATTAACCATAATTGAGAAAAGTAAATGTAAATAACTGAAAGACAAGATAATTGTTAGGATTCACATTGCTTGAAACCATATTTGTAAGGATTTTGTACGAAAATATAATGTAGATCTTGAACTAGAAATGTAGGGTATCTCCACTCTTTACAATAATCCCATCATGGTGCCATGGATATAAAAGTCCATCAATGAAGAAGATGATGAATGCTTCATTTTAGATCTCCTCCCTTGATGATCAACAATGAGATAGATTTTGAAGAGGAAATGCTCACAAAGGATGCTTCAATACTAGATAGAAATCTCCTTCCAAAAATGCTTGAAAGTCTTCGATAATTGAACTCCTTGAATGCAAAAGGAAGAAATCTTCACTTGAGAAAAAAATATTGAAATCTTGGAATTGAATTATGAATATGATATGAAAATGAAGCCCTTGAGTCTCCTTATATATGAGTTTTCAAGCAAGAAAATAATATAGGTCGACTAGGTAACAGCAACAAACTGATTAAACCCTCAAGGCCTTTCATACCTTGAACTCTAAAACTGTTGGGGACTAGGTCAACCTAGTTGAGGACTATGTTGACCTAGGGGGACTAGGTCAACATAGGTCAACTTAGTCCAAACTAGGTTGACCTAAGTTGACCTATTCCTAGAGGTCAAGTCCCAGGTGCCATAGAAAGAAAGGTTACACATTAGAAAGATAAGGGTGGAAAGAGGAAGAAGAAAAAGAGATCGAGCATGGGCATATCCATGGTCCAAAGATGAAATTATAAAGAGGGAGATAAAAGGTCTTAAAAGGCAAGTGTGTCCATTTTAAGATGGTACAATAAGTATAATCCTTAAGTTATCCTAAAAGCCTCTTTGGACACATGTGCTCAAGTGATCATATGTACATAAGTAAACCTATCAAATAGACAAGGATACTAACAATGTCAGACCTCAATACCTCACTAGATGGGAAAGAATCATCTCGCTCTCCATCCTTGCCTTTACTAGTACTCTAGACATGGGTAAGGTACACAAAACATCTTATGAATTCATTTTTAAAAACTATTAATGTATTAAATTATTACTTATTAAGCTACTTACAATGAGTTGTTCTATTAGCTACTTTAGGGCCTTGAATCTCACTACAATAAATTACCCCTTTATGCACCTAGAAAACTGACTTGAGCTCATAAACCAAATAACACCATAAAGGTACAAATATTAACCAAATTGATTCCATAATACAATAGAAACATACTAGTTATCAACAATCATATCATCCAAAAATACTCTCAAGTTTACAGAACATGCTTAGGAGCTTAATTTCTAAAATCAAGGTCAGTAGTAAATATTGATACAGTAAACACCTATGAGAAATATGCAACAAAACACATGATATTCAAGTCAACCTCCATATAGCATGACAACCACAATAGAACCTCAAAGATTACACATGCAACATAAAATGATTATTTCAAAAATCAAAATTGGGAAGAATGATTAAGTAAAGCAACTCATGCAATGCAAGAATACTCCAAGCCTTTGATATAATATCCTTGTCCAACTATCCCAAATTGACAATTACTATAAATAACTACATACAAATACCATAAAGTTAAATTCATGGCTTATGAAAATAAATTTGATTAGTTTAAATTAAATTGAATTAATGCACCAATGCTTCATGATAGCCTACTTGGTAGTCGAGGGGCTCTCCAATTTCTATAGAATTTTGACCTAGTCTTTTCATCCACTCCCTTAGAGGGCGGGGGGGGGGGCATGATTTTGTGCCAATAGTTTATGGGGTAGGGAATGGACCTAACTGATAGGGTTTATGGGGTCCTATTGTTATCCATTGGCTAGGGAAAATAGGTTTGAACCCATCACTTCTTGCATGAAAGCCCAACACTCTAACCAAGTTATTTCCCTTCCATTCATAAATATATTAATTATATTAATTACACAATTGGTTATTTTATATATATATAATTAATGAAGTTATACTTATTATGTAATAATTTATACTAATTGACATATATATAATTAATTAATAATAATTATATATATTATTAAATTAAAAGTAAAATACTAATTAAAAAAATTAAAACTATTAAAAAATAAAGAGGGGGTTCATCTCACCATACGATGGCGACCTTCCCAATGGGGACTCACAATCCTACCACAATTCTTGGTGGTAGACATTGTAGGTCTATAGTCTGTACCCATTGATGATCCTTACGGAGGTACCCACCAAAGGTATGTGGTATTATCCACTATAGTGGCCATATGAAGGTGGTGGGGAGTGATGGCCCGTCTACCTATGATAGTTTAAATTTTTTTATTTTTTTATTTTTAAACATATTTTATAATATATTTTTTCTATCTCAAATATATATATCCCAAATGAAATGTTGCTGACATATATATATATATATATATATATATATATATATATATGTATGTATGTATGTATGTATGTATGTATGTATGTATGTATGTATGTATGTATGTATGTATGTATATATATGTATATATATGTATATATATGTATATGTATATATATGTATATATATGTATATATACATATATGTATATATATGTATATATATATACATATACATATGTATATATATATACATATGTATACATATACATATATATACATATATATACATATATATACATATACATATACATACATATATACATACATATATATATACATATGTATATGTATATATATATATACATATATGTATATGTATACATATATATATACATATACATATATGTGTATATATATATATACATATATGTATATGTATATATATATGTATATATATATATGTATATATATATATATGTATATATATATGTATATATATATATATGTATATATATATAATTTTTATTTTTAAATAACAGAAAAGGTTTATAGTTAAAGCCCAAAAGACTAGAGTAAGAAAAAAATGGTGTGGTAATAGACAGCGTAGGTCTATAATGTGTACTCATTGATGATCCTTATGGAGGTACCCACCATAGGTATGTGGTAGTACCCACTATAGTGGTCCAATGAAGGTGGTGGGGAGTGATGGCCTTGCTACCTAAGATAATTTATTTTTAAAAAAATTTAAAACATATTTTATAATATATTTTTTCCTTTAATTTTTTAACACACACACATGTACATATGCATATTTCCCAAATGAAATTCTCCTAACATGTGTGTGTGTGTGTGTATTTGTTTATTTATTCATATATTTATTCATTTATTTATTACAAAAAAAAAAAAAAAGATCTATAGGTAAAGCCCAAAAACTAAAGCAAGAAAAAATGGAGTGGTAATAGGACTTTTTTAAGGTAACAATATGTACATGGTTATGAAAGCTCTAAAATTAGTAATGCATTATGAAATTATACCAAAATCTATTTTCTATTGAAGATATATATATTTCCCAAATGAAATATTGCTAACATCTATATAAATCTCTATTTATTATTTATATATTATAATAAAAAGATCTATAGTCCAAGCCCAAAAAACTAGAGTAAGAAACAAAATGGAGTGGTAATAGGACCCTTTTAAGGTAACAATATGTACATAGTTATGAAAGCTCTAAAATTAGTAATGCATTATGAAATTATACCAAAATCTATTAACTATTGAAGATAAAGGTTATGAATGTCATCGAGCTTATAAATTTTGCAAGAGCATCACCCAATTTAAGATTATTGAAGATATGGTTGATGAGCTTAGCAAGGAACTCAATAAAGATGAAATCTAGAAATCTAATACTTTATTTCTTAATTGTAAGTCACCTAGAGAAAATGGGTTGCCAACAAAATTATATAAGTTAATAAGGACCAAGTAGTGGATGACCTATTTAAAGTCTAGTAAGAGACTGTTAGGAAGGGGACATTAGGAGAGAATATTAATAGATGTATTATCAAAATGATATCCAAATACAAGGATAAGAATCTTACTAAAAAAATTGATACCTGTAATATTAGAAAATGCCTCTAAAAAAATTCTACCATAAGCACTTGCCAAGAAACTCACTAAAATTTTATCTCAAATATTCAGTTTGACCCAAACTGATTTTATCAACAACATATATAAATTAGAAAACCTTATAATCATCTAGTAAGACCTAGATTGGGCTAAATAAAGAGGACGAGATGTTGGTATTTTGTTATTAGAATTTAAAATGGTATATGACCAAGTTGAATAGTTGTCTAACAATAAGTAAGAAATATTTTTCATAGTAAGTCAAATTGTGATATTGCTATCAAGTATAAATTGGATTAAAAGAAGAGGACAAGAAGGTGGTATTTTGTTACTAGACTTTGCTAAGGTATATGACCAAGTTGAATACTCATTTATCAATATGTAAGAGATATTTTTCACATTAAGTCAAATTGTGATATTGCTATCAAGATTCAACCATGTAGTTTTTCAGTCAAATTCATTGACTCGTGTTTATGAGGATTCAATTGAAAAAAAAATTGAGTCAAACTTATTGACCCAAATTGATTTTATCTATAAAGAATATATATTACAAAACCTTATTACCAATTGGGAAGATCTATTGGACTAAAAGAAGAGGACTAGATGTTGGTATTTTTTTCTGGATATTGAAAAAGAATATGACTAAGTTGAATGGTCCTTTATGAATAAGTAGGAGATAGTTTCCATGGAAAATCAAATCATGATAATGCTATCAGGATTCAACTACGTAGTTTTGAGTCAATTTCATTTATCACTATTATCATGAAGGCATTGAGGTTTCTAAAAGAACATTGTACAAAAGTGCAAGTCTTATTCAAAGATGTCAATGCTTAGATGAAAATTAATTGAGTTCTTGTTGAGGCATTCTCCTTGGTTAGATTCATATGACAAGGTTATCCCTTTACCCCATCATTTGTGATTTCTTTTAATGGGTTGCACTATATTATAATTTGTAGTAGATTAAAGCCTAAAATGAATGGAATTCTCCTACCTACTAATTCACCCTTTATTAATATCTAATATACAAAAAAATTGTAGTGTCTAATGTAATACTCGTCCCTTTCTATCATTGTCAAACTCATCTCTAAATTTGTATATGACTCTTTCGTGGAATGTGTTAGCCCTTAATTGACATTTGAAATACAATACTTTGATACATTGATTAATTGATATTAGGTAGGAATGATTTCCTACTTGCAGTGATGATGGTTTAATTGTTCTTAGTTAGTTGGTAAAATTAATTTCATGATGATGTCATATGATGTGTCTTTGAAAGATGTTTATTATTTTCTCATGATGATGAGATGTTCATGTTAGAATATGATGTTATTTAATTTTGAGATTTATTGTTATACTTACCTCATACTTACATGTATGTGGTGTGTGTGTCTTTTTTACAATTTTATTTAATGTTTTTGATATGATCGACAGAAGGATTTGTAATCACCTACTAGTTAGGATCTACATGATGTACCACTCCCTGTCATTATCTATTTAGCTTAGATATATGTGCATATGTACATGCTCATATTTTATATAGGTTTGTAGGTACTGGGCATCGACCTCCCTAAATTATTAGGATAAACATACCTAATGTGAATAAGAATAGGGAGATAATGTTCAGGTCCAATCCCATCCATAGCCTAACTACTTGTCCTAAGAAGGAGGACGTGTATTTGATTGCCTACCCTTTTTAAACACATGAGTTTATCATTGCATGTGTTGTTTGATTTTAATTCTGGTCAATCATGCTTATGTTCCCTTTATGTCATTTTGGCTATGTGATTTACTTCGTAAATAATTTAATTATGATTTTTGGCTTAATCTTTTTTTTAAAGGCAAAAGTGGCAAGCCACTATAATATATTTATATAAAAGAACTGATTCAAAAGAGGTCAATTGGAAAAAAATCAAGAAGAAAACCCAACATCGTTCCTTTCATTTACTGTATTATATTTTGGTGACAATACAATATCAAACGAAATATAGAGGACTTCATAAATATAATACGGAGTATCAACTACCTCCTATGAACACACCTCTAAGTTACAAAAAAACATATGTGAAGATGTAACATTAAATCAACCTATGCTCAATGTGTTCAAACTCTAAATTAAAAAAATTCAAAATTTGTACACTTCACA
The DNA here is from genome assembly GCA_028749045.1 of Cupressus sempervirens. Taxonomy (NCBI): domain Eukaryota; kingdom Viridiplantae; phylum Streptophyta; class Pinopsida; order Cupressales; family Cupressaceae; genus Cupressus; species Cupressus sempervirens. The sequence goes on along the minus strand of CM053786.1, from coordinate 707,578,482 downwards.
TTTTATTCCACCATTATGTCACATCCGTTCGAGCTATTGCATGGATCAAGGTCCGAATCCAGCCTATCAATAGGATGCTCCTACCTAATGTCACCATGCTCAAATGGGCTCCAACATGTTTATACATTCCTATTCCAGCTGTGATCACACTGAGGCAAATCAGAATTCCAACCATCACATACTTCCCTTGAAGATTTTGGAGACCACCCATAACCAGTATGCTTTATACCAAGAGATGGTTAGAGATTTGAACTCGTTTCTTGATAAAGTGCTCAATATCAGATATTTTTCCAGATATAGCAGATGCTTCAGTCATAGTGACTTTGTTGATACACTGAGAGAATGTAAATGGCTGCCCTGGGACACCTAAGATGGCTTCATTTGCAATATTTGCATCTAACATACCAGTCCTTGAAGCACACAATTTGTCTATTTCCTTCTCCAATTGCTTTCTTATGAAATCCATCAAGTGGGTTGTGACTTTCTCCACCTTGTTGCAGACTATTAGAACTGGAATTTTGTTCTTCACGACAAGGGCCTTTGTCAGGACATCATAGAGATACTCAACATTGGCTCGACTGTTTGGCAGGAAATCCAAAGCATCAACAAGGAACACAATTCTAGCAGCCTGATGTAAAAAATCATCCAATTTGGGTCTCAACCTTGAATGAACTGGCAAATCCACAATGTGAACTGGTTTTATTTTTCCCCTCTGATTGAGAAGAAAAAGCTCAAACCATGCTATGAGGTAGATGTAGAAGACAATGCTTTGAAGATTTTGAATGTAAAACAAAGTTGTCTTCATTTGGCTCCATTGATGTCACAGTGTCTTGGTGCAATGACCCATCCCGCAACTGATAAAAAAATACAGTCTTGCCACCTCCACTTAATCCTACAAGAAAAATAGTGTCTACCTTCTTGCATCTTACCATCCTTATAACAATGAAAACTAGAATAGAGGTAACAAGTAGGATTCCAATGGTGACATAAAAATCCAACCCTAATTCTAGAAACTACTGCATCAATGCATCCATATTCATTTCCCCTTCACTATCCTACTCTCCTCTATGTGATTATCCAATAGTGACTGTTGTTCTGAAGTAGAAGCCACACTATAACACGCGTGTTTAGCCCACAGCAATCATATGTTTTTCCCAGGCTTACTGAAACCCTTGCCAATGGATATGCTATCTGATCGTTTCCACGATTCCTCAAACTTGAATATGGACCGATCTTGCCAGAAAAATGTTGTCACAGTATGTGCACGCTAGATGCTTTCTACAAACACAGAGATTGATGGCTTCCAAGGATACTACCCCAGAGCCCACTAATTTGTCGTTCCTTCTAATAATTTGCAAAAGGGAATTATGTCTTCTATATTCTACCAGAACTCAGGGAACTCGAACCCAGATAATTTTCATGGTTATCTCTAAAACAAGGTTTCTAGAATGAAGCCCAAATAACATTGATGGTTATCTCTGAAAAAAGGTTTACATTTAACTTACAAGCCGAACCTGCTTATATAATTATTACATCAGATACTATCTTTTCGAAGTCGTGCTCAGCTTAATGATAGTCATCTTATCACTATCAATTATACTTTTAAGTTCATAATCCTTTTCAATCATAGGCATTGGGCTTAATGATGAGAATGCCAATCCATCACAACCCAGATTTGAAAGATAATATGCTACTCGGTTACCTTCCTAATATGTATGAGAAATGCAAACATCCAAACATTCATCAAGCAGTCTCTACACTTGAGTAAAAATGTAATTTAATTTCCATGAATATGATTTTCTATGTATTGAAGCATTAATAATGACTGACAAATCTCCTTCAACGGGTAACATTCGGTAATTACCTTGCTTAGCTAGAATGAGAGCAACAAGTAAAGCTTGAACTTTTACCATATTATTAGTTCCAGTAGGCAAGGGGGATGTTGAGATTGCAAGTACTGATCCTTTAGAGTCTTGAATACATGCCCCCAATCCTGATATTCCTAGGTTTCCTTTGGATGCTCCATCAAAGTTCAATTTCAAAAATCCATCAGATGGAGGTGTCCAATGAATCTCTGATCAAGATATTAGAGAAGGAAATGTCTTGCTAAGTGCCCACCCATTAGGAATGCTTAATTGTTTCCATTCTTGAATTATTCTAGAATCCTATGAAGTAACAACTGGATCGAATTTACAATTTCTCAAACTAGAATTAGTCACCTCTGATATTGCTTTCTCAATACCCTCCAAAACTTGATCAATAGTAGATGCTTCTTTTCTGAAAATATGCTCATTCCTTTCCCACCAAATGGTCCACACAACTAATGCCGAGATACACAACCAAAGATTTGCAAATAATGATTCTGAGTAGAGGACTGGCCAAGCTTGGAAAAAGTCCCATATAGTATTTTGAAATGAAGTATAATAGTTTAACTTGTTCATAACAAAACTCCAGCATTGATTCACAAATGAACACGGGAGGAGAAGATAATCCATTGTTTCTTCACATTCATTACAAAAAAGGCAATTAAATGATGGAGCAATGTGCAATCTACTTAATCTGTCACTAGTTAAAATTCTATGCTTAATTGCAAGCCATGCAAAGCAACCAACCTTTGGGAGTACTGCATGATTCCAACAGAATGAAAAAGCTCTACTTGATGCTTTGTTTGGTCTAGATTGCTGCAAAATTTTATATCCCTCTTTAATTGAATAATGGTCATCCTTAGCTGGAGCCCAAAGTGTTTTATCTACAAATCCATATATGTATACATGCTTAGAAGCTAGTATTTCTTTGAATTGGAATATGTCCTAATTTGACAAAGGTAACTCAGCTGGGTTTTTCCATTTAGCTTTGCCTGATATTGGGCATACATTAGCTATATATTGACTGAGTGTTGTGCCCCAATGGTTTTTTGAAGTAGTAATGATGTTTTGGGATACTATACCCTTTGATAGAGGAGGTTGACCATTCCATGAGTCCCTCCAAAAGTTTACCATGCTTCCATTATTGACTTCCCAAGTAACATATTTTACTACTATGTCGCGTGAGGACATCATAAAGTCCCATATGACAAAACCTTTAGGAGGGTCCAAAATGGATAGGACTCTTGTAGGACCATTGTTGTCCAAATACTTTTGCTACATGATCTTACGCCATGTGGAGTGAGGATTATTGTACATTTGCCAAAATAATTTTCCACCAAAGGATTCATTTCTTTTTGTTAAATCATGAATACCAGCCCCACCAATTGCCAAAGGCTGAGCCATGTCTTGGAGAGAAATGAGAGGATTTTTTCTTACATCATTCATATTACCTATCCATAAAAAACCCTTGATCAACTTTTGTGTTTGGTGTAATATTTTAGGAGGAGCTTTTAGGATTGCAAGAAAGTAGTTTGGAATAGCTACTAATACTGATTTTACAAGTAGAATTATGCCAGCCAATGACAACCATCTGGTTTTCCAAGCAGCTATTCTACTCTAAATTCATTGCAATATTGAAGACCAATAACTAATTTTATTTGATCCCATAAAAAATGGAATTCCTAGGTATATAGATAGAAGAAAATCTATTGGAATTACAAGTGAGAAAGGTAAACTTCTAAGGGGGGGAATGAATTAGGAGTTTAAACTTCAACCCATAAAGCTTTCATCTTTCATACATCACATGCATTAACATATTGAAATAACATGTAAAGTAAATGCATCAAAAATATATAAGTAATCAAACACACACATTTGATACCATATATGATTACCCAAAAACCCTCCAATGAGAAGGTAAAACTAGGGTGGGGATGAAACCCACAAATCTTCACTACTAGAGCAATAAAGTGTAGCCAATTAAGGCTACAATGATTTGACCATGAAACATGATCTGGCCTGTGAAAAGCATGCCCTGTTAAAGGCTTACAAAGACTATTAAGTACCGCCTTGTTAGAGGATTTCAACACCTTGTTAGAAGTGTGTGTGGTTAAAGGATTTTAGGTCATTCACTTGGAATGCCACCCTGTTAAAGGATTTGGTAAAGCCTATTAGGACTACTCCGCCTAGGAGATTTAACTAAAATCCCTTGTCAAAATGTCTTAGCATAGATCTTGCGATTGACACTTTCTTTCCTAATAACAGATCACCTCTATCCAATTTCTAATTAATCCTTCATGATTTGATGTAACAATGTTGTATCATCTATCCTCTATTCTTCACATAATTGATTATGTAATTCATTCTTACTGCTAAGTCACCTTGAATGTTCTGCAATCTGTCTTGTTTGCTCCTCCAATTTGATCATTCACCCCTTCATGATGCTCTCTATTCTCTTAAAATTTTAGGGCTTCATCCTCCTTAAGAAGACCGAGGTGGCTTAGGGTTAGGTATGAATCTACGGCTGAGATTCATCCATTTTTTGGCTTAATCCTTCATATTTTTTGAATGGTTGCATGTAATTGTATTAGGAATCTGCATGTAGATTCGTCCTTATCTCTAAAGAATTGAATTCTATCCTTATGTTGGCTGAAAAATAGTGTACATAGTTGTTTGTGCCATATCAAACAAATATGTCCAATTTGTGTTACTCAGCATATGTAGTTACTAATGCTCTACATATATTGTAATTTTTCTTTTGACTCAGCACCTGAACTACTCAGCATCTACTGTTCACTCGGCACTTGAATTACTCGGCATGGTCTAGTTGCTTGGAACTTGAGTGACTTGGCACTCATTACAACTTGGCATGGTCTTGTTTCACATATTATACTCGGCATGCATTACTAGTTCAGCATGAGCTAAGTAAATGTCTTAAGTGTGTTGACACTCAGTTGTCAAAACCAATCTGAGATCAACAATCTCCCCCTTGACATGAGTGTAAAAAACACTTGAATATACATAATCAATCTAATATTCTTGAGTATAACATATACATGACTTGGCTTATATACATAACTTCAAAATTTTTTTAAAAAAGTTACAATAGCCTATGCACCTGAAAATGTATAACTCCCCCTAAGTTAATATGTTTGTTCTGTATCCAAAATTTGTTCTCCATTCTAAGTAGATTTGTCTTTGCTAACTAATACTCTTTGACTTCAATGCACTTATACTCTTTATGCTATGCCTTTGCTGATGTCTACTCTGCTCTGTTTCTATCTCTGCACTGTATTTCTCAAAAATGTATAACACTGGAGTCAAAATTGATATCTCCCCCTTTTTTCATGCTTACCCTTTTTCTTTGTTCATTGTATCTCTCCTCTTTTCATTATTCTCAACTCCCCCTTAACTCCTTACATACTTACTTCCCTTTGCTTTTGTCTCCACCTTTTTTGACACTTATGTCAAAGGGTCTATACACTTATAGTATATTTGTCCAAAAAGGATTTATGGACTTCCATGATTATTTTCAGAGCTACATCCCAATTGTCACATGCAACATCCAATGACTAAACTTGGATAGCAAGCTCGCCTGCAAGGTGTACTAGGCCATCTAATGTAGAAAGATTGGGATCTTTCTTTAACAAAGTTTCTACATAGCCTAATTATTTATGGAGAATTTCCTTGTGTGGGGTGAGAGAGGCCTAATTTTTTGTCAATTTGGCTCTTATATTAGCCTCTTCTACTATTAACACAGCGAATTGACTCTATGATTGAAGCAATGTATGGAAATGCTTCTCACTCTGAGTTGGGTTCTTAGGTAGCTATGTACTTGATATGCTTAGATTCCTTTTGTAGGCTCAAAATTCTATGTCTAGTGTCTTAGGTGAAGAGTGTGGGATCACACAATTTGGTGTACAATGAGAAGATATTCTCAAGTACCTTCTTTACATCCTCAACCTTGGTTTCCAATGCAACTTGTGTCAATGCTAAGTCACTAGATATCTTTTCATTTACTTTTCCTTGAAACTTTCTTTCAGACCATTCTAAAATTTTAGCATTTGTATCTAGGTCTTCATTATTAACCTTCTCCATAATATCTGACAATTGTTCCAATAGTGGCTTGGTTTCTTGCAGTGCTTGCTTTTTCCTATACTCCTTCCTAAGCATTGCTTGGTGTTTCTTTTTCTCTAAAGCTTGTTGTAGAATGCTTATTTGATCTATTTTCATTTGTCATAATCAAATTTTGGAATTATTAGCTCTTCATCTAAAGTAATATCACCATAATGAATTACCTTTTCAACCTTAGAAGAGTCTGATCTTGGCACTGCAATTTGCAGGGGTATAGCTTCCGTGGTCGACTTCTGAAGAAGTTTTGTAGGTGAGGAGCCAAATGTTGATAAAGTTACCAATGCTTGGATGGCCTCTTGCTCCTTTACCTTCAGTATTTGTTCACCTTCTTCAAACTTATCCTAATCTATGACTATGACATGACTTGCACCTTGTGTTTGTGCTTCAGGTATAGATGTATCTATCTATCCTATTTGCTCTATTGCTATCTCTCTCTTTTTTGTGGTAGTCTTCCTCTGCTCAACTGTGTCCACTTTAACACTTGTATCAACCTTGATTGATGTGTCTATACTTGTTTGATTCAATGGTTGATCACTAGTAACTGATGGGATTGCAAAATTTGGTTCTTGTGTGTTCACCTTATCCCTTGTAACTTTAGTTGCTACCTTTTGAAGTTCTTTTACACTAATCAAAATAGAATTTGTACATAGTTGTGTTTGTAGTGTAGATCGATCTAGAATCTTCTTCAAATCTTCTATAGTCAATGGGTTGGTGTTCTGAGCTAATGCATCAGAGACATCCTTGATAATTATGGTTTTTGTAGGTACACTTGTATCATGAGGAGGAATGACACTCGGCATTTATGTGTCTTACACACTATGTTCCTCATGTTTTTGTTCAGTTGTTGCCATGTCAGTATCCATCTTCTTAGTCTCCTCCTTTGTATTTCTCTCTTCCTTGCTATCATCTTTGTCATCCTCTTCTTTATCATCACTTTTACCCTCAAAGGGGTCCTTCTCTCCTTGCTTCACTATAGTTAATCCATAGATTAATTTCCACGTTTGAGTTGATTTCTTAACAACATCTTCAATTTTATTTTGGAGAATGCTAAATGTTCTATACTTTGGTGTAAACCTTCCTCCATATTTCTTGTTTTCCTTAGCAATCTTCCCTTTTGTTATTTTGGCATTACTTGAGCCAGAGTAGTTTCCCTTATTTTCTTTTCCAAATTTAAACAATAATGCCATTCTTGCTCAACTAAATCATACAATGGCTTGGGTATCAAGTTAGAAAATTCTAATGGTGTATTCTTAAATTTGGACATCATTGTGTATAAGGCTTCTTCTACTAAATTTTTCTCCTCTTTTCCTAAATTATCAAAATTTACATTCTTAAAACCAGATAGATCTGTATTATTTATGATATTTTCACATAGATTTTCAAGATCAAAAAGTGGTGTATGACTTACCACTTTGAATTGGTTTGTATCTTCTAATTCAATTCTCTCTTCATCTGAGTCAGGTCGAGCAATGTATTTACTTTGTTGCTTCTTCTCAACTTTCCCTCCTTGTTCTTTTTGTTTAGTTTTCTCTTTGTCCTTTTGTGTGGTAGCTCGTGTACTGGATCTTGTGGTAGGTTTTGTTGGCTTTACTAGGCTTGGTTTAGCCACTTTCTTTGCTTTAGCCACAGGTTGTGCCTTGGCCTTTCTCTTCTTTGGCTTGGCATGTGTTGTTGCTTCCTTGGCTTCCTCTTCCTTGACACCCTTTGTTTCCTCTTCTTCTTTTTCCTCACCCATGCCTTGGGTCAATGCAAGAGGTTCTTTGGTTTTTTCTTTTTCATCCTCTTCATCTCCTACCTCTTCTTCTTCTTCAGCACCTTCACCAAATTTTTCCTTGTTTTTTATTGTGGAGGCTATCTTCAATTCCATTTCTACCTTTGATTTCATTACATCATAATTTCCAAATATTTTGGTTGTTTTATCAACTTCCTTAGCTAGAAGTGCAATAATGGTTGTTGAGGCTTCATCAACATTGATTTCATATTCTAAGGGTCTTAGCCATCTTACCCAAGGTGTAGTAGCCTGTACATATGTGTAGTCAATATCTACAAGAAAACATATATCATTGTAGTATCATTCAACTAAAGAAATAGGTATCCGCATCCTTTTCTTCATAGACTTCTTAAAGTCTTCAAAATAACTTGTCATGATAGCTTCAAAATTTTCACCAATCTACTCAATGTATTCATTTATCTAAGTAGCAACTATCTTGTTTGTCTTCCATCCTATTTTTCCAAAATATGGGAATGTATTATGTACATAGAAAAATATGCAAATTAAAATTGATCCAAATTTTCATAGTGCACTCTTAGTCTTTCTTATTTCTCCAAGGTTTTCCAGTATTTTTTGCAATTGAAGCTCAGCTAGATCATAGGTATGATCTTTCTTCACAATTTTGTATCCAACATCTACTAAAATATAGGGTACATTGTTTAATCTGTTGGATTGATAAAACTTGTGAGAAATAACCCTTACTAAAAAATTTATCAGTGGATCTGTGATGGTGTCAATTTGCATTCCTCGTTTGTTCCACTTTGCTCCTATATTCTTCTCTATTACCTTTTTTGAATCACTCTGCAGAGTCTTTGGCTGATCTAGGGTTGGGAAACTAGTAACCCTATGAATTATTCTCTTTGAAATATTTATTGGTCCTCCTTCCAACCATAGGGATCCATAGTTAATTTGACTCAACATTATTCTTATCTATTTAGTTTTAAATACAGTGGGAAATTCTAGGCACATGTCAAACCCTTCCTTTCAACAATTTAGAAGTCTTCTTTTAAGACACCATTTTCATGTAATATGTCCTAGGCTTCTCTTATCTCCATGTCACCTATTCATCCTATCTTGCAGTTATAACATTTTTTGACATTTTGGACCATAATGACTTTTGAGGGAATCATGGACAACATGCCTAAAGGATCTTGTTTATAAGCAACATCTAGAATTGTTTTCAAATCTAGTTCTTGTACCTCATTACTGACTTATTGGACATTCATGACCTCCTTTCCTTCTACATTTCTTGAGCTTGATGCCATTGTGACAAACTACAATTTTTATAAATGCCAACTGCATAGCTCGGCTTGTGAATAAATACCTTTAAAATCTTGTAGAATTGGTGTGAAATTGTCACTACGATCTTTGTGAATGCCTTGAACAAATTTCTAATTTTCCTCCTGCTCTTTTAGCTCTTGCTCAAATTTAAAATGATGAGAAATGAGTAAAAATGACCATATACCCTTCAAAAACCCTTGCAATTAATGCTTAGTGCTTGTACAGTTGTAAACTCAGTATCAACACAATTTTAGATTCACTCGGCATCTATAGATATTACCATTACTCGACAGCTACTACAAACTCGACATCAACTAGCTAATCTGGCAACTCGGCACTAACTAGTATTCCACTTGGCATCTATTGAAAACTTTTTCATGCTCGGAGACAACATGAAAACTTAAAAATTTAATCTTGAATTTTCAACAACATCTTGCATCTTCATTCATGCTAATGTAGTCCTTTTAGTACTAACTTCATTTGGAACTAATGTATGATATAATACTTTGAACATCAGTCCCACATACCTCTTGTTTGCTTGGTTTGATGAGGTGTGATCACTTGACCCATTAGGTGAAGTGATCCCTTCTCCATTTGATGTACTACAACAATCTTTCTTCTTCCATGTCTTATTCATCTCACTCCTGATGTGTTCAACATCTACCTTGCCTTTGCCTTTATCAAATTCACAACTTGGTGCCTTTGACCTAGTTGGACAACACTTACTAATATGACTGGTCTTTAAATAGCTAAAATATGTGGTTTGACTCAACCACTTTTTGTAGTTACCACTGAAGTGAGTCTTAATACAATTCTCAAGAATATGTCCATATTATTGATAATAGTGGCAGTTATATCTTGTATTGTAATCCCAATCATAAGAGTTTCCATAGCTTCTTATCTTTGTTGGCTTTTTTGATGATCACATGGACTTGCATCTGCATTCAAAGGCTCTATGTCCATACTTCTAACAATTGTAGCAATATCCTTTGAATTTTGGTGCATGCATGGTTCTGGTTCTGCATTCATGTGCCTAATGACCTTTTTTATTGCACTTATGACAATGAACCATGTTCTTAGGCTTGACATTCTGATTTGTATTGTTTCTCCTACACACATTAGCAGTATGTCCTTTCTTTTCACAATTATGACAAGTAAGTTTGGAGTTCTTACCTTTGATATTCCTTTCTTAAATAACTTTGGATGATTCTCCTTCTTCAGTACTTGTGTAGCCCAATCCGATGTGTCTCCATTGGATCTACGGGATCTCAGTAATTGCTCAAAGTATTTGATGGCTTCATTTGGCTTGTTGAAAATTCCACCAAATTCCTTTTCTCTTTTCAAGTCATTTTGCAATTGTTCATTCTACAACTTCAATGTAGTTATCTCAATGTCCTTGACATATAACTCATGATGAGCATTCATCATTGGGCTCAAGGTATCCAATTGCATGTTTGAGATCTTGGATAGCTCTGTTGACTTCTCTTCCAATCTATTTGCTAGATTTTTTTTGTCTTCTTCAATCATGGCTTTGTCTTCCATAGCTTTCTTCTTTTTTTCAATCACCTCACATAGTAGTATAGCTTTTGATTCTTACTCCAACTTGAGATTTCTAATTTCTTTGACTTGGATTCTATTCTTCTCTATTAGATCTGTAACTGCTATATCAAATTCACTAGAGTTACCATCTGCAAATAGCTTTGTGGTGTCGATCTCTTTGTATTGTGTGTCATTCTCTGTTATGGAAATTTCTTTCCTTCTCTTCAAGGAACTCTTCAAAGCATCTCTGGCTTCATTCAGTTGATGTAGTATAAGATGTATCTCAATCTCCTGGTTCTCAATGGTTTTCTCCAATTTGTAGACTTCCATTTCAAGATCTTTCCTCTAAGTTGCAAAGCTTCTCCTTCTAAGAACTTGGCTCTAATACCAATTGTTGGAATTACAAGAGGGAAAGCTAAACTTCCAAGAGGAGGGTGAATCAGGAGTTTAAACTTCAACCCATAAAGCTTTCACCTTTCATACATCACATGCATTAACATACTGAAATAACATGTATAGTAAATGCATCTAAAACATATAAGTAATCAAACACACACACTTGACACTAGATATGATTACCCAGAAACCCTCCAATAAGAAGGTAAAATTGGGGTGGGGATGACACCCACAAATATTCACTACTACAATAATAAAGTGTAGCCAATTAAGGTTATAATGATTTGACCATGAAACATGATCTACCTTGTGAAAGGCCTACCCTGTTAAAGGCTTACAAAGATTGTTAAGTCCCATCTTGTTAGAGGATTTCAACACCTTGTTAGAAGTGTGTGTGGTTAAAGGAATTTAGTTCATTCACTTGGAATGCTACCCTATTAAAGGATTTGGTAAAGCCTATTAGGACTACTCCACCTAGGAGATTTAATTGAAATCACCTGTCAAAATGTCTCAGTATTGATCTTGCAATTGACACTTGCTTTCTTGATAACAGATCACCTCTATCCAATTTTTGGTTAATCCTTCATGATCTGATGTAACAATGTTGTATTCTCTATCCTCTGTTCTTCACATAACTAATTTTACAATTCATTCTTACTGCTAAATCACCTTGAATGTTCTACAAACTATCATGTTCACTCCTCCAATTTGATCATTCACCCCTTCACAATTCTCTCTATTCTCTTAAAAGTTTAGGGCTTCAACCTCCTTAAGAAAATTGAGGTGGCTTAGGGTTAGCTATGAATCTACGGCTGAGATTCATCTATTTTTTTGCTTAATCCTACCCATTTCCTGATTGGTTGCATGTAATTGTATAGGGAATCTGCATGTAGATTCATCCTTATCTCTAAAGAATCAAATTCTATCCTTATGTCAGCTAAAAAAATGGTTTACATAGTTATTTGTGCCATATCAAACAAATATGTTTGATATGTGTTACTCGGCATATGTAGTTACTGATGCTCAGCATATATTGTAATTCTACTTTTGACTCGGTACCTAAACTACTCGGCGTCTATTGTTCAATCAGCATTTGAATTACTTGAAATGGTCTATCTACTTGACACTTGAGTGACTTGGCACATGAGTGACTCGACACTCATTGCAACTCAGCATGGTCTTGTACTTACATATTATATTCAACATGCATTACTAGTTCGGCATGAGCTAAGTAAATGTCTTAAGTGTATTGACACTCAATTGTTAAAACCAATCTGAGATCAACAAAATCTGTTGTGAAACCTAGGATCCAAACTATGTTGTTAGTGATCACTTTGTTCGTGTTAAGGAGGTATATTTTTTACTTTTGAGCATTAATAGCTTGCCCTGACACTTCTGAGTATAGTTGCAAGGAATATTTAATTTGATGGGCTTCTTGAACATTAGACAAGCCAAATAGCAACGTATCATCTGCAAATAAGGAGTGAGAGATGGAAATGTTGATATTAGAATTATGAAATATTATTTGATTAAAAAGAAAATATTAAAATTTGAATGATATTTAATTAATTAAATATTTTTTTAGTTTAATATTATTCTATTTTAATTATTTAATTAAAAATGATTAAATTAGAGTTGTATTTAAATAATGAGGTTTAATTATTATTATTAATTAAAATAATAAATTATACTTTTAAAAGTATTATGCATAAATAATTAAGTGGAGGATAGAAAATAAAAAGAATATATTAATTAAAAAGTGCTTTATATGTACATGAAAGAATTAAACAATTAAAATATTTATTATTTTATAACGTTAATGAATTTTATTAAAATTAGAGGTTTGAAACCCTAGTTAGGGTTATGACTCTTTAGTAGAGGTTTTCTTTGGTCATTTGAACACACAGAGATTTTGGTAGAGAAATTTTGGAATTGAAATTAAAGAATTATTGAAGGATTGGAAATATTTGGATGCATGTATTCACTAGATTGTCCAAATTTCAATTGTTAGATTGAGGTAGGGTTTGAGAATCCCTCTATCGAAAATACTTTGAAAAACCTATCTACCTTGTGTCTACCATGTGTAAAATCTAATTGATCATTGTTGGTGGAGACTAACTAAATTTTATTTCTTCTTATGTATATCTTTTAATGATAATAATAACTCTTAATTTATGTATGCAGATCTTCCCTATACAATGCTAATGTAGATTTAATTATTTAATATATATTTATATTGTTCTGATTTCCAGACAGATATCTATATGTCTTTGTTATTGATATGATCTTGCAGTTTAAAATGCACATATTTGTATATGTATTGAAACATGATCACGTAGGGGCATGACCCTACATGGTCATGCCTCAATACATATCCATAGTGCTTGAAATAGCACCGCTTCATAACAAACATCATTACTAACACACCCAATATGATTTGCAACTCACCTAATACATAATCAATGTAATCGGTGGTAATGTCACACAATACATATCAATTATAATCAAAGATAATTTGCATTTGATACAAGGTGTTGTTAATAGATTTCCACCGATACAATGATCAGTTACTTTGCATTGATAATATAATTTAATGATAGTTTATATGTGTGTGTGTTAAATGTATATGTATATGTATATGTGTGTATATATATATATATATATATATATATATATATATATATATATATATATATATATATATATATATATATATATATATATATATATATATATATATATATATGTATGTGTGTGTGTTTTTTATAATCAACCCTTCATAATTATATTTATTATCAATTATATAATATTATCATATATCATATTTTCTCCAATTTACTATGAGGCTAACATTCTCAACACTCCCCATTTAGCAAGGAGTGAATTGAAGAAGATATAATACAAGATTAAACACCACTTTGAGTGTGTTCTATCAATTTATGGTGTCCAAAAAAATCTAGCCTGAAGAACCATGATGGTTATCAAGGTGTCGGACAAAATTTGGCTCAAAGAACAATGATAACACTTTGCTCCAACACTTTTGGTGTTAGGAGATAGATAAACTATTGATAAGGTCATCACCTAACAATAGTGACCTTGCACATATGAAAGATTGTCACCTTTCATAACACAAGTTTGCAAATAATATAATTTTCAATTATTCATTGATATATATAATTTATAAATGTATTTACAAAATTCTCATACCAAGTTTACCTTTGAAGTACTCTATTTTCAACCTTGCAAGAGGCTTGGTGAAAACGTCAGCATCTTTCTCATTAGTGCTTATGTAAATCAGCTTGATAACATTTTTGTCAACCATGTCTCATGTAGTGGTAAGGAGTCTCAATGTGCTTTGATTGATTATGGAAGACAGGATTATCAAAAAGTTTGATGCTACTTTGGTTATCACAATGAATCACTATGGGACTTAGTTTCTTTCCAAAGATTCCAAATAATAGCTTTCTCAACCATACTACTTTGTGAGCTCCCATGGAGACTGCCACATATTCAACTTCAATGGAACTCAAGGCAATTGTTAGTTGTTTTCTACTGAACCAGGATAACATTTATGATCCAAAAGACTAAAGCAACACCTTGTAGTACTCTTGTGGTTTATGGAACAACCAACCCAATTAAAATCAATATATCCTTCAAGTTTAATCTCAACATTTTTGTATTTCAAACCAAGACCAATAGTGCCATGTAGATATCTCAAGATATGTTTAGCAGTCATCAAATGAATCTTCTATGGTTCACACATGAAATAACTTAGAACATTGGTGGCATAGCAGATATCCGGCCTAGCATTTACTAGATACATAAGTGATCCAATGATTTTTCTATAGAGAGTGGGGTCAATAGACTCTAAATTCACAGCTTCTTCTTTTAGCTTGTGTAGATTTTTTTCCATCAGAGTTGCTAGAGGTTTTCTATCCACCATCCCTATTCTATCCAAATTTTCATGAGTGTACTTCCCTTGATTTAGAAAATGTGATCTTTCTTTTGACATACTTCTAGACCCCAAAAAATAGTGTAGTGGGCCTAGATCCTTCATTTCAAATTTAGCTCTAAGATCTTATTTGCATCTTTCAATTAAGTGATCTTCAACTGTTATCAATGAATCATCAACATATAAAACAAGTATTAACATATCACCATTAGATATTTTTAAATATATGTTAGGATCATCTTCATTCTTTGAGTTTCCTAGTTTGGTGAGGTAGTTATATATCCTTTCATACCAAGCTCGAGGTGCTTGTTTGAGGCCATAGAGATCTTTCTTGAGTTTATATACATATAGATTATTATCTTTTATTACAAAACCTTTAGTTTTTTGATATATACTTCTTCATTAATGACACCATTCAAGAATGTTGTCTTGACATCCATTTGATGTATCTTCCATCCTTTGGATGCTACAAATGCAATAATTTTTCTTATATAAGTGCATCGAGCAACTGGAGCAAAGGTTTCCCCATAATTGATACTTGCCTTATGTTTTTCAAAACTATCATCTAAAGCATATTTGATTTTGTATAACCACTTTAATGAAAGAACTAATTTGTCTTTTTGCCTAGGTACAATATCCCAAACATCATTTTTTAATATGGATTGATATTGTTTGACCATAGAATATTTACAAGCTTGACAAGTTAGGGCTTCTTCAACAATTGATGGTTCGGATTTAGTAAGCTAAGTTAATAGTGCAGTGTGGCAAAATTTTCTTTCTCTCCCTAGGAATTTCATTTGGCTCAACATCATTTTCTTCAATTATTTTCCTTTCCCATAATGGTCTTTTCTTGATATTAGATATGTCTCTATTTTCTATATCTGGTAATGATTCATTCTCCTCCGATATGTTCTCCCTCTTATTTTCAGTTTGTAAATTTTCATGTAATTCTATGATGGGCTCATCTCATGTACTTGTTGATAGTTTTAAAGAAGTGTTTTCTTCAAATTTGACATCTCTTTTGATTTCAACTGATCTTTGCCCAAGTACATAGACTCTATACCCTTCAGAATTCTTATTGTACCCAACAAATATTTATTTCTTCCTGGATGGTTCTAACTTGGTTCTCTTTTCTTTAGGTATGTGAATGTAAATGGGGCAACCAAATATTTTGAGATGATTTAGATCAAGTTTAATTCCTGTAAAGACTTCTTCAAGAGTTATGTTTTCTATGATTGAGTGTGGGCATCTATTTTGAATATATACAGTAGTATTAGTGGCCTCCACCTAGAATGAGAAGTGTAAATTTTGATCATGAAGCATGCCTTTTGCTGCTTCAACAATGGTTCTATTTTTTCTTTAGTACTACCCCATTCTGTTGAGAATTATAAGGTATAGTATACTCCCTCTTAATCCCAACAGAGGTGCATAAGTATTTGAAATTTTTAGAGGTATATTCACCCCCATTGTCTGATCTTAGGGTTTTTATTCTTTTTGACATTTGATTTTCCACAATTGCTTTAAACTCTTTAAATTTTAATAAAACCTCGTTTGATTCTTTGACCTTTAGAAAATAGATCCAAGTCTTCCTAGAAAAATTATCAATAAAGATTATGTAGTATGAGAATACTCCTAGATAAATTATTGGCATAGGTCCACATAAATCAATACGGACTAGTTCCAAAACTGATTTAGACTTGTGTTCACTAGGAGAAAAAGGTCTTTTTATATTCTTTCCTAGAGCACATCCTTTACAAATGCCTATATGGTTTGAATTTAAGTCAGGTGTTCCACTAGTGATTTTTTCTACATTTGGTAGTGTACTTAATCCAATATGTCTGAGCCTTCTATGCCATATTTCATTAGGATTTGTCACTTCGTGACTAGGGTCTTTCTTTTGAATGTCACATAATTTATATAGGGTTCCATCTCTAGTCCCTATTGTGATAGCATTCTTGAGATTAATATTTTAGGCTAGTTCAACACTTTTTATTTATTAAAGGTGACTTGATACCCTTCATCAGTAAGTCCAAAGATGGATACACTACAACATTTGGGGTCGAATTGTGATGGCAATTTACGACGCGGTGTGATTTGTTTGTATTTTTTATGTTTTTTTGGCAAGTGTCCCTGATATCATCATTATACCAACATTAGCATAATAATTGCAACATTTCATGATTATAAACAAAAAAGAAAAATGAAACATGACATTAATCATTCCCCATTTGATTGATTGTGGAGAGTTTTGCGTGAAAGAGTGTGGAGATCTCCGAACGAGGGTGGAGAGCTCTAAACATTGGTGGAGCTTCGAATGAGAGGATTTTTTTTGTCGTTCACTTGTGATCTCTATATTTCATTGTTGTGCCTTTGTGATCTTTGTGTCCTTTCTCTACAATTTTGTTGGCATGTCATGCCCTTGTGATCTTCATGCCCTTGCTCTATGATTTTCTTCAAGGGGAGAAGAGGTACCTATGTAAATTTTCTTTTATTTTCCTTCTAAATATGTGTCTCTTTATATTTCCCCCAGCAGGTGATTAGAGAATGTTTTCCTTCACTTGGGGTCTGTAGTCAAAGATTTGTTCTAGAGTGACCATTCCCTTGGGGATGTTATTGGCAGGGAAATTGAGGATTCCATCATCAGTGTCATTCTTCTTGGTGTCATTGTAATGTTAATATAATATTAAAAAACCCCTCCAAAACAAATCAATTCAAGGCAATTTTCTACCCACACCACTCCCTAGTCTTGGGCAGGGTGGGTAGTAATTCATTCTCATTCTATGTCTCATTTTTCTACACATGTCAAGGAAATTGTTTGGTGTTAGCCCAAGATTTTCATATAGGAGGCAAAGAATTTTATTGCTAATTCTTTGAGTTCCTAGAGCATATTCATCCACAGTATCTCTGCAACAAATGGGTAATATGATTTGATAAAAAATGAAAAATGATGAAAAGTAGATGAACAAGAATAGAGATAATACACCATGGAATTATTTTGAAATGGAATGTAAAAACTTACCAACGTAGATTGGCTTTTCATACGTACAACCATTAGAGACCTAGTACAAAGGAAGAGGCAAAAATAGAGTTTATATAATATTTTTATCAATATGAATTAACAAATATTTAGGTACCTAAAATTTGTTGGCTTTTTTGGCCAGAAGTCCATTTTCCTATCCTCTAAAGGTAGAGTAGTCAAGGACATCATATCTTTCCAATCTAGTACTTATTCACCAGAGATTACAAAAGCATGCCCATAGCCTTCAAGCTCTTGTATTTTGTATTTGTTTTTTTCTTGCAAGGATAGTTGAATGAAATCCCTTACAATTCTCTTCATTTTGTCCATCAGAAAAAAAAGGAATTCCATGATTCATAGCCTGTAATAGAGATATACATATCATATTAGCTAAGAAAGTAAGTTTGAAGAGTAGAAATAATATGGAACTTGATCCCTATTCTACAACATAATTTATAGCCACTTTTGAAGGTACCCACTTGAAAAAATCCCCACTCTTGACATGCCAATTTATCTAATTCCTTTTGCCTATAGAGATCTTATTCTCCCCAAAACATGTCCATATCAATCATGGGAATGCTCAAATGATGAGGAGTAGAGGAATTTGAGTGCTCTTTCTTCAATTTGGTGTATCTCTGAGGAAGGCTTTGAAGGTTTTGAGATGCCAATTTTTGAACAATAGGAATTGAAAGTTGTTTTGAAGTTCCATCAGATGGATTAATTACCAAAGCTGAATTAAACATTATACTTATTTCAAACATTCTTGAGGTCTAACATTGCACTCTTAGAAATTTTATATAGTGGTGTGGGTAGAAACTTGCCTTGATTAGATTGAGAACGTTCTAGGATTGTATTCTTCTTAGTGTCATCCTAATCTTAATATAGTATAAATATAACCCCAAAACATTTAGTCATTTGTTTTATTAGATACAACCCTCTAGAAAAAAAATATTTAACTACATACTTGAAACACAAGTGTCACTTCATTTTATGAATAAAACTAACTTCATTAATCCAAAACCAATAGAATTTCAATATCATCACAATAAAGGTACAACCACATGATTCAAAAACTTGTAATTGAACCCAAATACCTCATCTTCAATAGTCTAGTGACTTAGATATATTCTCATCAAAATATCAATGCTTTGAATATTCTACTTCTGCACTGGCACACCCAAAAGAATATATCTCCACATACAACTCACTCACATACATTATGAGTTATGTAGTTAATTTTATATTGGCATATGATTCCTTCAAAGGGTTTCATCTATGATTCATCTTAAAGCATATTCATAACAATAATTTGGAGCTCTTAAAACATAGAATATGGTTTCTAGCTACAATTCAACTATTTTCCTTAGCACATGGTGATGCTAATTCAGCTTCATTATGTCTTACCATACTAATTTTTCTCTTCAAAGAAAAAACTCTAGACTTTCAATTGATCTTCAAGTTCAACATTGTTCTACATTTGGAACACATGCATCTAATGTAGCAATGTACTCAGCCAACACTTATAACTAACACTTTAAATTGGTACTAAATATAATTAATCTAATTTGGGTGTATCATCAAACCATTAATATACATTTGAAATTATCAAATTTTGAATGATCACATACTACTAATCTCCTATGCATTCAATACCAAAAACATCACACAAGTTGATCCCAAAAGTGATTTCCTTGGCAATTTACCTCTACATCAACCAACAATAATACCATTCATCTCATGCATCTAATAAATGTCTTTTACCTCTTCTCTAACAATATGAAACCTTGGCTCTAATATCAAATCATGGGGAGATAAAGCATGTAGAATAGATTAAGTAGATAAAATGTAAAGGGTTTTTCCTTCAAAATATTTTCATTTCACTTACTTCTCATTCATTGATAATATTTTTGGAATGTTCAAAATGGGAAGATTACTTCTGGGGGGGGGAGGTGAATTAGAAGTACAACACTTTTAACCTTTTCTAATCCTTTAAATCAAATAGCTGAAAATAAGATGCATGCATGTAAACATATGAAGTAAACATAAAGAAAATGCATGTAATAACACACATAACACCAGATTTGGTAAACCAGAAACCCTCCAGGAATAAGAAGATAAAATTGGAGTGGGGATGATACCCACAAAATCACTGCAACAATAATTGTTTAACCACTTCTGATGGTTTTCCCTATGAAAGGCCTTCCCTATTAAAGGCTTTACACTATGTCAATAGTGACCTGGTTAGAGGATTTACAAACACTTTACATGAAGTGTCACCCTATTAAAGGATTTAGCCACCTCTTCAAAGGATCTACAAAATAGTTGTTAAGCTAACCTATCAACATAGGATTTTCACTATCTAATACAATGGCTAGAGAGTATTAGAAACCTTTGACCTAATTTCTTACAATCCTTAATTGCTGATTTCAAGCACTTTTTTTGCTCACTCTGATGTGATCCTTGCTTGATCTGATTTTTGTCTGTATCCCTTGCTTTGTTCTAATCAACTAGATGTATATTTATTGCTCCGTTCCTCTAAGTCTTTCACACTTCACTCTGAATTTCACTATAGTTTTCCTATATACTGTTCCATCCTCGACACATACAATGGGGTTTTCATCCTCCTTTTAAAGATTGTGAAGACTTAGGGTTAGGTATGGATCTATAATCCATATTGAATCTTAATTTCCTGCTCATTCCTTGCATTTTTCCCATTGGTTGCATGTTGATCGCATAGGAAATGAAAAAGATTCAATCTTATCCTTATCTTCCTTTTAAATCCTTCTATGTCAGCTCCAAAAATGGTTTACATCTAAGTTTGTGAGGGCACAAACTCATATGTTGATTCTATGTTATTCGGCACATACTAGACTATCGGTGCTCGACACATATACTCTCTTGGTTTTCTTGGCACCTATTACATCCTGTCTTGCTCGAAACATGTATGACTCTAGCTCACTTGACATATGAAGCATTCTGACTTGCCCGACATCAACTGTGACTTGAAACCTATATATCACTCGACACTCATATAATGCTCAGCACCTGAAGTCACTCGGCACCTGTTGGAAATCTGACTCGGCACACACTGTGACTCGGCATACATAGTGTACTCAGCTTCAATGTAAGAAGTGGTTAAGTGTGTTGACACTCAAATGTCAAAACTATTCTAAGACAAACAATCTCCCCCTTTGACATGAGTGTCAAAAACACTTAACTATGCATTATTCAATTGACCTTATGATTACATTTTTCATTATGCTCAGCATGTATGCAAAATTTCAAAATTTGTTCAGAATTTTGTAAGGAACAATATACCTTATAACTCCCCCTGAGTTGATTGTGCCTTAATCATTCTTGAAACCAAAATTCTATGTTGATGTGCCTGATACTCTTTGCCTTTTTGCCATGTTCCTGTATTCTATACCTATGTTTTGTATCTGATCTATTAGAGCTATGGAATTCCTGCATTTTGTATCAAATCTTATATGGAATAGAGCTATCTTCCATATTATTGCCAAAAAATTTGTGTCTCCCCCTTTTTGTCTTATCTCCCCCTTGTGGCTATCTACAAAATTTCCTTTGTATTCTCAAAATGAATTAAAGAATGTAATCAAAATTTATAGTATTCTCCCCCTTAGTTATATCTTCATCAAAATATTATATCTCCTAAAATATATATCTCCCCCTTTTTGACACTAATGTCAAAGGGTTCTAAGGAGTAATACCATACTTAGCCAAAAAGTTATTATTTACCTCCATTATTGTTTTCAGAGCTGCATCCCAATTCTCCAAAGCAATGTCACGTGACTTGTGTTGGATGGTAGTCTCTGCAGCAAGATCTTTTTTGAATTCTGCCATCATGGCATACATAGATACCTCTACTTTATTTTTCTCTTCTCTACTAAGCTTATTAAAATCAAGTCTTTAAATCATTTAAATCTGCATTCCTAATCTTTTCACAAAGTTTATCAATTGCAGACTTTGGAGGATGACTTACCACTCTAAATTGGGTATGGCCCTCTAACTCTGTTGTCTCTTCATCATCTATATCTGGTTGTGCCACATACTTTCTTATTTTCTTTGGCTCTTTAGCAGGTTGTTCACTAGCCTTCTTCTTATCTTTTGATTGTTCCTTGGCCTTTTGTGTGGATGTCCTTGTAGTAGCCCTTGTTGCTAGTGTTGGCTTGGCTTGTGCGGGCTTAGTAACCTTCTTGGGCTTGGGCTGAGCTGGAGACTGTGTTTTTTCCTTTCTTTTCTTTTGCTCAACTGGTGTAGGTGCTTCCTTGGCTTCTTCTTCCTTGTCTTCTCCTAAGGCTTGTGTCAGCTCTATTGGGTCTTGACCTTGCTCTTCTTCTTCTTCACTTTCTCCTTCTCCTTCTTCTTCTTCTTCTTCTTCACCACCTACTTCTTCTTCAATGCTTGCTCCAAATTTCTTCTTTATCTTCTTTACTATTTTATCTTTCTTCTTGATAACAGAAGTTGTCTTCAAGTCTGTCTCAATTTTTTATTTGACAACATCATACGTGCCAAAATGAGGAGTTTTCTTATCTATTTCTTCTACAAGCAATTTTGTGATTTCTACTAAGGCTTCATCTATATCAAGTTCATATCCCAATGGCCTTAGCCATCTTACTCTTGGTATTGATGCCTGGATGTAGGTGTTGTCAATGTCAACCAAAAAGCATATGTCATTGATGTGTTTTTCAACTAAGAAAACTGGTATTCTAACCCTTTGCTTCATGGATTTCTTAAAATCCTCAAAATATTTTGCCATTTGGGCCTTAAAATTGTCACCCATCTAATCAATAAACTCATTGATTTGTGTGATTGCAGTTTTATTTGGGTTCCAATTCACCTTTCCAACAGAAGGAAACTCTTCCATAACGTAAAAGAATATACACATAAGAATTGAACCAAATTTGCATTGATCACCTTTTGACCTCCTTATTGCTCCTAGGTTTTTAGTTATTTGTTGCAACGTTAGTTGTGCCAAATCATAGGTATGATCTTTCTTTACCAATTTATAGGCTACATCAATAGCTATACATGGCACGCTGTTCAATCTGCTAGAATTTGTGGGATATTACTCTTACAGAAAAATCTAGAAGAGGATCAGTTACAGTGTCAATAGTCATACCCCTCTTATTCCATTTGGCTCCTATATTTCTTTCAATGATCTCTTTGGAATCATTGTGCAGGGTCTTAGGCCGATCTAAGGTTGGGAAACCTGTAACCCTATGTACTATCCTTTTTGTAATCTTTATTGGTCCTATTTCCAACCATAAACATCCATTGTGAATTTTGCTGAGGACAATCCGTATCCATTCTATTTTGAAACTAGTAGGGTAAACTAGGGCATTGGTCAAACCCTTTCTCTCAACAATCTAGAATTCGTCCTTCAGAATTTTATTTTCACACAATTTATCATAGGCTTGGAATATCTCTAGATCACCTACTGCACCTATCTTGCAGTTATAACATTTTCTCAAGTCTTACACCATAACAACTTTAGGTGGAATGATAGACAATGCGCTAGCTGGATCGTTTCTGTAGGTGACTTTTGGGATTGGCCTAAACTTGGGTTGTTTGACCTCATTACTCACTAACTGAACCTCATGACCTTTCTTTCCTTTGGGGTTTCTTGAACTAGAAGCCATTATACCGAACTAAGGTTTAAGTGTATTAAAAAATTAACTCT
This sequence comes from Cupressus sempervirens, assembly GCA_028749045.1. NCBI lineage: Eukaryota > Viridiplantae > Streptophyta > Pinopsida > Cupressales > Cupressaceae > Cupressus > Cupressus sempervirens. Next base: position 707,554,827 of record CM053786.1, on the reverse strand, counting down.
GCGTAGCTCGGCACTTGATAAATACCTTAGATAGTTGAAATGTATGTTGAATCACTGTTAAGATCAATGCAAATGGCTTCAAGGTTGTTGTATAATCACTCCTGCTCTTTTCTCATCTTTGCTTCGCATTTGAATGGCATGAAAATTATCAAAATTTGGCCTTATACCTGTCAAAACCTAGCACTAAATGCTTCATGCATACAGCTGTAAACTCGGCACTTGAAGGATTTAGCATGACTCAACTCCCATTGTATTTCATTTACTTAGCATCCACTAGACTTCTATTGGCATATCTCAACTCGGCATCAACCATCAACTTGGCCACTACTGACAACTTGGCATGGAGGCTTGCTTGGCATTCAAGGGTAACTTGATAGCTTCTTCAAAATTTTGACTTGGCATCTTTTCTCATGTAGATTTCTCCTTTACAGTACTTCTTTTTTCTTTGGGGCTGATGTAGGATACAACTTTGAATACCAATCCCATACATCTTTCTTTTGCTTTGTTGGATGAAGTGTGATCACTTGACCTTTTGGGTGAAGTGATCTCTCCATTTGATGTGTTGCACTCATCTTTCTTCTTCCAAGTCTTGTTCATTTTCCCTCTTATTTGTTCAACATCAACCTTCTCTTTTCCTTTGTTGGCTTTTGTCTTGGGTGCTTTGGCCCTTGTTGGGAAATACTTGTTGATATGTCCAGTCTTCAAGCAACTGAAACATGTGGTTTGACTTAACCATCTGTTTTAATTCCTTCTAAAATGTGTCTTACCTCAAGATCCTGTGCAAAAATAATGCAAACTAGGAAAAATGGGCAGAGTTAGCAAGGAATTTTACAAAAACATATCATAGCAAAATTTTTAGAAAGAAACAAACCCAAATTAATCCTTCAATCTTTAAATAGTAAATGGCATTTTAGGGCTCTGAAATCCTACTAGATTGGAAGATCGAATCGAATCTGCAATATAAGAGCATTCAAAATGATTAGACATGAGTAGCTACATGTATGATGGTTATCAGACTTGATAGAAGGAATTGTTATCAGACTTGATGTAAGGAATGTTTGAGTTATCTGATAGTTTACCGAGCTTGTATTATAGACAGTGGTTTCTAGGAATTTGTTTCAAGGGTGAGACAAGTTTAACCCCATGAAATATAACCTATCAGCTAACAAGGGTTCAAAGGCATGCCATTCTTAGGAAATGAAAAAAATATATAGATTTTTTAATGTACCTACCAACAAGGCTTTTGAATTCATTTAGAATGCTTTTAAAATGATTTTCCATGTAATGTAGAAAATAGAGAAAGTGCATATGGACAAAAATGGTCAGTAATACAATATTTTGATTGGTGAAAATACATTTTTTTGGTATAGCTTTACATCATTTGGAAGAAGCTTTGCAACATACCATTCCTATGTCATCCATTTTTAAGCTCTATAGAAATGTCGCATATGATATTTTTTTAGCTTCATTCAAACAATGTACATTTTCTCTTCATTATATGTTTGGTTTATCAATGATTTCCTCCAGTTTGATTATGGTGCATCTCAAATACCTACTCCAGTGATGCAATCACCCATCTATCTAGAGATTATGCAAACACTTGTTGTTTTATAGAATCTAGATGGATACTAACAATTCCAAAGCCATAAATTTGAAGACCATCATGTGTGTATCCCGCTTTAGGGAAAAAATGGATGTCATGTTATTGTGCATATGTTTCAATCACTTCCTTCAAACTCAACTGAGGTGCACCCATGGAACTATTCAAGTGAATCCCACTACCCATGGAAGCTTAGGCTTGCTTTTGAGCATATGTTGTTGCTTCTTATTACTATTGAAGTGCCTCAAATTTGTGTTTTTTTTTGTCACCCTGAGATAGCTTACATTCTCTCTATCCCTAGGTTGTTCCACAGTCATACTCTCTACAACTTGATTCATCATTTCAAGGGTTACATTTAGCTTACTTCTTATCCTCTCATTAGCAAGAAGCTCGGGGAAAAATAGCCCTTTCCACCCTAAAACCAATGTGTTACTTCATTAAAATTGGGATTTGAACAAAGCTAATGATACAAAACCAGATAACACTTTGGAAAAAATGTTGCCTCCAACATTGCAACCATATGATAAATAGGAATAGAAGATGCCCAAGCCATAACCCAATTAAATTGGTCTAGTTATTGATTAGTTGGGTTGATTAAAAATTCCTGCCACAACACTTTCCTAGATTCTATCCACTGCTCCCATAATATCCTCTATGTTGTCTAGTTGTTGTTTTTGTTGTGCAGTCTCTTTCTAAAGCCACTCCTTCTCCTTCTAGTATATTGCCATAGACTCTCTCTCGTGCCTTAAATTCTGATCAAAAATCTAAATATTTGCCTCTACCATATCTAAAATCAACTTCACATTGTGTTGTAACTCTAGCATATGTGTTTGATCCTCAATAACTTTTATTTCAGTATTCAAGTTTTTAAGATTGGTCAACACACTCACTTGTAGACCTTTCATGTCAAGCACTCTATGTACTATTTCAACACCATGTTCTTTCTTCTGAGCTAATATTTCTTTAGGTGTATTTTCTTGTAAAACGTTAATTTTGTTGAATAATTGTAAACTCTTAGAAAGTGCATTGTTGTTTTCAATTAGCATTGATAGGCTTCCCTTGAACTAAATCAAAATGAAGAGGCATAAATGAAACACAAATTATGACATTTCCTTCATTGCACCCATATCTTCTCTTTATGTCCCTAAGCTAGATGATAATGTCTATTGGTTCTCATCAACAACAAAGATACTTAGTTCTCTGCCACTATCAAACCTTATCAATAGGAGAAAGATAGTCCAAATAAGTAATCAATATAAAATGGGAGTTTTGTTGATGCAGTAGATGGAAATATAAATGGAGTATATTTATAGGGGTGAGAGGGGTTGATCATTGGGTGAGAGATGTGATGAATAGGGATGAAATGTAAAGGTGGGATTTTGAAAAGGAATAATGATGAATTTGAGCGAGGTGAGGTGAAATGCATTTTCCCAAAAAGAATTTGAGTTTTCCAACCACTTATGAGTTTAATTGAACATCATATTTAAGTATATCACTTATGAGTTTTGAGTAGGTTATAAAAGACTAACTTGTTTCATAATTCTACCATCTTCAAAATGATATGTGCAGATATAAACATTAAGTATAACATGTCCAATATTTTTGTAGATATACAAATTAATTACACCAAATTTTTCTTTCAAAACCATATATGCAGATATAAACATTAAGTACAACATGTCCAATATTTTTTCAGATATACACATTAATTACACCAATTTTTTTTTTCAAAACCATATGTGCAGATATAAACATTAAGTACAACATGTCCAACATTTTTGCAAATATACACATTAATTACACCAATTTTTCCTTTCAAAATCATATGTGTAGATAAACATTAAGTACAGCAAATGTTTTCTTTCAAAACCATACTTGTAGATATAAAAATTAAGACCACCATGTCCAATTTTTTTCCAATTTTTTCTCTCTAATGTTAATGTGTATGTTGAAATGGTTATGAAAGATAGATCTGGCAAGTACAACCAATTCAATAAGGGTACAAGAATAAGTTATTCCCATGAAGAAGGATCATGTCAAATAATACAAGGGAATTTGATCAAAATAGGAAGACAAACGCTAGATTGTTGTCTAACTTTCAAAGAGAAGGAGATGACAAATGTTATTGTCCTTGCAAGAGTTGTAACAGCTTAAAGACAAGAAGAATAAAAGTAAAAACAACTAAGATACATTGTAGGGAGGATGATCACATTGAAGGGGGGTTTGATTATCATCCATTAGTAAGTTGTTTGTTATAATGTTTTCATAATTAATATACATATGAACCACAAAACAAGCATTTGATTATCACATTGAAGGGGGGTTTGATTATCATCATTTTTATATAGGTCAATCTCCCCAAGGTAGTACATGATATGGACCACCACATCTCATAGGAACATGGAGGTTTGAATATGGAGGAACAAGGAGGTGTGAGTATTGAAGGAGAAGATCATGATCCCGTGGAAGATGACAATCATGCACCAGAAAACACATTTGAAGATGATGGTACGAATGCATTGATCCATGACACATTTGGTATTATTGATGATGTTGATGATGATTATGATGAGGATGACATTGAGGTCGTCCATGATATACCTCTACTTGAGAAGGAAAACATGGCCCTTTACAAAGTATCCCAAGCAACTCTTCTCTATGTTGTATTGTTGTTGATGAATTTGAAGGTTATGAATGGTTTATCCAACATAAAAATGTCACGTATGTTAAGGTTTGTCATATACCTCATTATAGCCTATAAAAGGTGAAACAGGTACCATTAAGATTCTTTATACTAATGACATATTTTTTTGGTAGATTGATAGGTGGCTTTTTGTTACCACCATCAAATGTTCTCCCTTACTCGTACTGAGAATTATGTGCCACTATAAAACATATTGGAATGGAGTATCCAGAAATAGATGCTTGTTTTGAAGATCGTGTTATTTATCATAAAGAATAAAAAAATGCAACAAAATGTCTTGAATGCCATATGAGAATATATCAAGATGATCAAGTGACAAAAAAGGTGCTTCGCAAGGTTATTCATTACATCCCCATTATTCCACATCTTAAATGATTATTCAGGTGTAGTAGCTAGGCACAATTTATGGATTACCATGCACATAATAGAAGTCAAGATGACATTATTTAAATGCCTATGGATGGTTCAACATTTATGGACATAGAGGAAAAGTGACCACACTTTAAAGAAGAACCTTGAAATCTCAGGCTTTCTCTAGCAACTGACAATGTCAATCCATTTGGAGAGATGAGATCTGTTTACTCAGTGTGGCCTATTTTTGTTATCAACTATAACCTTCCTCCATGGATGTCAATAAAGAGGGATAAAATTATGTTGGCAATGATTATTTCAGGTATTTATTATTTTATTGTTATGTACATGTAATTATAAGTCTTGGAGTGAAATGACCACAATAATTATCTGATGTTGTTCATTCAACTAGGTAAGTATCAAGTGAAAGATATGAATGTATATATTGCACCTCTTATTGATGAGATTTTGGTGTTATGGAATGGTTTCACTATGTATCATATCTCTAGAACAATTGGATAAAAATATTTCAATTCCATGTAATGCTTGTGTTGAAAATTCGTGATGCCCCAAGGTTGACACATTTCTGTCGTATGTTTTGTTGAAATTTAGTTGTACACGATAATACTAATTCTAAAAATTGACATATTTAATCCAATTGTATTTTTATCTTGTAGGTCTTCAAGCAAAGGGAAATTTTTCATGTCCAATGTGTAGTCCAAAGATGAAATCTCGTCATTCTAAAAGTTTAAGAAAGTTGGTGTTTGATGAGTATAGGCACTTCCTCCATTGAAATCATAAGTATCAAAGTGCTGAAAAATATCTTTTCAATGGAAAAGAAGAGACTACATCAAAGCCATGAACAATGACACCTCACTTATGGAAGTTAGAATATAATAGAACTTGAGGTAGTATCGCTCTACCTAATAGTTTGTGTTTGGAAATTATATATTTTGATTGTGTTTTGTTTGCTAATTATGTAATTGATAATCGTGAAGGTTGTTAAGGCATCACTGACCACCTTCCAAAGGGACTAAAATGTTATCCCAAAGAATTTAGCAGGCTACCCTACTATGAGCAGCTACAAATTGTGCATTTATTTGATACTATGCATATTGGAAAGAATGTAATAGAGACACTATGGAAAATATTGGATGGAAGGCGTGACAAAGAAAAACTTACCAAAATTTGTAGTGACATTCATGATTCCAATCATGCAATGAAAAATAGCATTGAATCAAATAGCAACGGAGACCAGATTAAAGCAAGTGCCTTTCCTTGGTTATTAATGGAGTAGTAAAGTAATGCAATAAAAGAAGTCATACGAAATATTTGATTTCCTACAAGATTTGTTGCAAATATAAGCAATCTCATATCAAAGAAAATTGAATTTGGGCCAAGGCTAAAAATGCATGATTGGCATACCTTCATCAAGGTAAGTCACAATCTTTTGCATTTATAATATATTTGTGAAACTATATTCAATTTTCATTGTATTGCGTTAGAAAAGAATGAAATGATCAGTTGACAATTGTTGCAGTATGTGCTACCCCTATCGCTCCTAGACAACTTTGACAATAATATCAAACAAATGATATATGATCTTAGAAAATACATGAGGTAAGTAGTGATATTTGTTCAATATATCAAACAAGTAATATATTGTAAAGTATCGTATTTATATATTTTTGTGTCTTGAACCCCTTGTAGGTGGTTGTCATCTAAAGAAACCCATAAAGAAGATATAAAATATTGGAAAAAAAGAATTAGTTGACTAATGTGTGAAATGAAAAAGTGTTTACCTTCAACTTTTTTCAATGCACAAGAACACTACCTCATACACCAAGTTGAGGAGATTGAATTGTGTGGACTTGTACGGCCTAGGTCAATGTGGATGGTTGAGAGAGACTTGAAAATTTTCAAGGGTTTGGTTCGACAAAGAGAACATCTTAAAGGTTCTATGGTTGATGGATATATGGTATACTAGATGATGGTGTGCGTTACTCAATATCTTCCTAATCTTACAGTAAAGACCCATATAGATTACATTTAGGATCTCGACTCCATTGAAAAATTTGAAGGGAGTACTTGGTGGGGAATGGTAGATTTAGGAAAGTGAAAGGTAATAAATTATGAGATATTTTTGTAGTTAATTAATTCCTAAACTTCAAAATAAATCCATTGCAAGTCATCTATTTACTTTTGTACAGTTGCTAAAGAGTGGGATGCAGTAGATTTGTTTATTGCAAACAATCGAGATTGGATGATGGTATGGATTGAACGATGTCAACATTCTGGTCATAGATTAAAATGGGAATCCATTTCTTCATTGGTTATACAAGCTCATTGTAATGGAGATCCCAATCTTACACAAAAGAAAATAGATTTAGCATATGGTTTAAGAGATCTCCATGTAGTTATAAGTTTGTTAATCAACTGTATATTTTTGAAATTGTGATGCAATAATTTATGCATGTTTGAATTATTGTAGGTGAAACATTGTGCAAGGCTATGTTATGCAATGGTTGTAAATTTTGCATAAAAAATTTTGATGACACAAAGAGAACTTGTGATTCTGGGATAAGTGCATTCTACCAAGTGACCAATATTTCATCTAGAAATGACTTACAACCTCGAGAATATCAAAATCAATACTATGGAATTTTGGTTGATATACTTGACTATGACTTTAATTCCTTCAAATTAGTTCTCTTAGTCATCAAATGGTATAGACTATGATTCAATCAAAATGATCTTTGATAGAACTATTATCGAGAATGAGAATGGATTTCCAGTGATTAATACAAGGTTATTTGAGCCAGTTGGGGATGAGACCTATGTTCTTCCAAGCCAATGTGAGCAGCTATTTTACTTAGAGGTTCTACATAAATCAGGTTGGTCATTTTTTGTTAAACATGATCCAAGAGGAAGGTTGATAAAGTATAATGCGATGGAAGAAGAAGATATTGAGGAAGACAAAGAAGTGGATCACAATCGAGAGTTAGTTGATGATGCTCCTGATGAAAATGACGTTGCTACTAATCATGATGATGATGCTTCTACTAATCATGATGAGGAGGAGGAGGTGGATTATGATGATGATGATGACGATTGTGATGATGATGATTCACAACTCACCTGATACTTATTCAATGTAATCGGTGGTAATCTCACACAATACATACAAATTATAGTCGAAGATAATCTGCATTTGATACAAGGTGTTGTTAATAGATTTCCACCGATATAATGGTCAGTTACTTTGCATTAATAATATAATTTTATGACAGTATATATATATATATATATATATATATATATATATATATAATCAACCCTTCATAATTAGATTTATTATCAATTATATAATATTATCATATATTATATTTTCTTCAATTTACTATGAGGCTAACATTCTCAACACCATGTTTTGTATGCTTAGTCCCATAAACCGTTTTGGTTTTTCGTGGACATTAATAATTTTATCTTATCTTATCTTATCTCTAGAAATTTTATGGTTTGCATTTGGAAATAGAATTTGATTCATGTATTGTTTGGGAATCTCTGTGAGAAGTGAATAGTAGAATCATACTATTGAAATTTGTATTGAAAAATCTATATTTGAGCAACCAATGGAAAATTTACATTAAAATTTAGAGAAATTGGAAAGTATGATTTTTATATTCATCTCAGAACTGTTTGTAATATGATTATTTCAACAATAGAAAATTGGAGAAAAACAAATATATTTAAGATATAGAACGAAGTATATTATGCTTGCATATTTTCAGAAGATCAAAAGCATGTGAAAATACTAATTGCATGTTTATTCTTATTTTATTTAAATATAATTTAATTTTCAAATTTATTTATTATTAATTATTATACTAATTATTAATTTTATAAATATAAAAAATAAAAAATAAATTTAAAAACTTATTATATATTTATTTCAGAAATTAAATAAATAAATATTACTTATTTTCTTATAAGTGAATTTTTAATATTAATACTTTTATAAACTCTTGGATATAAGTTAATAAATATATATATACTTGTAATTTAGTTATATTTTAATAGAAGTTATAATGGAGTTCACTATATAATCATCTAGTTATGAATATTTAATATTATGAGAGAAATTCTAAATAGTTTAGTTAAAATTATAATTTCAAGTTTGAATTATTTACTGTTGCATTATGAATTAAAGGAAAGCTAAATATTAATATTAGACTTAGATAAAAGTCAAATTAATATTTTAGAAATAAAATTGATATTAATATTTAATCTAACAAAATACATTTATGTTATTAATTAAGTCATTTATGATATAAGATTGTTCAAATAAATAACATTATAATATTGCATGACATTTTATATGCATAAAGAGATTTGACATTTAAATAAATATATTAGTCTAACAATTTATGTAAATATGTATATTCTTACTTTATTATTAAACACATCCTTATGGCCTAATCTAAACATAGAAAATGATAGAATCCATTTGGGCGAAAATTATGTGTTTCTTATGTTTTGTTAGTCTCGTGATATTTTGTGATGGTTTTATGTGACTTTTATTGTTGGTCAAACAAGGATGTGCACTAGAGGCTTTTGAGATTTGTTTTATGACTATTTGACTAGATGACGATGTATTTTATGAATCAAATTGAGATTATGTTTATGAGATTTTTTTTTATGAGCATTTATGATGACTTGAGTCTTTGGAACCAATGCATTTCGAGTTGCTTGTCATGGAACTGAATTCGATATTCAGTACATTTGTGGCATGGGACACAATTGTGATTTGTGAGTTTTGAGAAGGTAGTCTAGGTGCATCTAATGGTAGTGGCTTGCAATGGAGGTTAGGGCCCAAAGTGGCTTCCAAGGTAACTCATTGTAAGTTGTGTAATAAGTGATAACATAGTAATTAAATTCTTTAGATTCACATTAACAAGATAAGTTGGAGATATTGTCTCGTCTATGCCTTGAGTGCTTGTATAGGCTAATAATGGGAATGGGATAACACCTAGTGAGAGGTATGACTAGTTTCCTTATCTTCATGAGATGGTATTTTGGTTCTGCATGTTTCATGTTGAGAGTTCAAGGTCCAAAGTGACCAATCTATGGTAACTCAACACTTGAGGATCTAGGATCTAGTGAAAGACAGGCCCAAGGTAACTCAAGTAGTTTGACTATGTGATGACATTCCCTAGTATGTAGCTTGAGTCTCCTTGGTGGTTTTTATATTTGCCTCTAATGTTGTACTTGTTGGATATATTTATTGTGAGTTGATACTCATTGTTGGGTCTTAATTATTATGGGTGGTGGACTTTTATTGATGAAAGTTATTTCTTTGTTGGTTATTATTCTTTTGACACTTGGTATTTGATTTGGAAGTGGTTTCCTTTTAGTGTTGCATTTCTTTGTTTTGATACTTGATTTATACTTGATATCTATTTTTGACTTTGGTATGTGGTGATTTTGGTATTGGATGATTATCTTTTTGACTTTGGTATGTGGTATTGGAATTGGTTGAGTGTTTGTTCAACTTTGGTTATTTTTCTTTAAGATTAGTTTGTGTACCCTTGAGGTAGATTTGACAATTAGGATTCCTTGCCTAGGGTTGATTTTTTGATTTGATATCAAGAATTTGGTTAATAAACTTGAGTTATTTTGTAATGCATCTAGTTCCAATGTGCCTCAAACTAAATCTATCCTCTTAAGCTAGAATTGCAAGCCACTTGAATGGACTAGTAATTGGTTGGCAATGGGGTCATTCTAACATGATAGTGAGATATCTTGTGACACCTTTCTCAATTTCCCCCTCTTCCTAAAATTTTGGGCTTGATATTTTCAAAAAATGAGAAAAAAATCTTACCAACTGGAATAATGAATTCCTATAATTGGGATTACACTTTAGCCAAAAGCTTTTGTTATCTAGCACCATTTATTATGGTTCTTCTTAGTTCTTTGTTGGATATTACATTAATAGGGCACATATAAGTATTAGGCAATTCTTGTGGTTTGATACTAGAGGGTGTCACAAAAAGTGTGTTATTTGTTAGCCTTAAGGATTCTTCGAAAAGAAGGTATTACATTGGCAATTAAATGGTTTGTTAAGATTGTTAAAGGTAATGAGCCATGGAATATTTTTTAAAGGAAAAATGTTCAAGAGGCCTTGATTTGAGATGTTAAAAATGGAAGAAGGTGTAGAGCCATGATATTTTGTTTGGTTTTATTGCAAACATGTTAGGATATAATATATTATGTAATTTTTGGAGAGCCTAGGAAGCGTTGAAAATCTCTCTTAGTTAGAGGATATTAATCTTTCTAAAGGATAGTTGGCAACTAATTTGTTTGGTGGAACATTGAGAAAAATGGGAAGATCTTTGCCCTGCTTCAGGATTGTTCAACTAGAAGACATAACAACAATGGGATCTCATCCTTTGAGGATCTCTTATGAGAATGAATTGAGCACTTATCACTCATTGCATCTAGGTGATGCTCATAGAGGTCAAGCAGTGGAACTTCCTGAGAGGTCACCTATCAAGTACTACTCCAGCTTGAGCATACTTAACTATAGAGTTTCCTCCATAGTTAAACCAACCTTGCTCATAACACTACACAATTAAATACTAACAGCAATATCACAATTTGATTTGGTGTGGAAAATATCTCTTACTTATCAATAAGAAGACTTGTTGAGTCTAGTTGCTTTTAATCTAATTGAACATGTGAATTTTACATTGAAGACTCCTACAAATATATTCATGAAAGAGATGGGGCCAACATATACAAGGATGAAATAAATGATAAGATTTTTTACCACAAAGTTTCAAGAAGATTGACCCAAGATTTTATGTAGAATACTTAAGACTCTGAGGATCTTGTATACTATGATGAGCGTGAATTAAAATGTATGAGATCTTAAGTGGACTTAGCTGAACCTTGATACCTCAAGTACAACTAAATCAAAAGTAGACAAAGGGAAAGACAAATAGAAAGTGACAAAGGAAGATGAGCAAGCTCAAGATAGCAAAAAAGACAACTTAGGTGGTAATTAGATACCATATCATGTCTTTTTTATTATTTATATTATTTACTATATCCTAAAATGGTTACTTGTAAAAAAATTCATATGATTTATTATTATGTAATATTGTTTTGAGATTGTAGGCAACTTGATTTGAATTGTTTGTGCATGACCAGCTTTATCACTTTATTGTAACCAATTTCTTTTAAGATTCAATAATTAATAAAAAAACTCACTCTACTAATATGCTCCAATATCAATGATTTTTTAATTTTATTTATATTATTTAAAAAATATAATACTGTTTAATACAATTTCATTCTAATGTTTTCATATGAAAACTTTAGTGCAATTTTAGGTTTCATTATTTATAAGATTTTTTTAAAAATAAAATGAAAAGATGGGTGCTCTTTATCGAAATTTACTTCAAAGTTTATTCAAGAACCAGAACTACTTGTCACTTTTTAAAGCTCTCATTTTAAATTGAAATTCATTTCATCATACGAATAAAACAAAGAGAAAATGTCAGATCCTTCAAAAAGAACACATCAGATCTTTCATATATTTTTTTTCACTTAATAAGATGCTCACAATATTTTTTTTCAACTTTATAAGATGCTCCAATATTTTTTTCCAACTTTATAAGATGCTCCAATATTTTTTTTCAACATCATAAGATGCTATTTCCTAGCCGGCTTTTGACATTATGTCATTGGATATTCCTGAAAACTGAGGAATCTGACAAGAGGGCCTGCACTTCCTGGACGATTGTAATTTAAGAAAGTGACAACATAATGAGGGTGTTATCTCATTATCGAATCCAAAGTTTTTTATAAGAAAGCCCATCAGAGCTCTGATGTTATAATCGTTTACTACATCAAAATACTACGATGGAAGCAAAAACAACTCTCTGTGCAAGAATGATGTGAATTTTGAGCCTGTTTTCTTTAAGTTGATTCGAATAGAGAAGAGGGGACACTTTGTTAAGATGGCCGGAGATATTTCAATATCTTGGATTGAGAATGGCCCTTGTTTGGTCAAGATAGGAGAGGACATTTTCAAATCTGCAGATGAGGTATGATTAACTATTTTAGAGTATTTAAGCATTTGATTGATCCCATTTTGTCTCAGTTTTGCCGTGTATTTGCATAATCAAAAGGTCTGGATTGAGGAGATTGTCATTGAATTGCGCAAAGAAGTTGGGAAGATCCATTGGGTAATGAAGTTTTCATTTTTCGAAATTTTGAGGTATGTGAATGAAATTTTGCATTGTTAATTATGATTCTTTTGAAGGTTATATCACAAAATCCATAAATTGATTGTCTTTTTCTGTTGTCAGGGGTAATTTTTGGAAAAAATGGCATATGAGGTCAATAGGTGCAAAGAATAATACATTTAAGATTTTGCTGTAGTATACAAGATTCTTAGATGTATTTTTCACATCCTTTCCACGATGATTAATGAAGACGAGATGAATTTTCTTTTGGAGAGGGGATTCTTGGCATTTCTTGATTCACAAGAGCTGGAATATGGAGATTTCTTTCCTTCCACCATCATGAATGCCATCTACTCTGCTTCAGTTCACATTGCCATCTTTTCAAAAAGATTGCGATTGAGAGATTCATTTCCTTCTACCATCATGAATGTCATTTGTACTGCATCAGTTCACATCGCCATCTTCTAAAACTAAGTACCTCTGTCAGCTCAAGTTGTGATGATCTCAATTCTATGTGACTGAGATTGGTAGAGAGATACAGCCTTTTGGATGTTATAGGAAATCTCATTGGACTTGATGAATATAGCTTCTGGAAATAACTATGTTTGTTGTTTCTTCCTTTAATCTCAATGATGAATTACAGCATAATCTCAGCCATTAATAAAAATAAAAGAAACAACTTCATCTCCAGAAATCATTATACCCATCCTCATACACTATGCATTAAAATATTCATTGAACCTGTGAAAAGTTTTGCAATAATAACAACTTCAGCCCAAACAAATGTTCAAATAACAAGTCTCGGAAAGTAATGAACGATGGATTCTTTTTTGTTTTTGCTAGAAGCAATTCGAATTTCAGATTAGTTATGTTAAACCTTACTTATCTATGAAAATCACTTGAAAGAGGTGCTCTTTTGCAGTTCACAATTGTTACAAGTAATATTGATCACCTGGACTATTGAAATGTTATATCGACCACAAATAAACTACTATCAGTAGTTTAGTACATAATCACTCTTTTTTTTAATGAAGTAAAAGAACAGATCGAGAGCATAGCAACTTTTTTGTTACCATCCTCAACCAATCACATTTTTGTTGCAGATATAAGGATTTAGTTAATATCGTTCTTAAACACTATGGGGCTTACATATCTCACTAAATATTGCCGGGCCATGTTTTTGGTACTAATGACAATTAGACATTGTAGGGAGATCTAAATAGAAAATCAGCACATACATGTAGATTGTGATGATGTGTCTGTTTGGTTGCAGGAATATAAATATGGGAATAGGAATACTTACTCTGGAATACAAAATGAGGGTACGTATTCCTATTCTGATTTTATTAGTCAGAATTTGATGGGGAATTCGTGGACCCAAAAATCGATGTTTTCTAAAATAAATAAAATTGGAATAGGAATATATATTTCAATTCCACATATTTACTGCAAAAAGAGGGGTAAAAATTTATTAAGACAGAAAGGAATACAACAAGGAGCTCGATCCTGAGCAACAAGATCATCAAATTCTTGCACCATCTCAAAGGACAATTGCCTCCTATCCCTAATATTCCAACACGGATCATGACTAGAAGCCCATTTGGCTAAACAATCAGCAGTTCTATTCCATTCATGAGGAATATACGTGAACCTAATGAACTGAAAAGAGGAAGAGAAGAAAAGAATCTGCTTAACAACAGTGGCCAGCTACCAACTAACATCCTCAAGCTCTTGCGAAGAAAGCATGTTCACCACCACCTGGGAATCAGACTCACAGATAATCTTACTCCATCCCCGCAAGCAACATTGTTCCACAGCATATAAAATAGCCTGAGCTTCCATGAGATTGTTAGTATAATCACCCTTATGAACTGAGAAGAAAAATTTAAATCCCCAGAACTACAGCGAGCCACTCCGCCAATACCAGCCGGACCAGGATTCCCACGGGAAGAACCATCAGTGTTAATTTTCAGAACTCCACAGGGAAGAGGAGTCCAGTGCCCATCCCGGTTAACCCGACCCTTCCTTTGATAGTGAAGCTGCCTGGACATAGACGGAAACCTATGAGCTGCAGCCCCATCCTGAAGATGAAAATTGAGGCGATTACAGATAGCAAGATCAACCGGATCCATACCCCCATCAAGCTCACACTTCACAAAAATAGTTTCCTGAAGAGAATGTGATATTTTCCACCAAAGATGCAAAACACCAAGCCGAACATCTTGGAATATGCGACGATTCCTCTCCAACCAGATATGCCAAAGCATGAAAGATGGGCCAGCAATCCAAGCAGCATGGAGAGAAGAAGACTTGGAGGGAGCACTACCCAAGCGGGCCCAAAACTCAGGCAAGGAGGAAGCATGCCGACTAGAGCAACCTCAAGCGCTCCACCAAAGGTGCCATATCTGAGTAGAATAGGAGCAATGGAAGAACAAATGGGAGACAGACTCCTCTCCATTACCACACAAAACACAATAAGAGGGGCCCTGAAATGCACGTTTACAAAGATTATCCCAGGTAAGACAACGGTTGTGAGCCACTAGCCACATGAAAAAATTGCACTTGGACCAAGAAACTTTATTCCAAACTTTCTTCCACCAAGGGACCTCAGCATCCCCAAATAATTGTCTAGTTATCTCCTGATACCCAGCAGAGACATGATATTTACCAGACAAGGTACCGCCCCAAGCCAAAACATTTGGACCAAGCAAAGAAGAACACTCTCTAGAGGCCAGAATTTGAGAAAGCTCCTGACGATCCATGTCTGTACCTCCAAGAGGCCAATCAGAAGAATGCTTCCATCTGTAACCAACAACAGGTCCCAATTGATAATGAGTCTTGTAATGAGTCACTTTATCCCATCCAGCGGCAAGAAAAGAGTCACAAAGAGGCTGAAGATGAGGGTATATGGATAAAATGGAAGGGAATCCATCCCAAGCATCAGACCAAAACAAAGCCTGAGAACCTCCTTTACATATCCAGAACAGACCCCTCTTCACCAACATCGCACCTGTCTTCAAAGTATGCCAAACCATTGAGCCACAACCTTCAAGAGGAAGTGCAGAAACAGAGCAAGGATCAGTACCATGAAAATATTTATGAGTGATAATACGAGCCCAAAGTTGATGTTGTCCAGAGCACCATCGCCAATAAAGTTTAGCAGCCAAAGCTTGACTACTCAATAGACCAGATCGAAGACCAAGACCACCCTCCTTTTTAGGCCTGCAAACAGTTGCCCAATTAACCAAGCTCCATTTAGTACTACACATTACCACTCCAAAGGAATTGTCGAGAAAGAGCATCAAACTCCTTGAGAAAGTAAATAAGTGCAGCGTGAACCATGCTTCTATAAGTAGGAAGAGCTTGGATAACAGCTTGAAGAAGAGTAACCCGGGTAGCAGTAGAAAGCCATCTATGAGTCCAATGATTTACCTTATCCTGAAGCTTGGTAATCAAATTTTGCCAGAAGAGACGTGGCTGCCTGGAAACAGCAATAGGAATGCCAAGATAAGTTAAAGGAAGTGATCCTATCTGAAACCGTAGGATACCAACAATCCTGTGCTGAATAGAATCAGAAGTGTTAAAAAAGTAAATGGAAGATTTGTGCTCATTAACTTTCTGGCCTGAAGCTTCCAAATAAACATCCAAAGCATGTCGAAAGGCTTCAGCTTCTTTGATCCTAGCAAGACAGGCAAGAGCAGAATCATCAACAAATTGAAGATGGGAAAGAGAAGGTAAGCCATTACCCCACTGCCAGCCTTGAATAGAATTCTGGGACACCTGATGCTTAATGAATCTACCCAAGCCTTCAGCCATGATGATGAATAGATATGGGGAGAGAGGGTCACCCTGGCGGAGGCCTTTAGAAGCACCAAATAGTTGAGAAGGTTGACCATTAATAAGAATAGAAAAAGAGGTAGAAGTAACAGAACTCATAATCCAACTCACCCAGTCAGAGCTAAATCCAAAAGAAAGAAGAATACTCCTTAGGAAGCTCCATTTAACTCTATCGTAGGCCTTAGCCATATCTAGCTTAACAAACATGGCTCTCTCCCTTGAAGTAGCCATAGAGTGAATAGCCTCAGTAGCAATAACCACCCCATCCAAAATTTGTCTGTCAGCAACAAAACCACCTTGTTCTTCTGAGATAATAATGGGAAGCCACCTTTTCAGTCTCTCAGCAATCAACTTAGTAATAACTTTGTAAACCACATTACATAAGGCAATTGGTCTAAAAAACTCCAATTGATTAGCACCCCCTCTCTTAGGAATAAGAGTCAAGAATGTAGAGTTCAAAGCTCGAAGCATCTGCTTGCTAGCATAGGATTCTTTAACCACCTCCAACAAATCATGATTAATGATGTCCCAAAATTTCTGAAAGAATTCAACTGGAAAGCCATCAGGACCAGGAGCCTTCCCCTTAGGCATGCCAAAGACCACCTCCTCCAGCTCTTCCAAAGAGATAGGACGCATGAGATAATCATTCATTTCCTGAGTGATAAGGGAAGGAATACAAGACAAAATAATATTTTCTTCATTATCAGCAGGAGGAGAGTCCTCAGAGAAGAGGGTAGAGAAGTACCAAATAGCCTCTTGGAACAAAGCTGGCAAGGAATTCAGTTGGATACCTTGAGAATTAACCAAAGAAGAGATAGTGCTCTGATTCCGGTGAGATTGCACTGTTTTATGGAAAAAGGATGTGTTTCGATCACCTTCCTGGAGCCAATCAACTCTAGCCTTTTGCTTCCAAAAAATTTCCTCTCAAAGTTCCCATTCTTCTAGAGCTCTAGAAGCAAGGGATTCAGCCTTGCCAAGATCCTTTGAGAAACCTCGATCTCTAATCTCCCTTGTGATGACATCAAGATCTTCTTGAGCAAGCCTCTTCATAAAGTGAAGGTTCCCAAAGCATTCCCTATTCCATATCTTGAGCTGCCTTTAACATATTGAAGCCTTTTAGAAAATGAGAACATTGCAGTACCATATGCAGAAGCACCATCTTTCCACCAACAAAAAACAAAATCATGAAGAGAGGAGTCACGAAGCCACATCAACTGGAACTTAAAAGGAGGATGCTTCGGAACATAAGCCCCTATAGCGGAAAATTTGATTGGCCAAAATTTGTATATGTGATTTAGTGTATCCAAACAGAGAATTCAAAATTTTAAGAATTTACATATGCCTATTCCACTTGTATTCCCACTGCCAAATAGACTCGATGAAAATGACTTAATTAAGCTAGTATGAACATTTCCTTGATTTAATCTAGTTGAACTGTGCGAACAGATTAATTATATTTAATCTTATTAAATGACTCCTATTATTGTTTGCACTTTTGGGAGAACTAAAGGTTCATTTTTTTCTGATCAGTGTCTCTGGGACGAGAAGATTATTTCTTCTGCACTAAAAATTGCATTTGGTTAACATCTTGAAGCTTCCCTCCATATGGAAGTATATTAAAACAACATGAATAATTCATGTGGTAATTGTTCATAATTGATATTGATTTCTCTATGAAAGTTTCTTTATAATACTTTTACTGACTTGCAACATATTTGGTTGTTGATTTCTCTATCAAAGTTCAAACTTTTGGTATTATAAAGAGTCAAACTAGAGATGATTTTATTTAAAGTGTCAAAAATACTGACGATAGATGAAGATGGCTTTTCACGCAGCCTATACAAATTAAAGAGAAGATGATTAATTGCAAGCTAGGACATTTTTGTCCTTGCCTGTATGGGGACGAAGAAACTGGTTCAAATGCTTAATTGGTATTCCGCTCATGTTAGCCAACAAAACATTTCACCACGTAATATCAATCTCCACTGGGCATGCAGGAGAATAAATATTAGACATGATAAGAAAAATGAAGATTTGATCAGAGGTTATAGAAGATAGGAAAAGAGGTCTAAAACTTAGCGCAAGGATGACAGTGATGAAGATGCATTAGGAGCTCAAACCACACAATACCGGAATGAAGAAACCCTAGAAGAAGAAATAAAAATGTAAAATCCTATCAAATCAAGATGTTGAAAGCTATTTCAAGATAGGTATGAGACCTATAATTTTGATTTCTAACTATGCGGATGATTTGAATCCTAGGGAATTGATTGATTAGATAAATTATAGGAAAGAATATTGAAGTATGAAGAAATTAAAGTATTTAAAGAGCGGGGCTTGCAAAAGCTAAAATCTGTTCAAGGACATGCTACCATTTGGAGGAAGTTCAATTAATTCGAAATAGGATAGAAAATGAAATAATCATAAAATGGGATAAGATGGTGATAAAATTGAAGAATCAACTCATACATGCCAATCATGAGATCGAACAACTAAACAGATTGCAAAACCTAAGGCAAAAGAATAAATTCAGTGAGGGAGTATATGGACAAATTTATAAGATAATTATCTCAACCAGAAATAGTGAAGGTGGGAAGGAAAAAGTGGTACAGTACATGATCTGCCTTATAACAACCATTCAAGGAGAATTTGAGTCTGATACACTTAGCACAACCTTTAATAATTATAAAAGAAAGACACATAAAGATGGTTAATCAAAAGTTTAACAAAACTACTCCAAGGGAGTCATTATTAATTAGATAAAGGGGGTCTCGATTTTCTTTCCCTTGTCAAATGCGAAGTTTAATGTTAGCAACTTCTAAAAGGTTAGCCAATGAGCTCTTTCTTTAACAAGGGAAACCGCTAAACTCCAACTGTTTCAAAGAGTTGTGTCTAAACATGATATTGTCCATCCAAAGAACATTTACATTTTGTATAATATGGTCTATATGCAGATTTTGATAGATGGAACAAACTTAAGTTGGAAATTAGGCAAAAAGCATCTTATTTCAACTTGAGCTGCATAAGCATGTGATATGATTGTAACGGATAATGAGAGGTATTTATTATAACTAAAGAAAATGAAACTTCCCCTTAATTGTGTAAAGCATATATTATAAGTATCCTAAATGCTTCAAGAATGATTAATTGATATATTGAGAAGGAAAGCAGAGAAACTAGATAATCATAAATTAAACCTATGCACTATGAATTATCAATGAACAAAATTAAAATTTATATAAACAAGAGCTCTTTGAGCTAGAGTCCCTGCCTTACAGAAGTAGAAACTAGATTTTCAAGTGATAGAATTATAACTATTATATGTATCTTAAGAATTATTTTATAATTATCGTAAAGTTTTGATGATAGATTGAGAGGGGACATAACTCAAACAATTAATTATTAATCTCAAATGTACCATATTGTTATTTATGTGTTTATTCCAAATTCTAAATTTAAAGTTCATTTGTATTTATTCAAAAATATAATTTCTCTTTTAATTTCTAATTCTTAATATTTTGAAATTGTAGTCTGTAATAAAATAAAAAAATGAGATTCTCCTAAAAGTTAGTAATTGAAACATTTGATTTATAAACTATTTTAAAATAAATTAGAAATAATTGATTTTTTAAATAAAGACTGAAAATAATTAATTCCTAAAAAGTTAATAAGTAAAACATTTGATTTATTAAATATTTAAAAAGAAATTACAAAAAATTCATTTCTTAAATGTAAATCTGATTAAGAAATGTTGTATGTGTTCAGTGTAAAGACTCTGTGATGCCCTTGACTGACAGCTCTCAGCTAAGGCATTTAATTCTTCATTAGATAAATCTGGTCATTCAATGGGATTTTAAATAACTGTGCAACCCCCTGTCAATCAATGGAGATTTTTCTTATTTTAATTTTCTCTAAATATTCCTACAACCCCGGCAAAATTCCCATCAGCCAATCACAAAATTAGGAAAACAGCAGTAAAAATAATTTTTAAATAATTACACGGCAAACCTTAGGTTTTGAGTTCATGTAGATGTCAAAAATTAATGCAATCAGGCATCTGGGAACATTAGTTTCCTGCCTTATATAAGACAGCGACTAATAATAATAATATAATATGATGTATTAACTTTCATAAGTTATGTCATACTAACTGTCATACTAACGCTGGAAAATTAATAGAGGGTATCTTGGGTCATACTACTCAAGCTGCATAAATTGATTTGCAGATATAAGGATTTAGTTAATATCGTTTTTAAACACTACGGGGTTATCATGGCATAAATTGATTTGCTATCATTCACTTAAATTGATTTGCTATCATGGCATTAGGAAGTTAGCTTAAAAGAAATGTATATGCATTATTACAAAATTATTCTCCTGACCTGAAAACTATTTGTTAAGGGTGGAAAGGTTTTTTCAAGATATTTCAAAGGGTCTTCCACCATCTCATATGCATGACCCCACGATTCAACTTATTCCAAAATGCCAACGTCCAAAGATCACAACACAATCTTCTCAAACTAATGACAAAATTTCATTGCATCTACAAAGAGTGATTGGTGGAGCTCCTTATATATCTCTTCCTTAAAACATATGGAAGTTCGAGTGGTAATTGGTGAATCCTGTGTTCATAAAAATTGTGAAGCAAGGCTGATCTGTAAATAATAAAATACTCCGAAAGCTTTACCAACAAGGAAACATGGTAAGCGGGCAAAAGACTCTTAAGGCAGTACATAACATTCACTATTCCTTGACCCGTCCCTTCTCATAGTGTAGTACACAAAAATATTGTCTAAAGTTCATTGTAAATTGGAAATGAGGATGAAAGAAGAAGACTGGATAGAAATATGTGTCGCACAATTTTATCAGCCTACTAATAAAGTGAAACTAGGTACATCTAAAAAGTGCAGGCTTCCCTTATCGTATTGTGTATCCCTGACTCTAAATGGTTCCCAGCAGTTGAGAGAATCTGTATGTAACTCACCATCAACAAGAAGCCCAATAGGTCAAAAAGATCTCCAGTCGGATGATGAGGGATATATGGATCTGATAAAGGAAGAGGATATTCTCGAGAAAAGGACTATTTGACAAAATTTGTGCACACAAGGCAAAGTTAAGGTGGGGGAGAAAATTCAAGGGAGAAGTCAAAAATAGTAATACTGAATTAGCAGATGGTGCCAAAGGTCAAATTAAGTTAAAATCAAGGGAAGGTGAGCCCCTTCTTGGGACACCATGAAAACAATAGCATGGAATGTTAGGGGTTGCAATGCCCTTGACAAATGGCATCTGATCAAAAGATACTTTGACTAGACCCAACCAAATGTAATTATGCTATAAGAGACTAAACTTGTGAAGTGTTGTGTGTTTTTCACACTATCACACCATTGTAAATGGAGACTCCACTCCTTTTGCTTTGATATCTTTAGGTGGTGGAGCAACTTTGGCAACAATTTGAAATTTATAAACCTTCTGAAAAGTCAAATTGTCCAAAATTGGAAAAAAAAAATGTTAGAGCTAATGGTTATGTTCAAAATTGGAAAAAATGGTAAAATTTAGCCATGAAAAAGGAGAAACTAAAATTAAATTGACCCAAAAATATAAATTCTAAAAAATTGCATAAATTTGAATTGCCAGAAAAGAGAAATAAATAAAATGTTCCTTTCTAGTGTTCACGCTTGAAGGAGTGCATTTCCCCTTCTCAAGTGGCAAGGTTGCAACATCAAGAAGTGGATTACACCTTCTCAAGTGGCAAGGTTGTCACTTTGAAGAGGGGATTCAACCCTCAAATCTGAGAATTGACACATAGAGGAGTGGACTCCACCTCCTCATGTGGCAAGCTTTCCACATCCAAGAGTGGATTCCACCTCCCCATGTGGCAAAGGGAAGAAATTGATCATTAGTGGACAAAGAAAGCAACTCAACTTAACAAATTTAATGAATGAAAATCGAATAATGCCGGAGAGGGAAGGTTAAAAGATGTCAATCAATCACAAAGCCCCTTTGCCAAGTTAGAATGGCCTTGAGGAGGCTAAAATCTGCTTCCAAATGCAAAATCATGGGCCCTCCTTCAAGCTTGCAGCCCTTATTCCAAACATATACAACCTCAGCCAATCAGCAAGGCATTAAAATTGAAACTGAGCCAAATTTGCAAGCTCTACACCTATGATCGATCTAAATGAGAAGCCTACAATGGGCCCTAAGCTGAAACATAGCTCAAAGCTCTATGCTTGAGCCTAAAATTGATATAGAACAGTCCTACAATGAAACGGGTGGGCCTGATCTTACCAGATCAGGCCTAAATTCAGTGAAATAACGATCCAAGTTCAACATAAATAAATCTGGCCCTCTTATCTTGATTTTTGAGGAGGCTTATAAATCTGGCCCTCTTAACATGAAATAAAGCTTATATTGTAGTGAATGAACTTAGATCCTGGATAAGCCCTATCCTCTAACATGTGGACTGAAAATGCAATGGGGCAGACCCAATGTGTAACATGTGGGCATGATCTGTATAGATCAGGCTCTAAGCCGATTAGAGTGGGCCCTAAATCTGGCCTCTAGCTTCAACCATGTGAACTTAGATCATAAAAAAGTAGCATGTGGGTTTAATTTCAAGGGAGGTCTGACCTAAATCCAGTCCCAAATCAAACATGTGGCTCTAAATTAAAAGTGTGTAGGCCTAAATCGAACTTCTAAACAGAACATGTGGGCTCAAACTCCCTAGATAAGACCTAAACCTGAACAAAGACCAATGGGGCATCCTTATAAATAATACATGTGGACTGAAATTGAATATGGTCAGTCCTAAAGGGGGTAACGTGTGGCCACATTAGCAAATGTAGGGCCCTAAAATTAAGTCATGGGTCTACATTTAATGCTAGGCCTCATAAACTCAAATTAAAAGGCCTCATACTCCTCAAACTCAAGCAAATAGGGGCCAAATATTTAAACTGCAAATCAAATGTTAATGAGCTGCAACTTTATTTGACAAGGGGCTGCAATTTTAGTGAGTGAGATAGACCATATGGCATAACCTAGATTTAATGGAGGGTCTTGATTTTATTAATAAAGGGAAACATTTTTATCAATATAGATTATAAATTGTTTCAATCTAATTCATTTGCCCTACAAGCCAAATCCGCCTGTGTAAAGAATATATCCCTGAGTCCTTAATTGCCCATATAAAAGAGGTCAAATCATTTCATTTCAAACACCAAAAGAAATCAAATCAACTATTTGCAGAGCAGATCGAGTTTAAAAGAGCAGAGACTACATCTTGACAATTCAAATTTGGACAATTCAAATTTGGAGACTAAGTTGAGATTTCCACAGGGCTGGAGTCACTTGGAGGTGTTAAATATAGTCCTGCTGAAGAACTCAAACCTCCTTGAGAATAAAATTACTTGCAGTGGCAACTTGAATGTTGGCATAACAGCACATTGAATTTGGAAGGAGACGTTGAAAAATTATCAAATCGGGCCTTTAGCAGCCCCAGACCATCAAATCTAGGTTGTTAACATTATAATTTTCATGAAAGTCAGAGCTTAAGAAACCTGCAAACTACAAATCTAGGCAGGAAATCAGGATTTAGAGAGGCAAAACATATCAGAATCAAGCCTTCATTGCAAATACATTGAACTACATCAAGTTTAAGGGCTAGAGGTCAGAAGCTTGAGGAGTAAACTAAGTATAAAAGGACCAACTCATCATAGACATGTAGGTGTAAACTCAGAATTTTCCTTCACCAGCAAGGTAAATCAGTGTTTGTGATGTTTTCGTGATGCCTTAGATGCCGTAGATGTATGCTTTAGCAAGCTTTTTTTCAACTGAGAATCAGAAGGTAATGAAATTATGTGAATTTGGACTTTGATTTCACTCAATCAAAATCAGACTTTCAGAAGTTGAAATTCTTTGATACATCCTAAATTTTGGAAGTTCTTTTTAGTTAAGGTCCATCAGGGTTATTGCTACTAACCATGTTGTGAATTTGAAATGAAAATCTGAAATATGTAAATCTAATACATGGTGTTTGTATGCTTCCAAGATGGATTCAAATAACAATTACAACATCATGATCAAGTCTACCAGCCAAAGGAAGAAGATTATAAATAATGAGATTTCCCATCACCGAGGGTCTATTTATGAAGTTTATAAGGTGGCACACATTTATTCAACCAACCAGAATGTGACGAGTGTCCTAGTGGAGGAACTTCACCATATTGTGTTTAGATTCATTGAAGGTGACAAGAGAGAAAAGAATAAGGAAAGAATATTCTTAGAGATGACTTGGTGCAAATACAAGTGGCATCTGGTCCATTAAACGGTGGCTTCTTCTACAAGGTTCTACCTAAACTCTTTCTCATTGGCCCACAAAATATTGTAATCATCTTATTGGCCCATTATTGGTGCACCTCTCTAATGCTTCTACCTAATATATTTTCTTATTGGCCCATGACGACAGTCATTTTCTAATTGGCAACATGATTGTGCTTAATTGTAATTGGGTAGGCATTTGATAATTGTAAATGGAGGTTATGAAACCCTAATTAGGGTTGTGTTGGATTAACTTAGCCCTGATTTCAAATCAATCTTGGCCAATCATTGTATTAGGGACTACTATTAAAGGTCAAGGTCTTCTCATTTGTAACTCACTAAGTAAGATTAGATTAGATTGGTTGAGGAGAGGAGACTTATTGATATTGTTGCCATAATATCAAAGTAATTGCTGATCCATTGTTGGTCTTCATTATGGATTACTTGTACTATTCTGAAGTATTATGTGGTTTTTACATTCTCTCACTTAAGAGTAGATTTTGTTTCATGTTGAATAGAAGTAGATGGATGGAAGACGTTGTTGAATGGTGATCAATGGTGAAACTAGCGTGCATACCTTTTGCTACTTGCTGATTGGAAGTAACAGTGTGTGGTTAGTATTGGCCTAAATTGAAGTGTTTAAATTCTATTATACATGTTCTTTTAGATTGTGGCTACATAGGGTATTTGAAATAATTCCCACATCCTTGAAAATAGCAACCTCATATACCTAGTTCACACAGCAAACCTCTGCCTTTTATGTCCTCCAATATGAGTGTGAGTACCACCTCTTTATCATAGTCACAACCCTTCAGAATTACTACCCCTTTGAAAGAACCATTCCCTTATATTCTTCCCATTCCTTTCTTTTTTCACTAATGCTTCATTCCTTTTGCTCCATTCTTTCTTCATTTATAACTTCTCCAAAATGAAGCTCTCTTGTCCCCCTTTTATATCTCATGTTTGAGAGAGTCGCAACTTTTCATTTCATGCCTTTTGACCACCCATTAAGGTTAACTAAATTTTAATTATATAAAAACTTATTTTATTCCCTTATATTTTAATTTATTATTATTTATGAATATATCCTATCTCAACAAAGGGATATTTCACAAGGGACATTTCACATTTCATATTGTTATTTTCTGTATCAGAATAAATGACCCTTTTCATCAGCTGGCAGTTTCATTTCACCATGTCCATACAAAACCCACCTCTGCTGGAGCCTAATGACTTCAAATGTTCTACACGCATTTTCAATGCCTACTATCTGCTGAAATGACTTGACCTGATGATTAGCTTTCCTCCTAGATTCAATACGTGTCACTATTGACTATTGAGCAATATAAGTCAAAAAAATGACTCGAATGTTAGTCAAGACTCGTTATCCCATAGATTCCTCCATGTCTCTTGATATTCATGTTCAATTGTGACCAGTATGCTGCATTGTGTTGTGTTCTGATTTTATGAGAGGTCAGCTACCAGTATTTTATATTTTTATATATAAATCAATTATTTTTTATTTAAAAATCAATAATATATGATATTATTATTTAATTTTTTAAGGGGGCGACATTGGTGAATATTACTAAAATATTGCTATATTTGTACGCAATGGTTTCCTTATGCCTGAGCCAAACTTGTGACGTTTTAGAAGGATTAGTATATATGCAAGTGCTGGTTGTGAGATAGGTATCTAAAATTTTCATTCTCCACACTTAAACAAATGCAACAGTCTATCCAGATGCAACCCTAGAAGGCTCTTATCTGATAGGGCATAGCCCCTGCCAGTCATCTACAGAATTTGTGTGACTAGGAAGATTGCAGAGGTGATTCCAGAAGTATTTGGATCCTTGAAAAAGATTGCATGATATTCAATTTGGGTTCCAAGAGTTCCCCTCAAACCTGTAGCTTGATGCTTATACCAAAGCACTTGAGTCTGGAGCAGAGATGGACATCTTCTAAAGCAGCAAAGTGCATTCTACTTTAGTTTTGTCTAACAACATGGTAGACTACATTGGCAATTAAGGGAGGCAGATGTTATTCAAATACTCTGCATATAATCTATTTCCAGATCAAAGGTATTAGCAGCGAGCTCTGATTGGATACAGGGGTCAATATACATGCTCTAGAACAAAGATTGAGGATCGCATGCAACTATTGGTATCTGAGGAGGTACATAACAATTAGCATTTCAGTCAAGTATTTTCTCAGAGTGAAGCCATGTACCAAAGGAACATTTAGGCAGGTTCATTTGAGATTTATATGTTCTTCTGAGTGCAATCATATTTCCCTGGCAACTGATATGTATATCTGTATCTAAACTCATATACTTAGACTGTGAGATCAAATTGGCTTCACTATTTTTTGAAATTATATGGTTCTAAGCTTAGAGTGGCTACACAAACACTATTTAGATCTCCAAACGAATCTGTGTGGTTATATTCTAGATTCAATTTGCTAAATGATTTTGAGTTGGTTTATTTCAGGAGTATCAGAGCCACCTGCCTGCCTGCCTGTAAGACGTTTTTGCAGCTTTATGAAAATGTGGAGCTATGGATCTAATGCCACTAGAAAGTCACTAGAGGAATCTATTAAAAAAGTGGGGCTAAATGTCATGCCAAATATATGAAGAACTTGGGCCCAGCTCTCCAACAAGATATGAATTTTACTGAATATTTTGAGTTCCAAAGGTATGCACAAAGATGACATGGTGAGTCCCTTCAAGGGGAAATTGGATTGGAGTAACAGGATTAGAAAAGCTATACATTTGAAGCCATCAAAATCTTTGAAGAATATCTACGGTTGTCTGATCAAAAGAAAGTTGCAATTCTTGATGATTACCTGAGATATCTCTATTAGATTAATCAAACTGAAAGGAGACTTCACAGCTACATAAGAAAAATGAGAAAAGAAGATGTGGGAGAGGATGTACTTCGAAATAGAGAAGAATGCAGAAGCACAAGACAAGAAAGAAGTGATGATAGTGAAGCAGAATGAAAGGTCAGAATTTTATGATGTCAAATTGGAGGGCTCCTTAATGACAAAAGATAACTTTAGGTATGGATATAATTGCATTTCACAGTGATGATTCATGGCATATGAGAGTGATTGGTCAATGCCATATAATACAAAATGATGTTATCATGATGGTTTTGTTTGAGATGACAGGCCACAAAGAAGATCTGCAGGTTTATCTCGATTCCGAATTCCAAGCCTCACATTCCTTTGTTCCGGATAAATAAAATCAGAGATGGAGTTTGGAAAAGAGATGATTATCTTGGAGTAGTGCAGCAGAGTGCCAGAGCCATGGTACTGAGATTGATATGCGATCCTTGCACTTGGTTAAGTGATGCAAATGCGAATGCAAATTTCTTGAGGATAAGCAATCTCTAGGATAGAATGAATGTGATATTCCCAAATTTAAGAGAGGTTGACTACTAGTGTTTTCAATAAAATAAATAATAAATAAAAATTGATAATAAATGAAGTCATTATTTAATTTGTTGAAGGGGGTGACATTGGTGAATATTATTATATTATGTTCTAACATTTTAAGCTGACTGGGAACGTTTGTGGGTCTGTTTCTGTTGGGTCTGAGCCAACCTTGTGTGGCTTAGAAGTATTAGTATATAATAATATATGTGACCACTGGTTACAGGATAGCTATTAAATAAGTTTCATAATCCACGCATTTAACAAATGCAACAGTCTATCTAAATGAATCCTCGATGGTTCTTAACTGGTAATGCATTGCCCCTGCCAGTCTTCAACAGAATTGGTGTTACTAAGAAGATTGCAGAGGCGATTCCAGAATTATTTGGATCCTTGAAAGGAATCGAGATAGGGGTGTCTAAATTTGGGGATAATGAAGGTTGGAGGGGTAGTGGCGGCAGCTTGGCACTGATTACAAATTAAGGTGCACAGGAATCTTTAAGGAACAAACTGCAATATGGCATCTCTGGGAGTGCACCATAAAAAGCAAACTAATTTTAACTAATTTACAGGTAGCAATCAAGTATGTAATGCAAATGCCATATAGAAAGCGAGGAGAGATCCTAGGTGGAGGTGGGGAAGGTGGCAGAGCTGATGGTGTTGCTATGGGAAAGCTTGACTCCCAAATCCCCAAGTCTCATAAACATCCCCATATAGGGGATGCAAGATTTTTTGGGAAGGATGCATCCTCATGCAACGGAGTGAGTCTATAGATACAATCAATTTCCACATCAAAGGTGTTAGCAGCAACCTTTCATTAGACATAATACTGGAAGTCTCAATACAGAATGCTCTAGAAAACAGATTGAGGGTGGCAGACAACAATTTGTGTATGAAGAGACTCATACCAATCAGCATTAGTCATGTCTTTATGCAAAGTGATGTTGCATGTACCCAAGGAGCCTTCTGGCAGTTCATTTGAGATTTACTTTTTAAATGTTTTTTTCCGAATGTAATCATTTAAGGGCACACAAAAATACTGCAGCAGGGGAGGTGGGGTTGCTGAATCAGTATTTTAAACTTTTAAACACATGAAAACACTTAAAAGGAGAAATAGAATAGGAAGAGTAAACAAGAATACCAAATTTCACATGGAAACCCTTTTTGGGTAAAAATCAACGGCAGCTCAATAGTTATCTATGAAATGGGCACCAGCCCAGATTACATAAGTGAGCACCAACCCTATTCGAAGCACCAACTCCAATCACCTTAAGCACCAACCCAAGTGCAGAACTCGGTAACACTTTTCAGAGCGAACTCAGCACTCCAAACACCATGCTACTATTACATGGTACCCCATTAATCTGAAATATACATAAGCAGCACATTATGCTTTGATAATTGAAGGAATTCAACCCGAAAGCCAAGCTTCAGCAGCAATGAAAGTAACAACCCACGTGAAGCTCTGCAAGCATCTAAATGCTCATAAATAGAGCTCTGAAAACCCACACACAGCTTACATGCTCAAATCCACAACATCATACATATTCAACTCAATAACATACTCGACTCAGAAAATATAACACACCCTCACACAATACTTATCAAACATTCCCATCGATTTAGAGAGTAATGCGCAGCTAAAGAAAAATTCTCATGCCAAAATTTAAGAAACAATCCTACATTACAAAGATCTTACAGAGAAAACCGTATCACAACAGCTGTCATCAGATTCAAGCCACCCCTCACATTCGGAAGAAGCATCTGAAGCCGTCATACTAAAAAAAGGAAAATATAAAATATAAGAATTTGATTCAAAATAAACCCACCAAACATTGACGTCTGAAGCCATTCAAAGCATTTGGCGAATGCACATTACAATTAGCTGCCATCTAACTGTCGATATTCCAATGCAATTTGCAATATAAATGCCACATGTCCCTTCATCTAAACTCTTCATTGTTATGCAAAATAAATTCAAGCCAAAAAAATCCCACGGAGGTAAAGCTAGAGATCACCAACAGCTCACTACAAGAAACTGTGACAGCACAACAATATACAGGAATACACATGGAATCCTTCAATCTGGGAGTTTTGAGCTCCTCCATTATTTTGCTGTTAGTGTGTTTCTGATTAAAGTTAACAGTGAATATACGTTTTAGCAATGACCAAACCAACACTGATGCGCCTAAACCTAGTAGCTCTATGCTTTAGCTAATACTCTCAAGTAAAATCTAAGAGCCTGTAGAAACACAAATCTAACCTTTTGTGCCATTATTCCCTATTATTTTGAGTAGATTCCAAAAGTATACAACATTGTCCATCAACCTTTGACATCAAAGAAAAAGTATTCAACAATCATATTTCCTTGGCAACTGATGTAAATCTATATCTAAGCTCACATACTTAGACTGTGAAATTGGACAGGCTAAATAGGATTTCAAAATAATATGCTTCTGCGCTTATTATTATTAAACAAATCCTGTTAAGGTCTCCAAACAAATCTGTGTGATTATATTATAGATTAGACTAGCAAAAAGATTTTGGGTTGATTTAGTGACTCCCAATAAGTACTCTCATCCAATTAATATGTTCATTATTTCCTTGAGCATCAGTACATTCACTATGCAGTCTCAGTGGATAATCAATAATTAAAGGGAAGTGCCATGATGCTGAATTATTAAATAATATATTTGGGTATTATCAATCATATTGCTCCCATTAGTGTTTTATAAATTATTTATCAATTCACTGCTGATCTCATTTTGAATTTAAATTTCCACATTATGATTCAATTAATGATATATTGTATAAAACCATTAGCACTAATTATGAAGATTAACAATTTCAACATCTGCATGTTTAGGATCACACAAAGACAATCATTGAGAAAAGGCATGAGAAGGTGTTCAATTGTAGAGAAGCATCAGAGCTGGACAGCTATAGTGCTGGCAAGCTCAAACAAACATTGTGTTGTCTTATGATTCATGGACTTGTATACTATAACTGCTGATCCTCTTCCTTTGCATGTTTGAAAGTTTGAAACAAAATTGTATATTGTTAGTCTTGGTCATGTTGGGAGATTTGTTTCTCATATATAAATGACTATCAGCATAATTAGTTGTATAAGCTTATCTATCATCCACTTATCTTTTTGGCATGATTGCATATCAGCTGACACTGGCAGATGGTATTGGGTATTATTCTACGGTGGAATAAGATAGGTATGAACTTCCTTGTATGAAGTAAAAGATTTGAAGAATGAATTCTTTAAAAAGAAAAGAAAATTTAGAATGGATATAATAACCATAGTGCATCTTTTTTTTACTCGGGAATAATAGTTTTCTTATTGAAATTTATAGGAAAGTACATTGCAGAACAAGAACCCTAGCTTAGCCCAGCAGCCATTGTTCAAGCCAACCCAAAAACCCCCACAGACTAAAAGACTAATTACAGTAGCAGCAAAGTTTTACAATCCACAACCAGATTTGGCTTTCCAAGCCCTTCCTGAAACAAATTTGGCATCACCCATCAAACTGTAGATAAACGTGGACACCAACCACAAAAACATCAGTAGTTACATTGCATTACATCCACAACCCTAACTACAATCATGGTGTGCTTGCAGAATGCGAAGAAGTTATCACCATGCCACAGCAAAGAACCAAAAATGACATTCCCATTCAAAACTGAAAGAACAAAGAAGGCATGCGTGCAGAGGACACCAAACAAATTATGACCCCTGAACAAGTTGAAGAACAACAACAATGAAAAGCAGGGTACCATTAGGGAGAAATACCATCCCTTGGTGCCCACCTAGAACCATGGCACCATCAATGTGTTAGCGCAGCCATGCATTGATTCTTGCTTCAGAAAAATCCTACTTGCCATTTCCTGCCACCTCCCGCAGCCAAAATTTCTCTTGAAGGTTGGCTTCTTCCTCTGCCATCGAACCAGAACTAGCTTTCATGCTCTCTCTGTCAACATCCAGGAACTTGATCATTACCGCCATTTTCATTGCAATCTATCCCTTTCTGGCCTCTATAAACCTCTCATTTCTGAATCTTTCATCAAACCACCAAAAACAGCATGTACTTGGTGCCTTAATCCTCGGCAGGCCACTCTTCTTTTCACCCAAATTTACCCCAATTCTTGGAATGGACTTTGCAAAAAGCTCCTCCATTCCAACCGATGCCCAACTGCAGAACCCATACCATGATCATGGAATGGATGTCGGTGTTAGTTTTGTGACGGTTCTCAACTTGGTGGAATAGCTCCCTAAGCAAAAGCAAAACACTCTCCATTAATTTATTGTCCATAAAATTGAACATTTTATCAACCCTAGTCTTCTTACTCTTCCCATGATAAGAATTTTGTTGCTTGGTGCAAGTGAGAGTGAAAGCAATTTCCATCACTCCAATTGCAAAAAGCCTCTCAAACAACAATGTGGTTACCAAATCCAGCTTGCATCGAGGATTTAATTCTGAGGGCACACAAGACAAACATTCTCAATCATTATCAACCTAATCGATGGTACTTACATGGCACTTCCGGCAAGGATCACCAAGAACTCCCATCACATCACTATCTTTGCCTGCATACCTCATTAAATGGATGAAGTTGATGGTGGTCCAAAAAAGAAAGGAAAGAAATAATCACAATGGATGAAGTTGATAATGCCCAATCGGACATGGTATTGACCTCTTTATTGCCTTGTCTTCTGAAATGTGATAATTTGAAGTCATCCAAAGAAGCTGATTCTGCATTAATTTGATCTATGGAGTTATACAAATGCTAAGCCGCCATGTCCCTTTTATTATTGCATTTACAATGATTTGCGAATCACCCTCAACATGAAGTTTTCTGGCTCCTAGCTGCTTTGCTACTTGTACTGCCAAGATAGCGGCCTCTACCTCTGAAACATGCTTTCTACCATCTGAATCATACTCCATCATCCATCATCAGGATGAAAAAGTTCAATGAACCAAAAATTGGATAATGGAGTATGATTCAAAATGTTGATGATAAAAATAATGTTACACAATCAAATTCCAGAAACATACTACAGAATTCAATATGGATTGTGGAGGCCTGCTATCTTTAATTGGAAATGTACTTATGAGGTCTACATTCATTTACTTTTTTCAAAGTTTGCCTCAATTATCTTTTATTCAATTTGCTGCATATATGCATCCGATTAATTATTTGGACATCTTGCAACAAAACAAAAGTTTAGTTTACATAAGATGACTTTTGTTCAATGGATTGATATGCATTTAGATTATTGGTATATGATTTATTTGCTAAGAAGAGATCAACGGTATTCTATTCATCATTTTATGGCAATCCTAAATAAGGATAATTATGACCCTTGACAAAACAGTTGTTTGACACATCTTAAGTTGCTTAATCTTTTGTATTATCTTTATAGACTTATACCAGAACCAACTATACCTAGAAGACAATCAACATGGGGAACTAATATCAATCATTTTGTAAGACTAATTAATTCCAATGTTGATTCAGACATTGTGTGCTGCATTAGACCTTCGTTACCCATTCACGCTTGTGGAATGAAACTAACATCAAGCGCCAAACAAATTATATGCTACACCATGCTATAATCAAAAAAATGTTTTTTTAAAAGCCTGTGTAGATTTGCAAAGCAAAATAAGATATAATCAGAAAAAACCTGCCAGATACATCGAGAAAGCATCAGCAAAGGTGATAAATATTCGGTAATATTCTTGCACGGAAAGAATAATCAATTGTTAAAATGACACTACCAGAATGTGGACTCTTCATTGTGGAATTACCATTATGATATTGACAATGGAAGCCACAGAAACCAATTTACTTGTGCAGATTAAAGGGTGAAAATGGTATATTATCTTCAAAATTCATCGAATCTCTTGCACTAAAAAGAAACCATTAGGATACACATTTAAAAAATTAACATTCAAACGGGTCAACGCTGATATGGCATCTCAATAGCTACAATCCAAATTGATTTAATACTCGTAATCAAAAAAGAGAATACTAACGCCATTCAAAATGATAGATAATTTTTTCGTGATCTTAAAAACGATCTTATGTTATTCTAGAGACAAAACGCTGGGCATTTGATGAAATTATAGAGCTGGAAGAAAAAATAATAGAAAGTAATAGATGTGCCATTGTAATCAAGCAAAATCTAATCTGAGGGGCTCCAAACCGTCTGTTAAGACTCAAAAACGACGGTAGTATTTTTGATGGGTGTGTAGACTGTTTAGTCTAAGCTTTCTGTTCTTATCAGCTTCTTGCATTTTTGTTTTCCTCTTCCTGTCCTCTAGACCTTATCCAGGGGTATTTTGTTGTTGGCCTTCAGCTTATCTGCAGTTGGGCTCTCTGGTGGGTCCCTATTTGTTGTATCACTGTTCTGAGTTCGTTTTGGTACAGGGGTTCAGGCCCATTACCTTCTAATCAAAGAACAGTGTACCCCAGCAAAATCAAGGAACATGTAAATATATGAATCAAAATCTTCGTCTTACAATAGAGAAAATGACAAAAACTGACATATTTTAGCTGTGATTTTGCTAATCAAGGTGAAGGAAAAAGAGGGGAAATAAAATGAGCAATTATCTGTTGCATTCAGGAGGCAGAGGGCGGTTGAAACCTCCTCGCCTGTTCATATATTGGCGAGGCTGTCTCTTAGTAACCGCTCTTACCCCGCTTACATCAGCACCAGGCACAGGCTTGCCCTTAGTAGAATCAAACCCCGTAGGAAACCCCATCTTCTTCATTATATCCATTTCTTCCTTTTCTTCTTCTTCGGTTGCTCCTGCTCCTCCCCCGGCCATGCGCTTCTCCTGCTCTCGGGCAATCCCCTCCACAAACTCCGCAACCACGGCTGCCCGCTGTCTCTCCTGTTCTTCTTCAACCTGCTTCTTATCTCTCCCGGACCTCTTTCCTTCGGGTGTTACTGATCTGTGACTATGGTGGCGCCGAGATCTACTAGGTGACCTGGATCTGGATTTTGATGTGCCCGAGTACTTTTTTCTGCCTTCCGATGGCGACCTCGACCGGCGCTTCGACCTCTTCTCCAAAGATCTCGACCGTGAGCGCTTGCTCCTCTTCTCTCTGTCTCTCTCCACAGACCTCGACCGTGAGCGTTTGCTCCTCTTCTCCCTTTCTCTGTCCCGCTCCACAGACCTCGACCGTGAGCGCTTGCTCCTCTTCTCTCTGTCTCTGTCTCTTTCTCTGTCTCTGTCTCTGTCCCCATGATCTCTGTAATAATCTCGATCTCTGTCCACATGATCTCTGTAATGATCCCGCTCTCGCTCCTTATTCCTATGTCTGTCCATTCTAGACTAAATGGCCCGCCCTTTCCAATGTCTAGTCTGATTGAACCCAATCTCAGTCTGCTCGCCCTAAGGTCTGTTCATTCTAGAGAAGAAATTACGGCCAAACCTCGCCCTCGCAGAAGTACATGTGTGATGTCGATTAACCGCTCGCAGGTCCTCCTAGGCTTTGACATGAGATGATTTGCGACCCCGACCGAGATTCGACAATCGAACCCGTTTGTGGAGCAAATGTTTTTTTTGCAGTTTATCAGATTTCACATTTCTCTTAGAAAATTAATTTAAATTTTTAAATATATATATTTTTAAAGTATTTGTCTACACTATATTATTGCAATTTTTATTTAATAGGTACTTGGTGGAAGCCTTGATTATTGGTTATTTATTAATAATTATTAATAATTATTAGTGCCTGTTTATTCAAATTATTAGAATTATTCTTTAATTCACCAATCAATTCATAAAATTTAAAAGATTTTAAAAAAATTCAATGTTGATATCTTTTTCTCATTTTTCATTATTTTATAAATCATCTTTTTCATTTAACAAAAATACAAATATTTTCTAACAAGTCTATCATGCATTTATTACAATTTTAACTTTATCGCATTTGTGACAAGTAGATTAACTTTTCAAAAAAAAAAAAAATTATCTTCCATCTCAGAAACTATTTTTTTTTTTTTTGTTAAATATAGAATTAAATGTTTTATATTTCTTATTTTAAATATATTTATTAGTTTTACATTTATTTTTGTCATTTGTAAGAAAATACCAATATTTTCTAACAAGAACTTGTCCCTACCTTAAGATATAATGTAAGTATTTGGATGCTTTTGTAGACTTAGTGAGTCCTAAGCCAAAAGAAATATCTACAACCTAAGTCGGGGTGATGTTTGCATCTTGACATGTGTTAAAACACACAAATAATTATGTGAGATATTAATTTTATAAAATTATGACTTTGATAATTAATTAGTTAAAATCAAGAATAATTATTATGAATATCTAAAATACCTCTAAATAGATATCAAATTTAAGTTGATATATTTATATTAAAAATATTTTATTTTGTTTCATAAATTCTTTATAAGAAGTTTGAAGAATTACTTTTAATTGTTTAAGAATTATTTTATTTATCTTAGTTTGTGAAAAAATATGTCTAATATTTATTTATTTATTAATACATTCATGTTATTAAAGTCTCTACTTTTATTGTATTCTGTTTTGATTACTTATATCACACAAACCTTAAATTTTAAATTTTCAAATATTCAAAATCAAAATGATCAAGTGAAAAAAAATATTGGTATAATTTCAAATTAATATTATTTTGTTGGATTGTACATATATGCATAAGATAATCATTATTAAAAATTATATTAACTCTTGTGGCATGGGAAAGTACCCTGTTGCAAGGAATTGTACTTCAAACGCTTCAAAGAGGACTGCACGAAAATCTCTTATCGAAAAAAAGAAAATGTACCGTGGGTCCCAATGGTTTTCGCTTGCTTTAATTATGGTTGGCAATTGTTTTCCAAGGGAATAAGTGAATTCTAATGAGTGTATTAATTGCATTTTTATCTATCATTTTTTTTTCCACATTTTTCAAATTGGAAAGTAGAAAATGAGCTCAGAAAAATAGTCAATAGCCAATAAGAAAAAGGAATTTTTGTTTTCATAAATAAATTAAAAAATATACAAGCATAAAACTTTAGAAATAGAATAATTTAAGAGAACGAATTTCCACAATTCATTATATTGTAATATGTTTCTCGATTCAATTGTGTTAAGATTTTTATTATCAACGTATCAAATCACACTACGTGATCCATCATCAAGATGAAGAGCAAGAGAAGCAAAACATAGTTGGTTGCAAATCCAGAAACATATTACAATAGAATAATTGTTCAGTAAAAATTAATAAACAGGGGTCAAACAAAAACAATAGTTGAGGGACTAACAAGTCTATCATATATTAATGAATGCAATAATTACAACTTTATCTTTTCCAAGTGGATTAGCTTTTCAAAAAAATAATCATTTTTATCTTCCACCTCACAAATGGATATCTAATCAAATATTAATTATTACTATCTATTTTTCTTACCAAGTTCAAATATATAGTTAAATGTTTTATATTCTTTATTTTAAATATATTTATTAGTTTTACATTGATGTTTATTTTTTTCATTTGTAAAATGTTATTTATTTAAGTTTACACTATATTTCAGTGGCTACTATTTTACAATCTTACTCTAATTTTTTTAAATCATTTTACAAATTGTAAAATTAATACTACCCTCAAACTAATTAGATATTTTGGTAGTTTGAATTAAGTAATCAATAATTTATTTTTTTAAATCAAATATTTCAACTTATAACTTAACGGGTACAAATGACTAGTTCATTCATATAATATAATTTCTATTGTTATTTATATATTTCTTAAAATAATATAATTATTAATATTTTTTAAATTCCCTTCAACTCTCTCTATCATTCTACCTTTATTTGTCCTTATAATAACATATCATTATCTTTTTAAGCTCTCTCTTCATATCCTTCCTTTCTACCTATAAATCTCCATTTTCTTTCTTTTCCAATTATTGGCAGGTACTTTGACGCATTGTGTCTCTTGTTATTTATTGAATTTTTAATTATTATTATGTGTTACCAGATAAGAGCCTCTTTTTACTTTTAAAATTATCAAAATAAACATCATTAATAGTGATTTGTTACAATGTTTAGGATCTTAAGATTTTTCACAAAACAATACACCTCTTGTGAGACTATTTTTTTTGGATGCACTCACAATTTTAAATTTGAACTTTTATAACAAATTCTTTGATGGTCATGTTATACAAATAATTCTTATTGTCTAGCTTTTTATTTTAGTTATAAATGTGTCCAATTCTTATAGTTTGTAGTAAATTTGAAATTTGAAATTATGAATTATGAATTTTATTTTATTTTTTTTTATTTCTACTTATGTAATCATATTTAATATTATAATTTAACTAAATTTATTAAATTTGTTTTATTAATTATAATTAACCACAAGTATTAGCTATTATGTGACATTTGTTTCTAAACTATATACATAATTTATAATAATTTATGTATTAAACTTAAGAAAAGTGATACAAAAATCATTTAAATTTAATCTTGAATTTTTTTTAAATTAAAATTTTTATTATAAAAACTTAGAGGTCTTATGAGCATTGCTAGGGTTTGTTTTGTTGGATTTTTCGAAGCTTAATGATATGTAACAAAAATTATGAATAGTTTGAAATCTTTTTAGATTTTCTCTTTATGAAAGTATGATATAATCAATATTAAATTTTTGTATTTGTTATTGTATTATTAAAATTAATAGGAAAAAGAATAATTGTTTTAAACATTTAGTTTAGGAATATACATACAAAACTAAAACCTAAAAAATAATGTTATTGTGGACTTTCTTTAAAACTAGGGTTTTTCCCCATTTATCTTTTCAAATTGATGGTGTTGAGTGTTGCCATCAGCATTCCAATGTTGAATAGGTATTGAAGACTAGTTAAAATGTCATTTTTTTTTTAGTGTAGGGTAGATGTGGATCATATGTGAGTGGCAGAAGATGGCATGGTCTTTGGTGGAGGCTTTCCCTTGCATAGCGGTAGTTGGTTTTGTAACATAAGGGCCTATTGCCATGGGAAAGACAAGGTTGGTAGCAACAACAAATTTTCTCTTGTCAAAAATCGCAGGGCACTAAGTCCTAAAGGCCATATGGATTATTGGGGAGTGTGGACTGTGGTGGACCTAGCAAAGAAAGTGATAAAGACCGATTGAAATAAAGAAAGATGTGATCAAATTTTGGTGGTTTTGAAAAGGGCTTGTGCTCCATTACATGGCCAAAATAATTTGGCCATGATGAGTGCCCAAGTGGCAAGATATCTGGGTAGCAGCAATGCAACCATGAAAACTATTTATGATACCAAGGGCTAACACTTGGTTTTTTTTTCAAAAGTTGTAAAATCTTGTATAAGGAAAATGATTTTCACGGTTGGATAGTCACTGCCAAATATTTGCCCTTGTTGAATATGACTTGGGAGTTAAAGGTTGTGGTGGGCGTATGAATCAATGTAGAAGAACAATGAATGATGCTACTAGTTGAGGATCATACAAGGATGAAGCCAATAGGGTGAGTAATGGGTATGTAGAGAACACGTGTTGTTTTAAGCAATTAGCACAAAAACTCTCAATTTGCCTTGATGTTGCAAAAAATGCAACAAAAAAAATCAAGGATACGGGTTTGATTGGACAATTTAAGGGTTTTGTCCATCCCTTAAAGACTTACATAGTTAGGTATTAAAAACATGGTGTCCAATTGTAGAAGGTAACGTTCATATTTACCCATGAGCTTGTGGTTTCTTTGTTTTGTCATTTGATAATGCTCTAGATAGGAAGAAGATTTTATGTGAATCTATATGGAGTCGGGTGAACAAATACACTATGAAAATAATAGCATAGTATCTGGCTTTCAAACTAGTTACTGATTCTTTCAACTAGGTTCCCTTGTAGGTTAGGCTTCCAAATCTTTTGTTATAAGCCTAGTTTGATTTATGTAATGAAACTAATGGTAATTCTTTGGGACAAATTATGTGTGTGTATGTAGGCCTCCTCCACCACCATCACCCTTCCCCACACCCCCCCCCCCCCCCAAAATAAATAAATAAATAAAATTCAGCGTATATATGCATTTTAGTTAAAGTAGATATTTTGAAGGTTGCTCTAGCATAAGTATCACTTAAATTGGGTTGCAATGAATGGACTCAATCAATATATAGTAAAGGCATCTCATTCAAGTGCTAAAGTTGTTTCCAAAAAAAGTATGTGGTAGACAATTATCCCTAAAAGAGATTGCTTAGACAAGCAAACTGGTGCAAGGATGCATCCATCAATTTTTAAAGAAGAATGAGCATATCAATGATGTAAACAAAATTAAAGGGAAAAACTCAGATGGAGATGGAAAATAAAAAACTAGGAAAGGAAAGTGAGAGATATCTTAGTTTGAAATATGCTCGAAGGCTCAAAAGGGAAATATGGAAAATAAATCTCGTTGGAGCCCTAGGAAACAAAAAAAATGGAAACAAGGAGGAAGTAAGCATCATAACTAGTGCTACTACCCAGAAAGAGACTCTTAGTTTGGGTTTTAATTTGAAAGTAAGTGGCTAGGAGAAAGTAGGGAAGGTGTGCTCCACTAAGAATGTGTTAGTGAACAGATTGTCCTCTGAAGAAATAAACATAAATTAACTCTAAATTCCTAGATAGGAAGATTGAATTAGCATCAACAGTTGGATAGGCAACAACAAATTTTCTCTTGTCAAAAATCGCAGGGCACTAAGTCCTAAAGGCCATATGGATTATTGGGGAGTGTGGACTGTGGTGGACCTAGCAAAGAAAGTGATAAAGACCGATTGAAATAAAGAAAGATGTGATCAAATTTTGGTGGTTTTGAAAAGGGCTTGTGCTCCATTACATGGCCAAAATAATTTGGCCATGATGAGTGCCCAAGTGGCAAGATATCTAGGTAGCAGCAATGCAACCATGAAAACTATTTATGATACCAAGGGCTAACACTTGGTTTTTTTTTCAAAAGTTGTAAAATCTTGTATAAGGAAAA
The DNA here is from genome assembly GCA_028749045.1 of Cupressus sempervirens. NCBI lineage: Eukaryota > Viridiplantae > Streptophyta > Pinopsida > Cupressales > Cupressaceae > Cupressus > Cupressus sempervirens. Next base: position 707,513,333 of record CM053786.1, on the reverse strand, counting down.
TGATTTTCACGGTTGGATAGTCACTGCCAAATATTTGCCCTTGTTGAATATGACTTGGGAGTTAAAGGTTGTGGTGGGCGTATGAATCAATGTAGAAGAACAATGAATGATGCTACTAGTTGAGGATCATACAAGGATGAAGCCAATAGGGTGAGTAATGGGTATGTAGAGAACACGTGTTGTTTTAAGCAATTAGCACAAAAACTCTCAATTTGCCTTGATGTTGCAAAAAATGCAACAAAAAAAATCAAGGATACGGGTTTGATTGGACAATTTAAGGGTTTTGTCCATCCCTTAAAGACTTACATAGTTAGGTATTAAAAACATGGTGTCCAATTGTAGAAGGTAACGTTCATATTTACCCATGAGCTTGTGGTTTCTTTGTTTTGTCATTTGATAATGCTCTAGATAGGAAGAAGATTTTATGTGAATCTATATGGAGTCGGGTGAACAAATACACTATGAAAATAATAGCATAGTATCTGGCTTTCAAACTAGTTACTGATTCTTTCAACTAGGTTCCCTTGTAGGTTAGGCTTCCAAATCTTTTGTTATAAGCCTAGTTTGATTTATGTAATGAAACTAATGGTAATTCTTTGGGACAAATTATGTGTGTGTATGTAGGCCTCCTCCACCACCATCACCCTTCCCCACACCCCCCCCCCCCCAAAAAAAATAAATAAATAAAATTCAGCGTATATATGCATTTTAGTTAAAGTAGATATTTTGAAGGTTGCTCTAGCATAAGTATCACTTAAATTGGGTTGCAATGAATGGACTCAATCAATATATAGTAAAGGCATCTCATTCAAGTGCTAAAGTTGTTTCCAAAAAAAGTATGTGGTAGACAATTATCCCAAAAAGAGATTGCTTAGACAAGCAAACTGGTGCAAGGATGCATCCATCAATTTTTAAAGAAGAATGAGCATATCAATGATGTAAACAAAATTAAAGGGAAAAACTCAGATGGAGATGGAAAATAAAAAACTAGGAAAGGAAAGTGAGAGATATCTTAGTTTGAAATATGCTCGAAGGCTCAAAAGGGAAATATGGAAAATAAATCTCGTTGGAGCCCTAGGAAACAAAAAAAATGGAAACAAGGAGGAAGTAAGCATCATAACTAGTGCTACTACCCAGAAAGAGACTCTTAGTTTGGGTTTTAATTTGAAAGTAAGTGGCTAGGAGAAAGTAGGGAAGGTGTGCTCCACTAAGAATGTGTTAGTGAACAGATTGTCCTCTGAAGAAATAAACATAAATTAACTCTAAATTCCTAGATAGGAAGATTGAATTAGCACCAACAGTTGGATAGGTTATCATTGGATTGATAATCTTCCTCTGAATTTTATCAGATACAGCTCCCTGTACATGATTTACAATGAATTAATATGGATGCTTTTAACCAGAAAGCGTGAAAGTTTTACAAACATCTATATGTAAGCACAGAATAGATGTGAAAAACTAAGCAACTAAAAGGAAATGAACAACAAACAACACAAAGTTTGTTTCCCTAAAAACTAAATTACAAAATGAACAAAGGTCAAAGAAATAATTTCCATCCCCCTGAGAAAATGAAGAACCAAAGCTTCAAAAGGTATCTTGATATCAAAATGTATTCAGAAAATAGCAAGATCAGATGCACTTAAAGAAAACTGAAAGTTACACAAAGATAACAATCAGTGGACAGAAAACTGCCTAACCTCAAAGTTTTAGTTTGTAGTTATCTCTCAAATCTCCCTTCTCTAAGATGTAAAAAGACTATACAGGTCTTATTATACACTACATTAGAATTACCATCTAGAAGAAAATGAAACTCCCCTCCCATACATTACATTTCAAATCAGAATCTCCCCTTTTCAATATACAGTTTCAGAAAATATAAAACCTTGTTCTTCTACAACACCATAGTCTCTCTCTCAAAAAGGCTGGAATAAATCTGAACTTGTTGGAACTCTTCCCCCGACTATAGCACAAAGTCTTCCTCTCGAAAGGAAAGTAGAACCCCCAACTCTTCTTTATGATGTATATTTATTCCCCCTTTAGATCAGTTTTTCTAACTGAATCTTGAAAATCTTTATGATTTCTCTTTTACCTTTTAACATTTTCACTCCTCCACAAACACAATGTTTTGATGCCTAATATCTCCTTTCAATTTAGGGAATAATTTTAAATGTTGAGAGTCACATAACTAAATTAGGATCAACATAAATCTGAAAGATGACTCGTATCCCCAATGACCCTTTCTGGCTTCTCATGTTATTCCTCACGGTGGCATCCTGTGTCGATGTATTTTATCAAATACATGCCCACTACAGTCTTCAATTATGTAGCATTACGCATACACTGCAAAACTTCTTCAATTAACTCCTTTGAATTCATCTCCACCTGCTAATAGAACTTATAAATTGAATCATATCGGGATGTAGGATTTTCCTCCTTCTATGCAAGTTGTCATGCATTAAATGCCGATGAGGAATTTTAGAGAACGATATCTCCATAGTATTGCTCGAGTAATAAATTTGAACGAGATGGATGATATTTTGAAATATACCATCTAATCATCTTGGATTTATTCCTCCTATCTAACCATCACGACATTTCAATAACTACAAATGGATATTCACCAGAAGTAGAGACTTATAATCAGTCTCTTGCTGAAATTCCAAAACATAGTTGCGTTTTTATTTGAGTAAAATCCCATAAGCCACATGGCTAGTTTCAGACCTTCAAGCTATATCATAACTGCAAAAGGCTTTGCATTCCACAAGTGTCTTTACGAGTTCAGTGATTGATTCCATAAATCACTTTCCTCAATACTCGATTCAAAGAAAAAGTTAAGAGCATTCACCAAATCCATTCCAAATGGGTGCATCTTCAGCCATCCATGTTCTTAAAGATACCCATGCCCGATTACCATTATAAGCCTATATGCCTGCGAGCTGAAGATGATGGATTTGGAGACAAGTAAAAATTGTGACACATGTGGGCTTGGATTATGGCCTGATACATGCTAGATTATGATTGGGAATTATCACAATGTTGTCGTTGGTCCTGAAATTGAGAAAGAACTCGTGTCATGTCATGACTCCAAACATTTTATCGGACGTGCTATAGGTGTTGCCCCGGAAGCACTCTAGCAAAGGCGCCAGCAGTTCCAGTTCGGGTATGAGGAGCTGCGGACTCTGTTCATGCCTCCATCATTTGAAGATGTCGCAGGGTTTCCGAGCTTGGTCCTCCTCAAGCCAATACTTGTCATCGTCTCGCACGAGTGCAATCATGTGCATCAAAATGTAACTCGTGTCATTTCAAGGCCCGGGTCTACCAAATATCCTTGCCTTAGTCTAACCATGATAATTTTTCATTATGTGCAGATGAATCATGCCATCTTTTTCAAATTTTACTTTCATAGAGGCACGTATGGAATCGGTGAGGCACCTAGCATGTACCTGTGCATCTCTTATTTGTACATGTGACTGTTCATTTCCCGTGCTTGAGCCTGACAACTGTTCTTGCATTATGCATGTTGAAAATAGCTCTTTGTGTCCTCCAAAAACAAATCATCGGTTGTTGCAGTAGGGAACCCGAACTTGCATGGTTGTCACCCTTGTTCACGACGCATTGATCCAAATAGTTTGCATGAATCCCTGAATACTTCATTTTCCTTCCATGATTGAAGTATCTAACACCCGGCATTAGGAAGAAATGATGACATGTCGTCATTCACATTACCAAGCATTTTCCATAATGGGTGGGTACTGACTAGAATTTGGATTACCAATTTCCCCCACTGGTGTTACAAATGCAATTATGCCCTTACAAGAATGATGAATGATATTTGCATTTGAACCTCAAATCAAACTTGTGAGAATTTTCTACAAATGCCCATCATCTCAAACTTCAACTCTAGCTCCTCAACTTACAAACTTTGCAAACCCAATGACAAGTATGTTCTCGATGTCAAGACCAAAGCCACACTAAGACATAATTTGATTCATATTTTACACACAGGTTCATTTATTTAGCATAATAATAAGGAAGGTACCTTCTTCATGCAATTTAGGGGCCTTTCATACTCGTGTTTACCGCGGGATTTCATCAATTGAAACAAGTTATTTAATGAAAATCTTTTCACCACACCTATCGAGTTCTACTTATGGACTTCAAATGTCCATCCTTATTGCTTTTGATGACTTGTCATGCCACATCAAACAAATGGATCCATTTGAAAATTATATTGAATCTTCACAACCTTGATCTGTACTCCTGCACCTTTTTTTTTGAAACCATTGAACTGATAGAGTCAGAACTTGAATTATGAATAGAGATAGGATTCTAAACTTTTCCAACCAACAAATCTGCATTTCAAACCATGAGTCTGAACTTTGCTTGAACTGAACCTGCAAGATGCCCATTTGAACTATCGAACCACTTTGAACTACTTTGAACCTTAGTTCCAAGAGGTTTGAAACAATAAATTGAATTTTTTTTATATTGGGTCCATGTAGGTACTAACAAGATGGTAGTTCAGGAAACCATGAAATGGATAGAGTGTTTTCTTTTGGTGATCGTGGGGAGACATGTAATAATTTTGGTAGGCTAGAAGAGGGATGGAAGGTATTGAAAGTGAAGAGAGACAAGAAATATAAGATGGGTGGTGGTTTTGATAGGATTCTATGTTCACATTCTAAAAAAGGGAGTGAAATGTACCCCTTAATGTTTGACTTGTTATTGAGTTCATTTTTAGAATATCATGTCTTGGGAGAGACAATATTGTGTGTTGTTATTACGCCTAGTTTGGGCTAGGCTCTAACTCAATTTTTATTCAATAAATCACAATCTTATCATTGATTTAAAAAAAATATTCAAAGATGTACTTTGTTTATAAGTGGTGTGTAACTCTCATTGTTTTAAAAAAAAAATTATCAGTAATGGGTTGAAGCCTAGGTTTATTATTACTGTTATTTATTTAGATTAATTATTAGTATGTGTTAAGCTCAAGTAGACTTGAACCCAAGACCTCCCACGTGAGAGGCTCACGTGTTACCATTGTGTTACGGGATCTTTCTTGGTGTATAATTCTCACTATTTCAACATATTCTATGAAAATATAATAAAATTGTCATCTATTTTTTTGTTGTGTAAGTGTTGAAATTTAGGTACTCAAGTTGAACCTTTTCTAAATATGACAAATTTTTATATTTTTTAATAGCTTTATCTATTGGAAACTACAATTGAGACAGGTGTTATGTTGTCATTGGCGTCAAATCATATTGTTATGGTAATTCTATCTAAGTATAGTGTCATATCAGGATGATTGATGAAAATGATTTGAGAAGAACATAACAAAAGGACCTAGAGGAAAGGTTGAGTTATGAGGAACTACAATGGGCACTTGATCAGTTGGAATTTGACAAGATAATGTGATTGTTTAATCATAACCTAAGTGGAGAAGATAGTTGTATTGAAACATAGAAGAAGTGATCAAAGATTGACCAAATGCATAGGCTTGATCGAGCAAAAGAGCAAAAGATTAAGGAACTTAAAGTTTATGTTGAGTGATGCTAGTGTTGATCGAGCGACAATATAAGCCAAGTAGAATATAGTGTCGATGAGCATCAGTATTGACCAAGTGTCACAAATGTTAGAACCTAGTGTTGGTTGAGGGACAACATTTGACAAATTATGAGGAAATTGTGATTTCTAGCTGACATAGTTGAATTCTTGGAATATGTAAAGCATGTTAAAGACAAGGATGGATGGTCTAGAGTATTTAATTTAAGAGAAACCATGTTTGAGAATTTCTATACAATAATTCAAGGAGAAGTTTGGAGAAGTTTCTAGAAGAGAAAACAAAGAATGAAAAGGTGGGCAGATTCATTGTATGTGTTGAATCTAATCAAAACCCTAAGATCTACGATGATGTTTAAGTGGACAAAAATCAGAATTACCTATTTAAGGAAGTATGAGGGCTAAATTTAAAGAGGTTAGCAGAGCTGGTGGAGACCTTGACAGGGTTGAAGCAAGTTGTTGATTTTGTTGATTAGCGAACTTGAGCGGAAGGCTAAAGAGTGAAGTGTTGTGAAGAAGATTGATTGCTTGAAGGGATGCCAAGCAAAATAGTGATGGAGATGATAATGGAGGCTAGTCAATGAGTCAATTGTTGGACCAAACTGTGATCTAAATTTGCAAAGTGAGTTGTATTTGTCAGATCAACCTAGTGTTACTTTTTAACTATTGTATCAGTATTGAAATCCTTTAATCAAGGTTGGCATAACAGTCATATGTAAATCATTTAATCAAGGTGAGTCCTCTAACAAGACCACTCCTAATAGGGTGATTAAATCCTTTAACAAGGTCACATTTAATAGTGTATTTTGTAACCTTTAACAGAGTTGACTCCTAACAGAGCTCACTTTAGAAGAGTGAAAAATTGGTGACATGTTATTGGTGATTTTTACCAAATTGAGTTTCCACATTAAATTTTGATGTCATACTTGTGTGGATGTCATTTGAGATGTTTTAATGTAAATAATTTACATTATGCAAGCATGTTTCTATTAGGATAGTAGACTACAAGTTTATGTTACTAATTATCTATTATAGAGACTGAGTTATTAAATGTTTAGATCTGAAGTATTTGAAATGTTTAAATTTTCAATTTGTAACGCCCCACCAAGGGATCCAAAAGAATTAACCTAAAGTTTTACTAAGTTTGCTAAACTTTTTTCTTTTTTTTTTGAAGTAAGATTGTATAACATACACATCAAACACATAGTAGCGGAAGCAATAACATGTAATCATCAACAAACATACATAACAGGTTACATTCCTTAAGGATCCCAAGACATTGAGTCACATTTAAATTTAATCTAATCTTAAGTCTAACAACTACCACATCCACATGAAAGAATAATCAGAAAGTCCAATTTCCATATAATATACATTTGTTCTGAATGCCTCTTGGCAAATTAATTCGGAATGCTCATCCATCCACTGTACATGTCATAGGGTATGAAAGGCTTAAAAGAATATACATATGTAAAAATAAAGATACATCATCCTCAAATCCATGATACAAAGTACACTAAAATAAATGAAATCATCCACTATACATGATACATCCATACATCCATAATGATAAAACATCCATCATAAAATATAACCATCCATCATAATAATCGATGAACAGAGTGAAGGCAAATGCCAACCAAGAAAGCTCCAGTTACGGTGACCACGGACGGATCTCAATGGTAAGAGGAAAAAAACACTACCACCCGACTGCGTGGAACCTAAATGGTCCACTCCCACCGCATTGAGGAGATAGTCTCAAGTCCCAAACAAGATATCAAAACACAAAACACAAGTACTCTCTAAGGCTAGGAAATCCTAAAAGTGTACTAACTCAAAGGTTCCAACATAGATCAACATCTAGACCCAGAGGCACACAAAGACACGTAGGAAACCTACTATGTAAGCGGGAAAGTGTCATCACATGAATCACATTGGAAGTTACCCAAGCAATCCCTCGAGAATCTCGGGTCCCCAGTAATCCTGTGGCCACTAGTATCCTCTCGTACTGACGATGCATACTATGGAATGCAAGGTCGCAACCAAGCATTCTCTCTACCCCATCCTAGTCTATACTAGCACTCAAGGCATGGGAGAGAACATATAGTTATCTTATTAGGTTCATTTAAGTTAGTATTTAGGTGAGATGTTTTTACTTATTAAAACAAACAACTTACAATGAGTCATTCCCAAAGCCACTTTGGGTCTCCTATCCCTCATTGCAAGCCACTTCCTGACACTACACATAGATAACCTACCCTAGGCTCATGAAATCACAAATCACAAAATCACCTCAGCCCTATACAAGCGACTGAAAAGCATCAAAAGATAAGCCACAATAATCACATCAGTTCTCCATGGAAAACTGGAAAGCATCAAATGATAATCATAAGGATCACAACAATTCTCTATCAGCAACTGAAGGCATCAATGATAAACTACAATATCCATTGGTTCTTAACAAGCAACCGGAAAAACATCCCAAAATAAATCACAATATTGATCGAAGACTCCAAAAAGGTCAAGTCAAAACATGTCACAACATGACATCATCAAGAACAAATTACTTAAAACACCTCATCTTCTCACAAGGAAATTGGAAAGCAATATCAATCAATAATCCATACACATCATGGAGCATATCAACACATCACCATGGTTGGGTTTAGAAAAATCGAGAACAAATCATGATAACATCACAATCACATACACCCTGAGCCTCTGGTAACAACCTAAACTGGTCAACATGATAATAAACCCCAAAACTCCCAAAAGCATAGACAATAGACAGAAAACAAAGTAGAATAACAGTATGGTATGTCTAAAACATGACATTGAGCTAAATATAGGGTTTCAGTTTTCGTTTTAATACATGTTATAGGCAGATGAACAATTCTAAGTTTACCCCATAATTAACCCAATTTAATATTCAAAGAGTAAACAGAATTACCCCCCAACAATTTTCGTTTAACTTTATTCATTATAATTAAATTTAATTAAACAAATTTTCCATTAATTTAATTAATGAATATCAAACTAAATGCTTATATTAATATCTCAACAATGACCAATTATTAATAATTAATAAAATTATCTATATTTAAAACATTAAATTAAATAATCTTATTAACAAACCCCTTTATTAATTTATATCCATTAATTGTTTATTAATTTATATCCATTAATTGTTAATTAATTTAATAAATTTTAATATTAAATTTTTTTTTTTAAAATTATAAAATAATAATAATAATTAAGATTTGTATTAAACTGTTAATTAAATTATATTTAAACAAAACTAAAATTTTAATTAATTTAAAATTTTATAAACTAAATTTAATTAATATTAAATAAAATTGAAAAGCATTTATTAAAAGCACTGCGTGCGATTTAAAATTGCAACAGGCTGTAGGTCTACAACTGCCGTAGAGGCCTGCGGTCGCAAGCAGTACTTTGTACTGCTGTTGCCGCAGTACTCTGCGGACAGTGACAGCAGAGCCTCCGACAGGTAAGTGGGAGGTGGGTGAAACCCCTCCCAACATATATATATATATATATATATATATATATATATATATATATATATATATATATATATATATATATATATATATATATATATATATATATATATATTTTTTTTTTTTTTTTTTATTTTTTTTTTTTTAATTTTTATTTTTTAAACGTTTTCCAATATCCATTATAACATTTTTCAAAACGTTTATAAATTATTATTAAAAAAATTTAAACATTTACTGGATATATATCATTTAAAACTTTTTTTAATAACGTTATATATATAATGTTATTAAAAAAAAAGTTTTAAATGATATATATCCAATAAATGTTTTTTTTTAAAATTATAATTTATAAACATTTTGAAAAATGTTATAATGGATATTGGAAAATGTTTTTTAAAAAAATATATTAAAATATATATATAATATATGTTGGGAGGGGTTTCACCCACCTCCCACTTACCTGTCAGTGGCTCTGCTGTCACTGTTCGCAGAGTACTGTGGCAACGGTAGTACAAAGTACTGCCCATGACTACAGGCCTCTACGGCAGTCGTAGACCTACGGCCTGCTGTGATTTCAAATTGTAGGCAGTGCTTTTAATAAATGCTTTTCAATTATATTTAATATTAATTAAATTTAGTTTATAAAATTTTTAATTAATTAAAATTTTAGTTTAGTTTAAATATAATTTAATTAACAGTTTAGTACATTTGAATCTTAATTATCATTATTATTTTATAATTTTTAAAAGAAAATTTTAATATTAAAATTTATTAAATTAATTAACAATTATAAATTAATAAAGGGGTTTGTTAATAAGATTATTTAATTTAATGTTTTAAATATAGATAATTTTTAATTAATGAAATTATTGATAATTTTATTAATCATTAATAATTGGTCATTGTTGAGATATTAATATAAGCATTTAGTTTGATATTCATTAATTAAATTAATTGAAAATTTGTTTAATTAAATTTAATTATAATGAATAAAGTTAAACAAAAATTGTAGTTTTTTTTAAAATATTGCTTACATCAGAATTACTCACTTATCTTAATAAGTTAAATGAATAACTTGTCCTTAGATTTTTTAGGAAATCGACTTAAATCAAATGGGGGATAATTCTGTTTACTCTTTGAATATTAAATTGGGTTAATTATGGGATAAACTCAGAATTGTTCATCTACCTATATATATATATATATATATATATATATATATATATATATATATATATATATATATATATATATATATATATATATATATATATATATATAATTTGAATTTCCAGCACTATCAATTAATACAATATGGATTTATCTATTTATTTAAAAACAAGATTTCTCCATTTAAATTCAACCATCCAAATTTAGAATTTCAGTCTTAGATTCAACCCTTCCTGTTAAAATCCTATGTATATAGAAGTTAATTGATAAGCATCTGATAAATTCTAATATTGAAATGTTTAAACATTCATCATAGAGAATTCAGGTCTACAATCCACAGACACGAAGAAGACAGGAAATAGGAAAATTGAGTAAATAATCAGCAATCAAAACACAAGACCCTACCTAATCCTGATGCTAATACGAAATCCTTGAAAAACTATGAGAGAATTCACCCCCCTTCAATAACTTTTCTCTGTAAATCTTTTCTAGAATTCTTCTTCAGAAATTCACTTCCAAAATTCGTGTCCAAAAATTGTCTTCAACATTTGTCGTCCTCAAAAATGAACCCCAAAGTTGTGATAAGGAGTTTTCTCCTCAAATCGAGGCACTGATTGTGCATTCACCCAAGAGGACTCCTTGCTCACCAGTCTCAAACTCAAAATTAACTTTCCTTAATCTTTCTTTATCTTGCATTAATCTCTTCATGCACATTAAATTGAATTATTAAATTACTTTATTTAATTTTCCACTTGACTTCTATTTTTAATTAATTTATAACTTTTAATCCCATGTGCACTTTATGAAATTAAAATAACATTATTATATTCACTCATGCTCGCATCATGCGATCTAGAATCTTTTAATAGTTTAATATCTTTTTACTTTTAATTTATTTTAGAAACTTAATTGATAAAATATTTAATTAACTAAAATAACAATAATATTTAGCATTTATTTAAAAATGAACTCTAAATATATTATTATTAAATTAAATTAATATTATCATGACCTAAATTTATCCATAAACTTTTATCTCCAAATTTAATTCTTTTTATTTAATTAATTTCTCAATTAATTAAATAAAAAATATCATATTAATTTTCCATTAAATTAAATCATTAATTTAACCTTTTAATTAGACTTAATTAATAGAAAATACACCAAAGACTCATAGACAACATACGCAAACCTATCATAGCAAAACACATACTAAATTAAACAAAGGGTTATAATCATGAATTAACGTCATCTGACACATTCGGAGGGTACTTGACTCAGATACTTGTCCTAATTTTTAATTAGGACAATGGCTTAAAGGTTTAATATTTGGACTTAAGATTTATCTCCCCTCTCTTATCATTGAGATAATGCGATAGGGTACACTCATCCTAACAATTCAGGGAAGTCGATACCCGGTACCTGCAACCTGCATAAAATCCACGTATGTACAGACACAATATTCTAAGCTAAACAAGCAATGGCAGGAAGTGGTGCATCGTGTAGATCCTGACTAGCAGGTGACTACGACTCCCTTCCTTAACCACATCAGAAACACCATACATAAAGAAAACAAACATGCACACCATACACATGCAGTATGGGGTAAGCATCCATAAGAAAACACATGTGATAATAAACCATCTAACTAATCATCGTCGATAACTAAAAACACTGAATAATCATCATACATACGTGAAATATAGAGTACCAAGTAATCTCACTATATAATAAACTGAATGTAAAACAATATTTGATAATCTTAAAACAATACTACTAATCACCAAACATAAAACTGGCCTAAAATAGTTTGGCAATGATAGCAAAATGCGAACTAGGGGCAGGCACTACACAATTGGTATATCCATACCTAAGGATAACTGATTCACCTCCTCCCCTCCCCTCTTAGTTATTCTAGATCATTTTAACAATTGGTATCAGAGAATTGGTGCTTGTAGAAAAAAGTTTGAAGGTACTTGAAGCTAAAGATCAAGATTTACAAAAAGGAAGTGCTAAGGTTGAACAAAGAGAACTTCCCTATATGGTAGAGTTTGATAAAGTTGCATCTAGAAAGAATTGGAGAAGGAACAATAAACTATGTGGAAAATGCATATGTGGAGATACAAAGACCTCTAACAGCTTAGCAAATGAAAGAGAAGCAAGAACACAATTAGGCTATCTTAGAGATTGCACAATTTCAAAGCTATAATGAGTTTGATGACATAAAGGAGTGTATTGCTACTAAGAAAACGTGGGATACATTGTAGACTATCTATGGAGGAGACATGAATGTCTTGAGAGAAAAATTAGAAAGTTTGAGAGGTAAATTTGATGAAATGAGAATGATAGAAGGTGAGAACATTGCTCAATATTGTGGAATAATCAAAGAAGTGGTAAATGCTAAAAGAGTATCAAATGGAAAGATTGATGATGAAACTTTAATCAATAGAGTACTAAGAACTCTAGTTTCTATTTATGCCATTAGAGTTTCTACAATACAAGAACTAAGATGTACCCCTATTAATACCCTAACTTATAAAGGTGTAGTTGGTAGGCTTACTACTTTTGAATTGTCAAACTTTGATAATTTTAATTCTACTACTCTTGAATCTACTTTCAAATCTCAATTGGTTCTTAGTAATAAAGGAAAAGGAAAATGTGTGAATAGTGATAGTGATGTTTCTGATAATGATCTTGATGATCTTGAAGCACTCGTGGCTAGAATACTTCCAAAAGAAAGAGGAAGATACAAAGGTAAACTTCCTATAATGTGTTTTTCACGTAACAAAGTTGGTCATAGTACTACAAGATGTCCTAACAGAGAAGACAATGATGAGATAAGGGAATGAAAGTATAAAGGTAGAAGAGATGACTGAGACAATATAAGAAACAAAGATTATAAAGACAAAGGTAAGAAATCTTGTTACATTGATGAAGAAGAATTTGATAATGAGTCTGATAGTAATGGTGAAAAATTTGTCTATTTTGCTACGAAAGAAGATTCTAATGAAGATGAGAAAAGTGCATTAATTTCATACATGAGTAGAGATAATAAAAGGATAACTGATAGTGGTTGTTCACATCACATGATTGGTGATAGAAGTAAGTTTGAAACCATGGAACAATCTAAAGGTAGTTGTGTTAAGTCTGGTCATGATGCACCATGTCTTGTGAAAGGTAAAGGATCAATAAAATTGACTGATAAGATCAAGCGTGACAATGTTTATTGGGTTGAAGGACTTAACTATAATTCATTGAGTGTTTCATAGTTGAACAAATTAGGATATAGAGTTGAATTTCATCACCGAAAGGCCAAGATATTTGATGGTACTGGTGAATTGACTTGGAGTGGTGATTAGATAAGAGGTAACTTGTTATATCTAGATTTATCTTATGAGACATGCTTGTTTGCAAAATATGATGATGTGTGGTTAGGGCATAAGAGGTCGTGTCATGTGAATTTTGATAATTTGGTAAGCATTACTAAGATGAAAAGACTAAGGGGATTGACAAGATTGAAGAAGCCTAACAATGTTATGTGTAAACAATGTCAATTGGGAAAAATGACAAAGTCTAGCTTCAAGAGCAAAACCTATACATCTAATTATATTTTGGAATTGGTTTGTACTAACCTTTATGGACCTATTGGAGTGAAAAGCTAATGTGGAGACAAATATTTCATTCCATTTATTGATGACTATTCTATAATGATGTTCGTGATGTTTTTTAAAGAAAAAATAGATGCTTTTCAGTTGTTTAAGTGGTATTTGGCAAGAGTTGAAAAGGAAATAAGTAAGAGTATGAAGTGCTTGAGATTTGATAGAGGAGAGTTTATCTCTAACGAATTCAACATATTCTACAATAATAGAGGAATCGAAAGGCAAATGTTTGCCCCTAGAACTCCTCCACATAATGGAATAGCTGAAAGGAGAAAAAGATCAATCATGGACTAGTCTAAAACATTGATGATGGAGAAGAATTTGTCATAGAAATATTGGAGAGAAGTTGTAAGTGTAGTAGTCCATGCTTTGAATAGAGTACAAGTCAAGAAAGGTACAAATGTTACACCCTTTGAGTTATGGTATGGATATGCACCTAATGCAAAGTATTTTAAAGTTTTTGAAAGTAAGTGTTGCATACTGAATGAAAATAGGAATGGAAAACTTGATGCTAGAAGTGATGAATGCATATTCCTAGGATATCCCACTAAGAGCAAAACTTTAAAGTGTTTGAATTCTAACACTAACAAAGTTGTGGAAAGTATAAATGTAAAACTTGATGAATATGTAGAAAAAAAATGAAGATGAATGCAAGACAAAACTTGAAGACTACAACACATTCATATATGTCAATGAAGGTAAGAAATGATAAATAGTGAATGTCAAGTCATAGTAGTAGGCTGTTGAGCAATAGACTACATGTGTCAAGCGTCAGTAGAATGATGCCGAGATATATGAAGAAGTTATCAAACACTAGAAAGACAATGTCATGCAACCAAAACCTGAACCAAAACTAGAAGTAGAAATACAAAATGTACTTTAAATCAATTTTCAAGATGAGCCTATACAAGAAGAAAGAAGAAAAGAGCCTACACTGGAAAAGTATGTGAGAAGACATCATGCACCTGAACAAATCATTAGAAATAGACTTTGTAGTTATGATGGGGAAAAGACTTAGAAGTGATACATGTTTACTTTTTGAGATTGAACCTAAATTTGTAAAGGATGCTTTGGATAATGAAGATTGGATTCAATCAATAAATGAAGAAATTAAACAGATATAGAAGAACAAAACTTGGATACTGGTACCTAGACCAAAGAATAAGAATGTCATTAGAACCAAGTGGATATTTAGAAACAAGCTAAATGAAAAAGGATAAGTCACAAGGAACAAAGCTAGATGGATATGCAAAGGATATGCACAAGAAGAAGGTATTGACTATGGAGAAACATCCACCCCAGTTGTAAGATTGGAAGGAGTTAGAACACTACTTGCATATTCTGCTTATAAAGGATTTAAAGTATATCAAATGGATGTCAAATCCCCATTTTTGAATGAAATACTATAAGAAGAGGTTTACATTGAATAACTTGAAGGATTTGTCGATCCCAACAAAAATAACATGGTATGTAAACTACACAAAGCACTATATGGGTTGAAACAAGCCCTTAGAACATGGTATGAAAGGTTGCATAATTATTTAATAAAGATTGGATTTGCTAGAAGTAATGATAACAATAATCTATACTTAAAGATTGAAGGTGGCAAAGGGATACTATTAGCTAAAATATTTGTGGATGATATAATAGTTGGAGGACGAGATGCTTTATGCAAATCATTTACAAAAGAGATGAAGAAAGAATTTGAAATGTCTATGTTTAGTGAGATCAAATTGTTTGTTGGTTTAAAAGTATATCAAATGAAGCAAGGTATCTACATTAATCAATCAAAATATATCTAGAAGATATTGAGAACTTTTGGGATGGAAGACTCAAGACTAGTCATCACACCTATGGCTACAAGACATAAACTATCTAAGAATGATGATTTTGTTGATGTGAACCAGACATTGTATAGATAAATAACTAGAAAGCTATAATATGTTGTTCACAACAGACCTGATATTACACTGGAAGTTGGGATTATTGCAAAGTTTTTTACAAATTCTAAGGAGAAACATATGATGGCAGTGAAGAGAATACTGAGATATTTAAAAAAAAGGAGGATTATGTCATATATTACAAGAAGAATGACAAATTTGAACTAAAAGTGTATACAGGTGTTGATTGGTCAAGCAATGTTGGTGAAAGAAAAAGTACAAGTGGTAGAGATTTCTTTCTATGAAAGAGATTAGTCTCATGTACAAGCAAGAAGTAGAATTGCATTTCATAATCAATAGCTGAAGTTGAATATGTGGCAGCAATAGTGAATTATTCCAACATTGTGCGGATCAAGCAATTGTTGGAAGGGATGAAGGAAGAGATCACTAATCATGTTGTTATCTATTGTGACAATACAGGTGCTATAAATATATCAAATAACCCTATAATGTACACAAAGACCAAACATATTGCTATCAAGTATCATTATTTGAGAGAGTTAGTTCAAGATATTAAAAAAGTGAGATTGGAATATGTGAACACCAAGGAGTAAATAGCTTATATTTTCACTAAGTTTTTACCAAAGGATGCACATGAGTATTTAAGAGGTAAATTAGGGGTGATTCCCCTAGCTAAGGCTACTTAAGCTACGTTGGAGCTCTGCATCAAATATGTTGATCAAAATATCTATGCAGAAAGTCATACTCTAGGAGCTACCTAAAGTAGTAAAGAGACAAGAACATATGAAAAATGGTAAATAAGATTCAGAAAAAACTAACATGAAGATATCTACATGATAAAGATACATAGTAAAGATGCATGAGAAAGATGAAGTGTCTTTAGCATTGTTGTCAAAGAGGGAGATAATGTACAGTTACCATACGAAGAGAGTTATTCATCATAAAGAGATGTTGCAAAGAGAGAGAATAAGGTGTTGCCAACAAAGAATGAGCTGATTGATTTTATGATCTTATATAATAGAGGTAGTCTATATATCGCATATTAGAGTTGCATGGATGATCATCTGAATGAAATCGAAAAAGAGAGATTGTTGGACACTAAGGTGAGAATCAAAATGAAACTAAGGATATTTTTGAAGTTAATGAAAGATCAACCCCATAGCTCTCAATAATCACCTACATGGAAACACTTGTCACAAAAAGAGACAAGTAAAAGCTATGGAGGTTGGAATTCCCAGATCCATAGATGATACATTCTTGACGAACAAAAAAGATATTGTTATTATCAAAAGTGAATCAATGTAATAACTACAAAGAGAAAAATCATCCTTGTAAAGGAGATCAAAACCCTAACAAGTAAAACCCAAGTTGCATGATAATAAT
Source organism: Cupressus sempervirens (assembly GCA_028749045.1). Lineage (NCBI taxonomy): Eukaryota > Viridiplantae > Streptophyta > Pinopsida > Cupressales > Cupressaceae > Cupressus > Cupressus sempervirens. Next base: position 707,496,134 of record CM053786.1, on the reverse strand, counting down.
TAATAAAGGAATTAATTATTATATGCCTAAAGTTTAGCTAAAGTAAACTAGAGATAATAAGTTACTTAATAATTAAATAATTAAATCAATATGATTTAATTAATAAGAAAAACCTTTATTACTCTAACACCCCCCTTAAGATAGACTTAAGAATTAGCTAAAAACCTAGAAACTACTACTAAAAGTAAATTTGGGTCCCGACAACTAAGCTTGATGAGGTACCCAAGCACAACCAAATCTATTAAAAGAGGAGAAATAGAAAAAACCACATGGGAAAAACCCTACTCTAAAAAGATATGGAAATACTAAAAGAACTAGCGAATGACTCAAGAAGCCTCCAAACTAGGGAATGTCCCAAAAGATAGGAACAAAAGATGATCATGAAGAACACCACTGAAGCACAAAGTTGCATGATCTGAAGAACCTCCACTATATAGAACATGACTAGGTAGAGAAGATTAAGTATGAAGAGCTGATCAATTGAAGATGGAAGGTATCTTCATGACATCCAAAATTAGGAATGAAAGAATGTCTATATGGTAAATGATCAATCTCACCGAAATGCATAGGTATCCAAACACTGTAATTACCTAGTACATAGGATCAAATATTGAATACACAACTCATTCCATCAAACCAAGAAATCAATAGAACCAACATATCCCCCTATAATGCTGAGAGGTGAGACTTGAACACTGAAACTAAATGCAATATCTCCTATAAAAAGAAGAACTAGGAACATCGAGAGTGCAAAAGAAGTACAAACACCTATAATAGCATGTGGTATTGACACGTCATGAGACTAATGTTGTGGAAGGAACACTCACATAACAAAGAAAGATGGCAAATATGGAAAACATGAAACCCTCCAAGGCACTGTATAATGTAGTGTGAGTACAACAAAAAACTAAAATGTGCAAGATCCTGAAATGTAATAGAGTGGCATTTTATCTTAGTGCATTTGCAAAAATACTACAAAAGGATGTCAACTAAGATCAAAAGAGAATAGTACAACCCATGACAAATCATTTGAAGCAATAAAATCGATCCTCAGACATGAACAACCAAAGTATCCACTGTAACGCCCCGCTAAGGGATCCAAAAGAATTAACCTAAAGTTTTACTAAGTTTGTCAAAAAAAAAAAAATTAAGAAAGAATAACATACACATCAATCTTAAAGTAGCAGAAGTAATAACATACAATCATACATGAGCAAACATAACAGATTACATTCCTTACTTGGATCCCAAGACATTGAATCACATTTAAATTTAACTAATACTAAGTCTAACAAATTCCACATCCACATGAAAGAATAATTATAAATCCAAGTCCATTTAAATAATATACATTTGTTCCAAATGCCACTTGGCAATAAAATTTGAAATGCACAATCATCTACTGTACATGTCATAGGGTATGAAAGGCTGAAAGAACATTTATAGAATAGATGCATCATCCCTTTTGGATCCATGAAACAAAGTACAATACAAGTAAAGATCATCCACCATAAAGATATAACCATCCATCATAATGATATAACCATTCATCATAATACACAAAGATAGAATGAAAGGAAAAGTAGACAAATAACTCCAGCCATGACATTAACATACAAATCTCAATGGTAAGAGTAAAAAGCACTACCACCCGACTATGTGGTAACCCAAAGAGGCCCACTCCCACCATGCTAAGGAGATAGTCTCAAGTCCCAAAAAGGATATCAATCCAAAAATTAAAAGTAATATTTAGGTTTAGAAAATCCTAAAAGTAATCTAACTCTAAGGTTCCAAGATAAATCGACATCTAGACCCAAAGACAAACACAAACATGTAGGAAACCTACTATGTAAGCAGGTAAGTGTCATCGCACGAATCAACACTAGAGTTACCCTAGCAATCTAACTTGACCTAACACCCCTAGTGACTCTATGCAACACTAGTATCCTTTCCTACTAACAAGGCATACTAACAATGCATGATTGCAACCAAGCATTCTCTCTACTCCCATCCTAGTCTATACTAGCACTCCAGGTATGAGCGAGAACATACAAAGACTCTCATTAGGTTCATTTTACTCTCATTTAGTGTAGTGTTCTCACTTATTAAACAACTTACAATGGGTTACCCTGGCAACCACTTAGGGCCCTAACCTCCATTGCAAGCCACCTCTAGACATTACATATAGATACCCTAAGCTCATGAAATCACAAATCAAATAACCATATAATATCACCTCAATTCTATACAAGTGACTAGAAAGCATCAAAAGATAATTTGCAATAACCCATCAGTCTTATACAAGTGACTAGAAAGCATCAAAAGATAAGTCACAATAACCCATTAATTCTCTACAAGCAATTGGAAGATATCTCAAATATATTGATTGAAGACTCAAAAATGGTTAAGTCAAGTATGTCATAACATTCATCTCATTATCCCATAATAACACCGAAAGAAATATCCAACAATATAATCAAACTCATCATAGAGCATACCAACACATTACCATGGCTAAGTTTAAAAGATCAAAGATCAAATCAACATAATATCACAATCACAAAACTCCCAAGCCTTTGGTAGATGTCCTTAAACTGATCAACTCTCTAGTCAACCCAAACTCAAAACATAGACAACATACAGATAATAGTATAGTTTCATAGTTTAGTTTGATTTTGAAAGCACATAGTTGAGTCAACAGTAAGGTTTAAATATTTGTTTCAATGTAAGTTTTTGAATACCTATGATTTACAAATTAACCCTTACTATTTACCCCATTCTTATATTTGAATAAAATGCACAATTACCCTAATTCAATTTTAAGTTCATTATTCCAAATGATTTAAGGGTAATTATTTATTTAAAATATTAAAATAATACTCATTGGTTTTAAATAAAATAATTTACAATTTCATTAAAAATCAAAATTGTTTATAATAATTAAATAAATTTTACAACTTTATTGAAAAACTTCCATTATTAATTAAACTTAATTAAATTAATTAATAATTATATAAAATAATCATATTATTCTTTCATTAATTATTTATTAAAATAATAAATATTAATAAAAAATTAAACAAATAATAATTTAATATTTAATATTATTAATTTTTAATAAATTTTTTTTAAAAATAAATAAAGTAAATTATAAAATTTATATATAAAAAAGTAACATTTATAAAAGTTGGCATGTTTTTATAAAGGCTTGCTGGCCTTATATCTTGCGGCGACATTTTACATTGCTACCGCAGTCAGCAATATAACTGTTGTTGTGAGCAGTAGTGTACCTACTGCTGCGACCACATTAAAGTTGACAACATGTACGAGGAGGTGTGGGGATTCCCCACCCCTTACCAATGATATATATATATATATATATATATATAATTTTTTAAATTTATTTTGTTTTAATAAAATCTTTATAAATAAAAACCCCCACCAGTAATAATTTTTTTAATAATAAATTATTATTTTTCATAAAAGTTTCAGCAATACTCTGATAGGGAAAATATGACTAACCAATCAAATTTTTAATTTAATTTTTTTTCAATTCAAAACCCTTCCCGGTTTAAATTCTAATTTGTAAAATTACTGAATGAGGATTCTACAATGTTTTAATCTCTACATATACAGAAGAATCAACATGCATACCAGTAATTTACAATATTGAAATATTCGTCACAAAGAAATTTAGATAAACAATTCACAATTACGAAGAAGACAAGAATATAACATAATTAACTGGGTGAATCAAAACACAAGAATCTACCTGGCTCTTATGCTAAAATCACAAACACCCAAAAGATTTGTGAGAGAAATTTTTTCTTTCAAAACCTTCTCTTTGAAAATTTCTTCTCCAAAATTCACGGTCCCTCAAAAATGAACCTTTTATTGGTGTAAGGAGTTCTCTCTTAAATTCAGGGCACTAATTGTGTGATCACCCGAGAGGATTCCTTGCTCACCACTTTTTAACTTTTTATTATCTTTCTTTTATGTTTTCATGCACGTTTATTGCAATATAAATTATGTTTATTTAAATTCGCTTGACTTCTCTTTTTAATTAATTTATTAAATTTTAATCTTATGCATACTTTATGCAATTTTAAACTCTTTAATAAATTAATATCTTTTTTATTCTTTAATTTATTTTTAAAGTGTTAGTTAATAAAATATTTATTAACTTAAGTAATAATAAAATTTAGTATTTATTTAAAAATGATCTCCTAAATATATAATTATTAAATTAAATAAATATTATTACGCTCCAAAATTAGACTTATAATTTTATCTTTAAATTTAATTCTTTTTATTTAATTAATTTTCCAATTAATAAAATATTAAAAATATCATTATTATTTTCCATTAAATTAAATCATTAATTTAATCTTTTCATTATACTTAATTAATAGAAAAATCAGCAAAGACCTATAGGACAAAAATATGAAAGCCCATCATAGAAAAGCACATACAAGATCAAACCAAAGGGTTATAATCACAAATTTACATTGCACTCAGATACTTGTCCTAATTTTCTAAGACAAATGGGTTTAAAGGTTAGGATTTGGATGTAAGAATTTATTTCCCCTCTCTTACCATTGAGATAGTGTGATAGGGTACGCTCATCCTGGTAATTCTAGGAAGTTAATACCTGGTACTTGCAATTTGCATAAAATCCATGCATCTACAAACACATATATTTTAAACTAAACAGTCAATGGCAAGAAGTGGTACATTATGTAGATCTTGACTAGTAAGTGACTATGACTCTCTTCCTTAACCACATCTGAAACATCATACATAAAGAAAACACACACACACACACCATACACATGCAATATGGGGTAAGCATCCATAAGAAAACACATATAAATAATCCATCTAACTAATCATCATCAAATAACTAGAATCACTATAATAATCATCATGCATACATGAAGTATAGAGTACTAAGTAGTCTTATCATTAAAATCAACTAAGTGTGAAATAATATCCAATAATTTGAAAGATAATGCTACTAATCATCAAGTATAAAACTAGCCTAAAAGAGTTTGGCAATAACAATAAAATGGAAACTAAGGGCAGACACTACATCCACCATAATGCAAAAAAGAAAAAAATTGAATGGGATGTGCTTGGAGTAGAATATTAAAAAAATGTCTCAAGATATGTCTTCCAAAGTGCAAAATAGAACCTCTAACTTTGACTGCATAAATTGGCAACCAAATAGCATCAAAAATCTAAATAATTGGCATCGTCATGATGAGCTCAAAATCAACTTTTTGACTATATCTCGTTTACAAAAAATAGAGTTCGAATGAGAAAGTTATGACCAAAAAACCACAAGTAGGTCAAATAAGAGCTAAAAAGGCAAATAAAAAACCACTGCCTCAGAACCTGTACCAAAATAAATTAGGAAGCGCACCCACTAGTATCATAAATTACCTTGGGAAGTGTTCTAATTCATACAATAAAGTACCTCAGGAAGCATGCCAATTATTTACCAAAATTGCCTTATGAAGTGTGTTAGTTATATACAAGAAATTGTCTCGATTTTTGTACCATAAAATCATAATTTTTTTGCTAAAAACCTCAATTTTTGTTCCAAAAAATATATAATCATCACCTCAAGAAATGTACCCAATTTGGGAGCAAATTATTTTTTTGTCTTAGATTCTAATTGTGTCTAAATTGGACAAATTTTATATAAAAATAGGGGTTTTGCGTGCTTTGAGCTCAACAATGATATCTATTTGGACTCAAAGTGACCCGAAAATTAGTGACTCCCTAGATCCAAAAGAATCATTATGAAGAATTTTGAAACCTTTCGAAAAAAAAAAGGCATGGATCTAAAAGCCAAGCCAAACTTCTCATAAATAGAACATGGGCATGGAGATTTGGAGCTCTGATACCATGTTGAAGTTGATGAAATATCAACCCCATAACTCTCAAGAATCACTTGCATACAAACACCTGTCACAGAAAGAGATAAGCAAAAGTTGTGGAGGCTAGAATTCCTAGATCCATAGATGAGGCATTCTTGATGAACAAAAAAGATATTGCTATTATCAAAAGTGAATCAATGTAATAATTACAAAGAGAGATTGTCCTTATAAAGGAGATCAAAACCCTAACAGGTAAAACCTATGTTCTATGATAATAATTAATAATAGAAATAATTATTATATGCCTAAAGTTTAGTTTAAGTAAACTAGAGATAATATGTGACTTACTAATTAAATCAATATGCTTTAATTAATAAGAAAAAACTTTATTACTCTAACAGGTATTAATGAAGATTTGATACTATACACAAGAGGGAGTTGCTTGAAGTATTACATGTTTTGGATTGTAAGGTAACTAGAGGTGTTGGCATCAATGCTAGAGAAAGAGATCATTGGAAATTACAATTAAAATAATTTTTATGTTGTCATTGATGTCAAACCTTATTATTATGACATTTATTATCTAAATAGAGTGTCATATCAAGATGATTAGTGAAAATGATTTGAGAAGGACATAACAAAAAAACCTAGAGGAAAGGTTTAATTATGAGGAACTACAACAAGCACTTTATTAGTTAGACTTTAACAAGATAATGTGAGTGTTTAATCATAACAAAAGTGGAGAAGATAGTTGTATTGAAGCCTAGAAGAAGTGATCGAAGGTTGACCAAATGCATAGGTTTGGCCAAGCAAAAGAGAAGAAGATTAAGGAACTTGAAGTTTATGTCAAGTGATGCTAGTGTTGACCACATGATAGTATAAGTTGAGTAGAGCATAGTGTTGATTGAGCATCAGTACTGACTAAGTGTCAATAAATGTGCCAAACATAACAGTTAGTAGTGACCAAGTAATCCAATGATGACTGACTGCCATAGCCCAACGTTGGTCGAGGGATGATATTTGATAGATTATGAGAAAATTGTGATTTCCAGCCCATACTATTGATTTCTTGGAATATGTAAAGTGAGTTGAAGATAAGGATGGATGACATGGAGTATTTAATTCAAGTGAAACTGTGTTTGAGTGTTTCTATGGAAGAATTCAAGGAAAAGTTTGGAGAAGTTTCTAGAAGAGAAAAGAGAAAATGAAAAGGTGGACATATTCATTTTATATGTTGATTATGATTGAAACCCTAAGATCTACGATCATGTTTAAGTGATAAAAGATTAGAATTACCTATTTAAAGAGGTACAAGGGCTAAACTTAAAGAGTTAGCAGAGTTGGTGGAGACCTTGACAAGGTTGAAGCAAGTTGTTTATTTTGTTGATTGACAAACTTGAGTTGAAGGTTGAAGTGTGAAGTGTTGTGAAGAAGAGTGATTGCTTGAAGGGATGCCAAGTGAATTAGTGATCAAGATGATAATGGAGGTTAGTTAGTGAGTCAACCATTGGACCGAACTATGATTTGACTTTGCAAAGGGAGTAATATTTGTCAGATCAACCTTTGTTACTTTCTAACCATTGTATCAGTATTGAAATCCTTTAATCAAGGTTGACCTAACAGTTTGTAATGTCCCTACTACTAAGGTCAGTTTGGGACTAGTAATATTTGCAAAATAATGGTTAGAATCAAAACAAAACTAACTATATTATTCTACCCTCTAATTTAACCCCAATCTTAAGGAAACCTCTTGATCGTGCTTTCTAGCTCATAGCTACCTCACCATCTTCCCGAGAGCACACCCCTTAAGATTCTTCTTGGATAGGCATCCTCTATCCAAGGCCAATCACATATGCATATTTTGACATCATCGAAATATTCTAGCACATTGATTCTTGACCATGGCGGACAATGGAGATCTTAATATCTCACATGCTCCATACTTTGAGTCTCATTTAATCTCCATGGTGTTAACCCCATGAGTTAACACAATATTATCCACAAGTGTGATTCATTAATATAAATAAATTCATAAACATAATTAAACAAATATAATCTATAAACATACATTTCTTACCTTCTTCATTTATTGGTCCATGTGGCTCTATCCTTAGCCAACCTTTCAATGAATAATTCCTTCTAGATTATCTCAACTCTATATTTACTTTCTAACATTATTACTTTTCTAATTATAAGGAAATGATAAATTTTATTTTATTTTGTATCTTCTTTTCTAAGAGTCACAACCTTTCATAATACAAATCCTTTGAAAAGTCACAACACTTCATAGTTATAATCTTTTCAAAAAGTCATAACACTTCATAACTAAAATCCTTTGAAAAAATCTGAATATTTTATAATTACAATATTTTTGAAGAGTCACAACTATTCACAATTATAACCCTTTCGAAAATTCACATCTTTCAATATCATTGATACCTTTTCAGAAAGTCACTTCCTTATTTTCTTCATATAACTTTCCTCTTCCATTTTTTTCTTTTTGAACTCCTATTTTCTCCTCTTCTCTTTTTCCTTTATCTAAAATAAACTCTCCTCTCTTTTATATCTTAAGAATTTACTTAATTTTTTATTAAATTTTATTTAGAAAGTTAACATACTTTCTACAATATTGTATGTTGTATTTAATTTTATTTCTTTATTTACTCATTGAAATCTTTTTTATTTTTTAATTCTTTAAAATATCATACTAAATATTATTTCATTGATGATATAGATTAAATAATAATAATTTTTTGTTTTTATATTTTAGTATTAGTTTTAATATAACTTTACCATCATTGTTTATTTAATAACATTGTATTATCTAATTATTATGAAAATTTCAGCTTAAAATGTAGATATGACAGTCTACCCTTCCTCAAACTACTTGTCCTCAAGCAATTAGATAAATTATTCTGTTGAGTTGAAATATATATTTCTTTTAGTCCAAATTCTTAGGTTGATATCATGGATATCTTTGAATCATTAACTTTCTACATTAGTATTTCATATAATTTTTTTTTTAGATCCTCTTTAACCCTACAGGATGACAAGATCATGCTCTAATACCACAGTAATCTCCCCACTATTAAGGTTAGTTTGGGACAAGTAATACTTGTAAAATAATGGTTAGAATCACAATAGAACTAACTATATTATTCTACCCTCTAATTTAACTTGAATCTTAAGGATGTCTCTAAATTGGGCTTCCTATCTCATAGCTACCTTGTCATCTTCTTGGGAGTGCACCCTTAAGATTATTCTTGGAGGGCATCCTCTATCGAAGTCCAATCACATATGCATATGTTGACATTGTCAAAATATAGAACACATCGATTTTTGACCATGGCAAATAATGGAGATCTTAATATCTCACATGCATCATGCTTCAAGTCTGATTTAATCTCCATGGTGTTAACCCCATGAGTTAACTATATATATATATATATATATATATATATATATATATATATATATATATATATATATATATATATATATATATATATATATATATATATATATATATATATATATATATATATATATATATATATTGATCGGTAAGAGGCCAAAGTAAAGATTAATTATTATTTTATTAAGCATGGGTAGATTGAAACCCCCAAGACCTCTTCGATAAGAGGCTCACAATTTACCATTGTGTTGTAGGCTCTTGCCTGAGTTAACACAATATTATCCACAAGTATGATTCATTAATATAAATAAATTCATAAACATAATTAAAAAATTATAATCCATAAATATCCCTTTCTTACCTTCTTCTTTTCTTGGTCCATGTGGCTCTATCCTTAGTCAACCCTTCAATGAATTACTCCTTCTAGATTATCTCAACTCTATATTTTTTTTGCTAAAATCATTATTTTTGTAATTATAAGGAAATGATAAAATATATTATTTTTTTCTTATTTTCTAAGATTCAGAATCTTTCATAATACAAATCCTTCGAAAAGTCACAACACTTCATAGTTATAATCCTTTCAAAAAGTCACAACACTTCATAACTAAAATCCTTTGGAAAAGTCTCAATACTTTATAATCATAATATTTTTGAAGAGTCACAACTATTCATAATTATGACCCTTTCGAAGGTTCACATCTTTTCAATATCATCAATACCTTTTCAGAAAGTTGCTTCCTTATTTTCTTCATATTACTTTCCTCTACCATTTTTTCAAACTCCTATCTTCTCCTCTTCTTTTTTCCCTTTCTCTAAAATAAACCCTCCTCCCTTTTATATCTTAAGTTTAAGAGTCATGTCTATTTGTTAAACATCTCTTGACTTTTCATTAGATTTAGTTAATTTATATTATTCTATATTATATTATATTTTTACTTTTTACTTTTTATTATTATTTGTTATTAAATTCTATTTAGAAAATTAACATACTTTCTACAATATTGTCTCTCGTATTAAATTGTATTTCTTTATTTACTCATTTGAATCTTATTATTTTTTCATTATTTAAAAATATCATACTAAATATTATTTCATTGATAATATAAATAAAATAATGATTATTTCCTTTTTTTGTATTTTAGTATTAGCTTTGATATAACTTTATTATCATTATTTATTTAATAACATTGTATTATCTAATTATTATTAAAAAATTATCTTAAAATGGGGATATGACACAGTCATATGTGGATTTTTTAATCAAGGTGACATTCTAATGGAATGTTCTTAAGTCCTCTATTAAGGCCACTCCTAACAGGATGATTAAATCCTTTAACAAGGTCACATTTGACAGTGTATTTTGTAATCTTTAATAGGGTTAGCTCCCAACAAAACTCACTTTAGAAGAGCGAAAAATTGGTGACATGTTACTAGTGTTTTTTCTCAAATTGGGTTTCCATGTTAAATCCTGGTGTCATACTTGTGTGGATGTCATTTGAGATGTTTATTGTTAATGTTTTACATTATGCAAGTTTGTTACTATTAGGACAATGCACTACAAGTTTATGTTACTGATTACCTGCTATAGAGACCGAGCTATTGAATGTTTAGATCTGAAGTAATTGAACTGTTTAAAAGTTCAATTGGTACATTTGGACTTGAGGATAATTGATTCACCCCCCTTCTTAGTTATTCTAAATCATTCTAACATTATCTAGATCATATTAAAACACTATCAAATAAATGAGCCTTGTTTTCATTTACCCATATGAAGATAAAACTCCAGCAATTTTAAAACTAGTGAATAAAAGCTCTTTAGATTCTTAATGTAATTTCATCTAGGGATGAATAAATTTTTGAAGGCATCAATATTGTAAAGCGAAAAATTGATAGTTTATATATTTGTTCGTCATTTTTCAATTTTCTCAGTATTGTTACCATATTGTGTATGTAAATTTCTTTGTGCATTCTATCATAATCCAACATCTCTATTATTTTAGCAAATTTTTCAATTTTATGTTTACAAATTTGTTCATCAATTAATAGTAATTATAAGTAAATTTAAATAATATTATCTCACCTAACTTGAATATTTGCAATAAAAAAGTGATCATAATATGCTTAGTATAACTTTTTATAGGGTTCACAAGAGATTCATTTTAAATTTTCATTAAATATTTTTTTAACATAATAATACATGTCTAACCTTCACACAAATTTAAGTGCATAACTCTTTTAAATTATTGAATAGAAGATATTTCTCGAGCAAGTCAAATTGTCATATAACTATCAAGATTCAACTATTTAGACTTTTTATTCAAACTTGTTGCCTGTGTTTTATGAGTAGTTGTTCACATGAACCCATTTCTCATTATAATAAATGGAATAGATTACACTTAGTGCATCTAGGTGATGCTCATAGAGGTGAAGCATTGGGAATTCCTGAGAGGTCCCCCATCCAAGTACTACTCCAACATGAGCATGTTAAACCATGGAGTTTCTTCTATGGTTAATTGAAATCTGCTTGCAGTTGGGGTATAACCTTATTTTGTAGTTTTAATTACTAAAATTTGAAGTCCACCTTGTCTTGTTTTGCACATGGAAATTGTACATGCACTAAGTATAAAGTTCCAAAATCATTTACCTTGGGGGGTTTATTTAATTATGTGGATTTTTTGGGGTGTCATGATTTATTGATTCCATTTTGTAATGTGAGAAGTACATTATGGCTAGAATCATGGAATACACAATTCATCATGCAATTGTACATTTGACTAGGGATAATTATGCATCATAGGAAAAGGGCATCATCATATCTTGTAGATGGAAAAAAATATCGCCTCGTCTTTATGGACTTGTTACTAAGCCGAACCTAAGTTGAAAAGGTTATCTTGGAAGCAAAGGAATTGGGATAACATAGGTGCAATTTCTTGTAGCATTAGTACATCTTCCTTCCTTAAAGTCAAGTCCAAGATTTAAATTGTTGTATTTCTATGCACACTTTGGATTATTATTTGGGAACACCTTGGAGATCCTCATGTTTCTTCATAACAAGTTGGTCTAGTTTTAGATTGTCTCATTTAGCTGTAAGATGTAAAGAACAAATGCTATGATGAGCCTACCTTAAAAGAGATTTAACATTTTGCATTCCGTGATAGATGTGATGATTTAATGATTCATTGTGTTGCATATTTTACTTCTCTGATTGTGATTACTCCTACAATTTATCATAATTATGCATGCACTACTACAATCATGGTTGCATGTGATTTAGTAATGTGGAATATTCCTTAATGTACCATCATAAATTGGAAGAACCTCAATTTAATGATGATCGAGAACCTATTTAATTTGAGGTCATCATTCATTTGGATCTCTCCTCATTTCTTCCATTTTCTCTTGCTTTCTCCTAGGTGTAATTAGAGTAAGACCTAATTGATCCCCTTTGAAGCTCCTATTTTCATTGTGTAAAGTTCAAGGTAGGATCTAACCACCTAGCTCCTCCTTTTACTTCATCCAATCACTTGAAATCTACTTTCTGCATAGAAATAGCTATATCTCAAGCTATGTACTTGATTTCTAGGATTTGGGACCTATTCTGGAACACTGAGGGAACCATGAAGGTTTTGGGCCCTAGTTGGCATGGAGTCAATGTGCCCCAACCAATCAGGGATGTAGTGTGTCCCTAGTTGGACCCTATTTTGGGTCTATTGCTCAAGTCATGTGTCCAGATTGTTTTTAGGTGTTAATTCCTAGGTAGGTCATCTTGCAAGAGTAAATTAATTATTATCCCTTTATAAACCCATCCATTTTTACCATTTTGCAAATCATCCACAAGTATTTGTGTGCTCTAGCTCTTAATTTTCAAGCACTCTTCAATTATTCAAGGTGTTCAAGCAATCTCTCCATTTAAGATCAAGGATTTATTCAAGCTATTGAAGCAGTTTATGTTAGATCTTCTACTACATTTTTAACATTCAAGATCTCCCTTCACATATTCAAGATGCTTTATTGCATCTTCTACAATTCATCCTCTCGAGATCTACATTTATGTACATTCACTCATAAGGTAACTTTCAATAACATTCATTCTCGAAAGTTTTGGTTTCACTTTGGTTTCCTTTCTAGGGTTTTTTAAGTTGAGTCAAGGCCATTACATCTACATACTTGATTACATTCTAAATTCAAGAACATATTCATAGATTTGCATTGCTTTATGTTAGATCTATCACTGCTACTTGCTGACATTCTATCTTCATTTCAATATGAGGTTAATTCCTAAACTGGCGTTTGACTAAGGCAAATCCCCCAAACAATAAACAACAAAAACCCTTTATTTTGCAGGTTTCAGATCTTGGATTGGTAAATAGGTTGCAAATTTGGATACCCTTTTTGACTTTCTTCAAAACTAAAAAATCATAATCAACATTGCACACATTTTTGTAGGGTTGAAGAGGTCACCCTTGAATTCGCTATTCCACGAGGTCACCCATGTCAATGGAAGTCACCCCTACCAAATTGTTGAACAATTTATGGGTTTTGTTTCCATTGCAATTTTTAGCCTAGATCACAAGATTCAATAGTTTTTTAGCTTATTTGATAGCCTAATTGTAGGTTTTTATTTCATAAGCTATATCATATTTCTTTTTTTCATTTCAATACATTTCATTATTTCATATTTCAACTTTATGTTGTTTGTATTCTTTCTTCAACCCTTTTTAAGGTGGAAGTTAGAGGGAAATAAATCCAAGTTATTCATTCCTTTTGCATTACGTTATGTATTGATAATTCCTTTTGTATTAATAAAACCTAATCAAAATGGGGTGGATCTTGGTCTTCCCCCTTCATTGTACGTAAGGTGTATTTCTTCCATTTTTCACACCATACATTAACTGGTGAACTCAATGTACTCTCTTCTTTGATTTTGAAGTTAGATTCTTACATTTTCTTGTTCACTTTTTTACAAAAATTAGTGAATCCAATTTGTACCCTTTTCTTATTAGAGTTAGATTATTTGCATTAGGTGTTCACCCAACACAATTGCATCTTTTCTTTTTAGAGTTAGATTATGTGTTTATCTTTATTAGGTGGATCCTTTCTTTTGATTTTGTTCTTTTTAGCTTACATCTTACATTATGAAGATCTTTTGATGTATGGCTATCTTTTTCAATATTCTCCTTCTTGCATCTCTTTATAATAATTATGATGTATATGAGAGTTTCATGCATTTTATAGTTTTCATGGCTCTTCATTCTCTTCTTGCCTATGCTATTATGAGGTTAACAAATGTATCTTTTTCCTTATGGTCTTTATGTGGTTGGCTTATTTCTTCTTTGGATTATGTTAGAGCCTTAGTCGATGATGCTCCTAATTATCCTCCTAACCCTCCTAATCCTTTACTTAATCCTCCTAACCATCCTCCTTCTTTATCTCCTAGTACTTTCCAAACATATGCTCAAGCTCAAACCTTAGCTCATGATGAGGATGTTATAATGTTCCTTGATGAACCTTCTCCTCCTCCTACTAATTATAATGGAAAAAAAAAGTTACTTTTATTTCTCCTCCTATTAATATTCCTTACACTACCTTTGCTCATGATTCTAGTGAAAAATCTCCTCCTATTGAAGATTTGAAGAAAAATTGTAGTCAAGGAAATTACATGATTACTAAACAAGGTCACAATGGCTTAGGACTAGGTATTAATGTACATGGTATTAAAAATCATATCCATATATCTCCTAAGGTAGATAAGCATGGTATCGGTTAGTATCTTTCTGAAATAATGCAAGAATATCTTATATGACCTCCTCTTTATCTCATCTAACCTACTTCCAATCTTGATTATCTAGATACTCATTGAGTTTTGGCTTTAAAAGTCTATATTCAAGTAGTTGTCTCTCAACTAATTTTATTTTTTTTAATCATTTCTCTTGAAGATTCTCTTTTCAAATTTCCATGTCCTTTTCACTATGTTGATTTTCATGTGCTTGCTAATTGTATCATTTTTCATTTGTATTTTAAGGAAAATTATTCTCTAGGAATTATTCCTTATACATGCAAGGTGCTATAATTTCTTCATAAATTCACTTAGTCTTTCTTCTCACCTGTTCGAGTGGATTCCCCACTATTTTATAATGTGCATTAGGACTCTCCCAGTAGGTTCCTTTTCCTTATTCCTTTTACTTGGGGATAAGGATTCTTTCTACTCTTTCCCTAAAGGAATCACTTCTTCTAGATAGGATTTTCAAAAAATCTTGTGTGGGAGAAGGAGTTTGTTATCCCTTCTTTCACATCTTTTCTGGAATTCATTTCTTCTCTTAGGACTTGTATTCTCTTTCCTTTTGTCTTCTTGCAATCAAGTGTTTTCTAATTACATGATAATCTTCTTCTTCTAAATGTATTATCTCTATATCATATATCTCTTTGCACTACCTGGGTGTTGATTTCTTTCTTCAGTACATTGCTTATGTTTATAAAGCGATCTTTAGATGTGATAATGACTTTCTTTCATTTCTCTATATATTTACATTATTTCACAAGAATATTTTCATCTACGGACCTATGTATTGCTTTGTTACATGCATGACCATGATTTTTGCCTAGAAAATGTCTATTCATGCCTTGGATTTTAATGTTTCTCATATAATGATCATGTATAGCTTACTTTATAGGCGATAACTCTTCTAGCATCTTATGTTTAGAATTGATTATCTTATGATTTTTCTTGCTTTCATTTTCTCTATGGTGTTGTGTGATTCTATAATACTTCTTGTTGGATACGGGGTATTTGTATTTTGTGCTTGGCTATTGGTCTTTTCTTATGACTCATGCTTGTATCTTTCAAGATTTTGTTACATAACCTACCATAGATCTCTTTTCTTGTCTCATGCTTTGTGGGCAAGAAGCTTTGTATACTCCTTATCTCTTTTTTATAAAGATCTACTTTCCTTGGGTTTAAGTGGAACTTGTTTATTATGTGACATTATTCTTTCTTTATGAAGAATTGTGTCTTGGCTATGGATTCTCTCTTTTGCCAAAGGTGCACATCCTAAGTCATCACCTCTTCTTTATCAATTAAACCTATGTCCATTATATGCACTTCCCCTTACTTAGAGATTTATATCCTTCATTCAAAAATCCCTATTCCCCCTCTATAGGGAGCTAATAGGTGCATTTTTGTTCTTCTTCCCCTCTTCTTGGAGATATTATCTTAATCAAGCACTCCTCTAAGGCAGATGTCTTGTCATTAAGATTCCTGCCTTTTTAGGATCCCTTTTCCACTAGTGGTATATCCTTTTCATGATAGTCTGTGTTCTTAGATTTTAAGATTTCAAGGTCTTTTTCTATGAATTTAGTCCACATTGCCGCTTTAAGGATATTCCCTTGTTGTGTAAAGTAGGTATCCTCTTTCTCTTCCTTCTCATGTCTAGTATCTAGACATGATGAGGGGGGCATATGTACGCCCTCTTTATACATGGTTTTTCTCTCATGGAGAAGCAAATACAGATTCTAAATATGGCTTACAATACTTTATCCCTAGATGCTTAATATGCTTTCTAAGTTATTCTCAAATCTATGCATTATTGCTTCAGTTCTCTTTTGCAACCACAAACACATATGCTAAATCTCATAATGGGTAATGTATCCAAATATATTCTAAAACTCATATGTGGGTAACGTGTATAAGCTTGCTAAGTCCAATACATGAGTAACTCATTCCAAACACATATGTTAAATATTATATATGGGTAATGCATATAAGCTTGCTAAATCCCATATATAGGTACTGTATTCAAGCACATCAGGCTAAGTCCCCTATATGGGTAATTCATTTTTACAGGACCATGTCATGGTGGTACAAATGATGTTGATTTATGGATGGAACTTTGGTGGGTTGACTAGTGGGTTACCACCTTGTTAGACTATTCAACACCATCTTTTGCAAACATCTCGTTTGGTGATTCACATTAGGGTGGGTACTCTACTGGGTGAGGTAGTTACATTTCTCTCCCTTCTCTCTCTTTTACTTTCATGCTAGTAGAGATAGATCTTGAATCTATGATATTAATGATGTTGCTCTTGCATTTCTTACGTTTTCATTTGTGCTCCTATAATAGCTTTCCAAATATGATACTAGTGGGTGAGATATTTATTCAGCTGAGGTCTCTTTCATTAGTTGATTTGGATTTATTTTAATATTAACCCCTCATCATGTCTTTGATTTTTGTAACTTTTGTTTCTTTTTGCTTTACTTTTGAACCCTATTACATGAATGTGGAGTTATGACCCTTGGTCTTGGAGCATACCCTTTGACTTAGTGATGTTCTATCATATTGCGATTTGTCATATTTTTCCTTTTACCGTGAATATGGGTTGGTCCACACTCTCACTAAAGTGAGAGCTAAATACATTGTCTTAAATTGGAAGAACCTTAATTCAATGATGATTTAGTACCTATTTAATGTGAGGTCATCATTCATTTGTATCTTTCCTCCTTTCTCTGAAGTGGAATTGGTGTAAGACTTAATTGATCCTATTTAAAGCTCATATTTTCATGGTGTAAATTTTAAGGCAAGATCTAACCAACTATGTCCTCCATTTCCTTCTTCCAATCACTCAAAATCTACTTTTTGTACCAAAACAACTATATCTTGAGTTTTGTACTTGATTTCTATGATTCGAGACCTCGATGGAATCTTGAAGGTTTTGGGACCTGGTTGGTAGGGATGTAGTGTGCCCTTGCTAATTAGGGACGTAGTGCATCCCTACATGGGCCCTATTTTGGGTCGATCCTATGAGTCCCATGTCTGGATTATTTTGGGTCTTAATTCCTAGGTGAATTAGCTTACACAAGTTAATCAATTATGATGCCTTTATAAACCCATCCATTTGATCCATTTTTCATATCATCCAAAAGTATCCATGCACTTCAGATATTAAGTTCTCAAGCACTCCTCAAGCATTCAAGGTATTCAAGCAATCTCTTCGTTGAAGACCAAGGATTCATTCAAACTATTGAAGGATTTTATGCTAGATTTATATTGCAATTTCAAAATTCAAGATCTATCTTCATATATTCAAGATCCTTTGTTTCATCTTCTACAATTCATCCTCTCGAGATCTGCATTCATCTACATTCTCTCATAAGGCAGATTTCAAGCACATTCATTCACAAAGGTTTTGGTTTCACTTTGATTTCCTTTATAGGATTTTTGAAGTTGATTTAAGTCTATTGCATCTACATACTTGATTACATTCTAAATTCAAGAGCATATTCATAGATTTGCATAACTTTTTGTTAGATATATCACTACGAATTGCTAGCATTCTATCTCTATTTTAATTCAAGGTTAATTCCTAAATATGGGTTTGACTAAGAAACCCCCACCCCACAAACAACCCCCCCCCCCCCCCCCTCCCCTCCAACCCCCACCCCACCAAAAAACAAACAAAAAAATAATAACAACAATCCTTTATTTTGCAGGTTTTGGATATTGGATTGGGGAACAAGTTGTAAATTTGGATACCCTTTTCATTTTTCTTCATAATTGTGAAATCAAAATTAGTATAGCATATAATTTTGTAGGGTCAAAGAGGTCACCCCTAAATTCAATATTCTATAAGGTCACCTTTGCCAGATTACATAATTATTTATGGGTTTTGTCTGCCTCACATTTTTTAGCCTAGATAATAGGATTCAACAAATTTTGAGCTCATTTGACAACCTATTTTCAGGTTTTTATTTCACAAGTTATTTCATCTTTCCTTTTTTATTTCAATACATTTCACTATTTCATATTTCAACATTATATTTTCTATCTTCTTTCTAAAACCCTCTTAAGGTGGAGGTGAGAGGGAAATAAATCCAAGTTATTCATTCCTTTTGCATTAGGTTATGCATTGATACTTCCTTTTGTATTGATCAAATCTAATCAAAAGGGGGTGGATCTCGGTCTTCCCTCTTTATTGTGTGTAAGGTAGATTGCTTCTATTTTTCACACCTTACACTTTTCTTTCAGTTATAGTTCGCATGGATGACTTCTGACAAACATTGCAAGCCTATTTGTGGAGTTCTATAATGACAATCATCTTCTTTTTGAAGAGAAATACCATTCTTTAGTTGTTGTGAGGGAACATTTTGACCTTCGTCTTCTCCACTTGATCCTTTTTTCAAGTTTGACATGATTTTGGATTATTTGATACAACATTTGGAGGTCTTTATCTTTAGAGAAGACATTTGAGTCTTTGGATACTGTCATTCATGGCTCTCAAACTTCACTTGAGATGTTATATTTAATGGTTGATTATACTTATGTGTTGGAGATTCCTTCTCAAAATCTGAAGACATCATACATTTTGAGGATTCTTCCTAAAAATCGGGGAGGATTCATTGATACACCTATGACATTATTACTTTGTAAGGGGAGGAACATAATTCAATTTTTATGGTGCAATTTATACATTTATAGTGCAAAATATACCAATTAGTTACCTTCTATATTGAGGGTGCCCTACTTTTCTTCTCTTCCTACTTTGTATTTTGAGGAGATGTCTTTGACTTTGGAGGTTGATCACAAATCATTACCATTGGTTCCTTGATTGTACCCTTCTATTGTGCATGATTGTAATTGGTTTGTGGCATCTTCATCAACCAAGAACACGGTGACACATTAGTATACTTCATTTGGATTCCTCTTCCTTATTCCTATCCATAATGGGGAGATTTCTTGGATTTATACTTGATATATCTTCTTCCTAAGGAGACAAATGTTGCATGTAAGCATTGGACTATATTTTGCCTCCAAGTTCTCATCATCCTTGGATGAGACCATTGATCAAGTCAATTAACTCAAGCACTCACCATCCTTAAATGTATGTTTTGTCAGTTAAGTCAAGGTTGACTATTCAAAGTCGAATTTAACTTAATTAACATTTTTCATCTCACACCTTATTTCTCCATCGAAACTATATGAATCAAAAGACTATATACGTGTGAGTTAATGATTGTAGCTTTGATAAGATGATTCCAATCGGTGAAGTCAAATGTTTGAAAGACCTATTAGCCCAAACATTTGATATCTATCCTACATTATTATTTTCATGGAGTATTAGTATTGTTAATGATAAAGTAGATACATGTATGTGTGTATTATCACATATTTTAATAATGATAATACGTTGAGCAAACAATTTTTGTAATGACAAATGAGAGTTAAAGAGACATGTCTCTTAATATCATATGCATATTTATTGAGAAGGTAAATCCAAACACACATAAATCAATAAGTGCTATTACAAACTACAAGAGTAACATGTCTTAGAATCTGCACATACATATGGAGAATGGTGAATTATTTTTCTTCGTATAAAGTTGATCAAACCTTAACATGGTATCAAAGCCAGATTGATTTTAGGAGATGAAAGAAAATCAGCACATACGTTTACTAAAATGATACATTATATACAAAACTACTCAGGGATGTAATGAAGACATTGAAGTCGATAGAGGTTGTTGTAACATCAACCATACTCTGCTCACTATAGAAGATTTATCATGGTAGCGGTGTTTTTGGAACTATCTTTTGTATTCGAACTACTTAGTAAAGTATCTCCTTTATTTGTGCCACTAATAACAACAACAGCCCTAAATAGTGTTGATGACCAATGAATGATATGGGATCACAACACTATCAATGTTATCCCACCATGACAATTCCATACCCCTACAGAGTCATATAAGACAAGGCTAGAAAGTTCTTGATAGTAACCAATATAATTCTTGATTTTAATAATCTACTTCATGAAGACAAGTTAGCAACTATTGAGTATAAACAATGTCTAGTGGAATAATACTCCATTGTGTAACTACAGGGCCATATAAATCAAATATTTAATACAACATGATAAGTCAATCTCTACTTTTTGCTCTATTTCACCTTCTTCCAAGGGGTGATGTGAAGCTGCGTAATCTAGATGAGAGGTTCTGACATTCCACCTTTAATATTTCCACAAGATAATCAATCATGAGGTGGCACTTGAAATTTCTGTTTACTACAAATTGTTAGAATATTTAGAATAATTGGAGGGGGGGGGATTCAGTTATCCAAGGTCCAGATGTAGCAATTAAACAAACAAACACTTCAACTACTTTAGATCTTAACATCTATTAGCATGACCTCTATAGTAAACTTTCAGTAACATAAATTAACAACTCACCATCCTAAATATAACAAACTTGCAAAATGTTGAAATTTAACAGTGTGTGTGGGGGGGGGATTAGGGTGAATTTTTTATACAAGGTCCAGATGTAGCAATTAAACAAATAAACACTTCAACTACTTAACATCTATTAGCACAACCTCTATAGTAAACTATCAGTAACATAAACTAATAACCCACTATCCTAAATATAACAAACTTGCAAAATGTAAAAAATTAATAGTAAATCATCACAAATAACATCCACACAACTTTGACACTAGGATTTAACGTGGAAACCCAATTTAGAAAAGACCACCAGTAACATGTCACCAATATTTTCACTCTTCTAAAGTGAGCTATGTTAGGAGCCAACCCTATTAAAGGTTAAAAAACACAATGTTAAATGTGATTTTGTTAAAGGATTTAATCACCCTGTTAGAAGTGGCCTTGTTAGAGGACTTTAGAACATTCCATTAGAATGCCACCTTGATTAAAGGATTTACATATGACTATTAGGTCAACCTTAATTAAAGGATTTCAATACTAATATAATGGTTAGAAAGTAACAATAGGATTTTGATCTAACAGATATAACTCACTTTGCAAATGCAAATCACAGTTCAACTCACATGATGATCCACTGACTAGCCTTCATTTTCATCTATTCTCTGATCTGCCTAGAAACCCTTCAAGTGCAATTACTTTGTACCTCTCTAGAACCCTCTTCATCCTTATGCTTAAGTTCACCAATCAATAACATCAACAACTGCTCCAACCCTATTAGATCTTCACCAGCTCTGCCAACCTCAACAAATTCTAGAGTTTGCCCTTGTATCTCCTTAAATTGGTATTTCTAATCTTTTTCCACTTAAAAACCACCATAGATCTTAGGTTTTTTATCATATTCAACACATACAATGAATCTGTCCACCTTCTTGTTATCCTCACCTTTTTCTAGAAACTTTTCTTTTAAAATTAATCCATAGAGTGCTTACCTAACCCTTTCTTTGCATTAAATGTTCTAGGTCATCCATCCTTATCTTCAACTTACTTTACACATTCCAAGAAATCAACTCTGTCAACTGGAAATCATGATTTTCTCATAAATTGTTAAGATGTTGTCCCTCAGCAACATTGTTTATGATGCTCAGTCATCATTGGGTTACTCAGTCGCCACTAACATTCTTGTTTGGCATATATATTGATGCTTGGTCAATACCAATGCTTGTTCGACACTACTTCTACTGGGCTTATATTGTTGCTCGATCAACACTAGCATCACTTGGCATATATTTCCAAGTTCCTTAATCTTCTGCTCTTTTGCTTGGTCAAGCCTATGCATTTAGTCAATATTTTATCACTTCTTCAAGGCTTCAATATAATTGTCATCTTTACTTGTAGCATGATGAAATAATCACTTTATCTTATCAAATTCTAACTAATCAAGTGCCCATTATAGTTTCTTCTCATAACTCAACCTTTCCTCTAGGTGCTATTGTTATGCAAAAATTCTCAAATCCTCTTCATCAATCATCTAGATATGTCACTCAGATCAAATAACAAATTATCTTACCAATAAGGTTTGACATCAATGACAACATAACAATTGTTCCAATTGTAGTTTTCAACACAAACACCATGGAAATAAAAAAATATAGAAATGACAATTCCCCTTACAAATTATGATTATTCTATTACAACCACTTAACTAGTCATTTTCTCATTGATTTTTGTCATAGATAAAGAAAAACTATAGATATGCAAATGGAAGCATAAAATTTTCATTGGACCTAATATTTTATCCTAGGACTACATGAAAAATAAAATAATAATGGATGTTATTCTTCGTAGTTGTGGTCCCTCAATGACATTTGGCGAGTCTCTCTCATTGACATCAAATTAATAAATGGTGTGAGCATTTTTGTGTATGTAAGTACTTTTGTGTGCAGTTATAATAATATTAGAGAAAGTTATTTTTTGCAAATTATTATCAAAACATAAGAATCCCTAAGTGACTAATTTTCAATATGATTATTGGAGGATTTCAATATATAGGGACTATTGTCAATAACATACAAAAAAGTGATTCCAAAATGTGATGTGGCACTAACGATTAGTATCAATTCTATGAAGCAGATGTATTCTAACTTGGGACTAATACTCTTGATCAAATTACAATGCCATAAATGAATGGAGAGAGACAAAGACAACATCTACATTAGATGGTGATATGCCAAGTCTTCCATAATAGCATATTAAATGAGAGTCATGTCTAAACCAAAACAAGAAATAACCTCTAAAGGTACCATCGATACCTCATGATACTCATGGTATGCAAGAGTTAGCCAAGTCAATAGGTATTGGCATAGAAAATGGATGGTCAAACCCATCAAATCAAAGGGATTCACTAATCAAATACCATCAATCATTGTGATATTGACATCAAGATTTAACTGTGTAGTTTTTGAGACAAACTCATTGAACCGTATTTCATGAGTAGTGATTCACATGAATCCCACTCTCATGAGAATAAATTTAATACATAACACTCATTGGAGTTAGGTAATACTTGCAAAGGTGAAGCATCGAGACTTCCCAAGAGTTCACCCATCCCAACACTACTCCATCTTGAGTGTGCTTAACTACATAGTTTCCTTCATGGTTCAATCCAATTTGCTTGCAACACCATTCACAAACCTTCACCAAGTGTTGTTCTTTATGAATCATTCATTAGAAATCCCCTTAAGCTCATCAAACAATAAGTCAAAGATGTTCTCTACAAAAAGTTAAATTATGATGTTATTATTAGGATTTAACTATGTAGTTTTTTATTCAAACTCATTGACTCATATTTCATGAGTAGTGATTCACAAAAATCCATCTCTCATGAGAATAAATGGAACACATAACACTCACTGGATCTAGGTGATTCTCATAGAGGTGAATCAATAAGACATCCTGGGAGGTCACCCATAAATAACATGAATGGTTCATAAAGCACAACACTTGGTGAAGGTTTTGCAAATGGAGTTGCAAGAAAACTGGGTTTAACCATGGAGGGAATTCCAAAATTAAGTGCACCCAAGTTGAAGTAGTACTACGATGGGTGACCTCTCAGGAAGTCCTGATGCTTCACCTATGTGAGCATCACCTAGATCCAATGATTGTTATATGTTCCATTTATTCTCATAAGATATGGATTTGTGTGAATCACTACTCATGAAATATGGATTAATGAGTTTGAATAAAAAACTACACAGTTAAATCCTGATAGCAATATCACAAATTGAGTTGTTGCGGAAAATATATCCTACTTATCAATTGATGAGCTTAAGGGGATTTCTAATGAATGGTTCATAAAGCACAACACTCAGTAAAGGTTTTTAAAATGGAGTTGCAATCAGTGTGGGTTTAACCATGGAGGGCACTCCATAGTTAAGCGCTCTCAGCCATGAGTAGTACTGGGATGGGTGACCTCCTAGGAAGTTCCAATACTTTACGTCTATGAGCATCACCTAGATCCAATGCATGTTATGTGTTCCATTTATTCTCACAAGATGAGTTTGTGTGAATTATTACTCATGAAATATATGTCATCGAATTTGACTCAAAAGTTTCATAGTTAAATCATGATAGCAATATCACAATTTGACTTGATGTGGATAATATCTCCTACTTAACCCTCAATCATGATTGGTGATCTTTCGGATGAAGAAGACTCATCCTTTTAGCATTGAAGAGACATGTCCATTATCTAAAGAAGATATAAAGATTGGTGGAGGACTATCACTTCAACATCATGGAATAATATTAATACATCAACTCATTGAGATTTTGCAATTTTGCCTATTGGTTGCAAAATTCATAAGTTTATAACAGAGAAAGAACCACTTACATGTTATAGTGGAACATTCCTAGAGGTGAAAATCTAATTGTTCACTACACATAATTAAAGGATCTATCAGAGACAACATAATTTTCCTTTATACACTGGTGTGATCACATGGATCACCTATATCAGAATCAAACATATAGCATAGTTTTCCCTTACTACCAGAACATTAGTACGCTGGAAATCTTGTGTCTTTACATTAATCAAGCATCCATGACAATAGATTAGGAGGCACACATATTTCAATCTAATTAGAAAGGATGCAAGAAAGGTTGATTAGGAATGACGTGGTTCAATTCTTGCATATCATACTTTCTATTTGTGTTTAGAGTATCCTCATAAATTTGTGTATACAAAACTTTGACTTCAATGAAGGAGATTCAATAGTCATTTGGCTCTCAACTATTATACTTATAGCATGATTGAGACATGTCAATGGTGAGATATGGTATTATGGTGCAACAATCCTTTTCCTTAGTGTATCACACCCTTGTCACAAACTTGACATGGTATAGCCAAGATTATAGAGGTATGTATGGAAAACCTACAAGAATATGAACCACATAATCTCAGAGGATTCAACATAAATTATTTCACTATTAACTCACATGAGATGGTGATGAGTCTTAAATGGAGCCAATTATTGTTGGGATCAATCTAAAATTTGGGGAGAGAGTGAGAATATAATTATCAAGCAACCATGGCTACTATCTTAAAAGGAAATTCATATGTTGTATGAATAGTGTTAGGAACCTGTGTGTTCCTTCTGTTTATTTTGTTAGAGTAGTGTTGTTGGACGCATATGCTTTGTAAGTCGTCCCGTGAGTATATTTTATTATCCCACATGCATAGGTAGTATTACTTTTCTAGATCGTACCCATTATATAAGAATAGGTTGAGGCCCTTGATGGGCACAGACGAATTTATTGTATTGAGCTTGCTCAAAGGAGGTTACCCCCTCGAAGTGGCCTGCGATCAGTAGATTCATTCTGAGTTCTGCTATCACTTTGTATTCTGTTAATGCATTCTTCTCTATGAGATGAATGAAATGGAGGTGTCAACCTTGTAATATAGAAAATTGAGGTCTCATCCCTTCAAGAAAATGGAGAAAATACATATAAAGAGATAAGTACCACACAATGCTCATATCTATTCTTTTATTCATACTTTTACATTGATTAGAACTCATGTATGCTTTTGGCATTGATATTTCACTCCAAGATAAGTTTTGCAAACTATTTTTAATCTCTATTTTATGTTCTTTCAAGAAGGAACTCATTTATGAAAAAGAACTTGATGCTTACACTCGTGTAATAGAGTTAATGACTAAAAACATTTCTTCAAAGAGGAGGAGATAACATTTAGAGGGAGTGTGACACATCTGTCAGAGGTAAACTTGGAAGCCAAGAGGTTGATGCACGTACTTCAACTTTTAGAAGGGAACACCATTATCTTGAATGTCTAGTGTTGCCAACCTTGAGGGTAAATTAACAATTTTGTACATTCACTCATGTTACTATGAATCAAGGTATGCTTTCATGATAGAGGGAGCATATAGAGGAACTGCTTGACTCAAATTTTGAGGATCTTGGTCATATTGATTTAGAGGGAGTAGACCATATCAAGATGAATTCTCTATTGATCAATAAATTGTAGCTATAAGAGGACTATGATTAATGAGACAAAGTTTCATATGTGTAAACTAGAAGGCCTTTATGTGAATGCCTAAATTGCAGATGAATACTTGGAATGCTATTAATTAAGAGTATATTGACACTAAAGATTTGACAATTAATATTTTCTCCAAATCCTTTGACCAAAGTGAACTTTTCACATTGTTGAAGACAAGCTCAGAGTTATGGAGTGGACACTTAGTAAGAGGGAAATTCAACATTAGTAATTTCTTGAGATGTATCTTAATGCATTATTATCTATAAGAGAAAATTTTGAGGTGAAAACCTTTATTACACCATCTGGAAATATTCATGGTGGACCCACCCTTTGATATGGTTCATGGTGGATGTCATGTGAATTATTACATTATCTTGTGAAAACTTATTGAGAGGTGATGATCTTTCAATAAGTTTACTTGTGGTTACTATTGTAAGGCAATGCTCTTGACAATAGTTTAACCTACTATCATGATGTATATCATTTGATTGATGTCCCTAGAGATCATGATAGTACATGTCTCTTATGTAGCCTTTGAATTTCCATTATTGAGATATGACATGATGTATACTATGAGATGTAGTAAATGGAGACACCATGTATAGATTTTTTTTGGCAGGCATCATGAAACTTGATGCTAGTGCACATATGAAAGAAACTATATGTATGGTGAATATCTTGTGAATGATATTCTTAGACACACAAACACACACATATGTACATATATATCTAAATAAATAAATAAATATATATATATATATATATATATATATATATATATATATATATATATATATATATATATATATATATATATATATATATATATATATATATATATATATATATATATATATATATATATATATATATATATATATATATATATATATATATATATATACATATATACACATACACATGTATGTATATATATGTACATGTATACATACATATGTATATATGTACATATATATTTATACACACACACACACACACACACACACACACACACACACACACACACACGTCTATATAATTTCTAATTTTATTAATATAATTTACTTTTAAAAAAAAATCAATATCTTCTCAAAAGTTAACATACATATAATTGAAATTGCATGATGAAATCCTACCACCTTTATTTTATCTTTACCCCATGATCAATGATAAACATAGACATTAGATTCTATTTTGTGAACCACCTGTGTCAATAAACAATACGTATCCATTACCTAGACATTTACATTACTTATAATAATCTTCTTGATTATTATGAGCAACCATTATAACCTCGGTTTACTATTAGCCATGGATCAACACACATGATTATGGATTACAATCATGACATTTATGAATACCATACTAAACATGATGCTACGTGGATATATCCATACATAGTAAAATGATATATATGTATGATGGACATCCATGTTGGAATAATTGATATATGCATATATGTGTACATATTCTAGAATGATCTATCATTTTGTCATTTTGTCATATATATCATTTATACACACACACACGTGTTTGTGTGTGTGTGATCTTGACCTAGTACGGTTGTGTATGATGTGGCCATGTATATGATTATGTATGTATATACATATGTATGTGCATGTGTACATGTAAGTGCAAGTGTGTATGCATTCATGTATATATGTACATGCATTAAAATTTGTGTATGTGTATGTGGTGAGACATCATGAATGAGTGCATTATAGAAATGTTAATAAGACATCATATACAATTATGCCAATTAACTACTATGCAAGATTTTTATACATAACAAGATATGTTGATGTATCCTTGCCTTTTATTTACATGTTATGTTATTTTGACAAAAAAATAATGAATATCACATTAAGTCTCTTGTAAAAACCTTTAGTGACCTAGCTAATGTACTCTGAGTGATGGTTGATGCTTCAAGTAGATCATGGATTTCAACTATTGATGTAATCTTGTTGCACATGTAATCTGTTTCCTTCAAAATCATTTTGGGATGTTTTGACATAGATTTAATGATGATAGATGTGGGGTTGAAGATTTCTTTAGGATAGATAACAAATATTTCTCAAGAAGAAATTTGAATTTGAATTTGGAAGTTAGAGAGTGTAATACCCCTCCAAGCTACTGTCATCGTAGACTATGTTGTTAAAGTTCCATCTGACTCTTTTGTGGACATGTGTTATCCCTTAATTGATGTTTGAAATGCAATAGTTTATTATGTACGATAATTGATTATATCACATAACAATGGTTACTTACAATGATGATGCTTTAATCACTCTTAATTAGTGAATGCAACTACCTTCATAATGATATCATATGATGTGTCTTTTAATGATGTTTACCATATCTTCATGATGATAAGTTACTTATGTTAGAATATGATTATATTTATAGTCATTCTTTATTAATTATACTTCCATACTTGCATGTGTATGGTGTCTGTGTTTGTTTCACATTTCTGCTTTATGTGCCTGATGTAGTTTAGGGAGGGAGTCATAGTCACCTGCAAGTCAAGATCTACATGATGTACCACTCCCTTTCATTGCTTGTTTAGCTTAGATATATATGCACATGTACATGCTCATCTTTTATGCAGATTGTAGGTACCAAACATCAACTCCGCAGAATTGCTAGGATGAGTGTGCCCTGTTGTAAAAACTCAATGGTACGAATGGGGAGATAATGTTCAGGTCCAATTCCAACCAAAGCCTAATTACTTGCCCTGACAAGGAGGACATTTATCTAACTACCTACCCTTGTGAAATTTGTGAGTTTTTATTTGTGTGTGTTGTTTGATTTTGACTTTGGTCAATTTTGCTTATGTCATTTTTATGTGGGTTTGACTATGTGGTTTGTTTGATGAGTAGTTTAATCATGATGCTTGGATTAATCTTATGATATTCTAGTTATTAAATATTATTTGATTTAAAAAGAAAATTGTTAAAATATGATGATATTTAATTAATTAGAAATTAATTAAATATATGCTTTAATTTAATTTTAAGACTTAATTTAAGAGTCTAAATTGGAAAGTTGAGTAAAAAGAGAAGTAAAATATGAAAGAGTAAATATTGATTTATCATAATTTTTAATCTTTTTTTTGATTGGTAAACAACCGAAGCCTTGTATTTATATTATATGAAATAAGAAATTATAGATTGCTCTATTCAAACGGGCACTGGTAGGAAAGAACAGAGAAAGAAAATCTCCAGTCTAGCTTGGGACCATAGTCCTATGATATACATATTTAAAAGGGCATACCCCAATGAATATAAAAACTTAAATCATCAAATTATACAAAGTGTTGAATCTATTTATAACAGAGAAAGATCCACTAAGAACTTGCAAGGGCAAGGTTCCACCCATATGTGCTTAAAGCCCAGTCAATGAAAACTACTCTTCCAAGAATCTGCATCAAAATAAACTGCTAACTTCCAATAAGGGGTTAGTAATTAGGATCATGTGAAAGGGACATGAAGGAAGGGTTTATATCGACCATTATCCATAAAACTCTTAATAACACACCTTATAGTAAATGATTATTATTCAGGCCTAGTTTAATTTAATAACTCTTTTGTAGGTGGGATTCTCACAATCCTTTAATCGCATACTTATTATTAAATGTTAGTGTGTTGAGCATTAATAAGTAAGTTTCCTAATCGCTATTAAGAATAAACAAGGGGGCGTTAAATTTTGTATTAACATAACCTCGGTCCTCAATCCACACATAACACTAATTACCCTTTGGGGTGTAATAAA
The DNA here is from genome assembly GCA_028749045.1 of Cupressus sempervirens. NCBI lineage: Eukaryota > Viridiplantae > Streptophyta > Pinopsida > Cupressales > Cupressaceae > Cupressus > Cupressus sempervirens. The sequence continues at coordinate 707,465,296 of CM053786.1, read as the reverse complement.
AATGCAAATTTCTTACTATGTGTAATAAAAGTTAATTAGATTAAAAGGCTAAAAAGCTCATATCTCATTTGTTGTTAAATAATTAAAGTGGTAGTGGAAGGAAAATACAAAACAATCACCTTACTATTTACTAGTTGGATTACCAGTTTGACAGTTGCTCTACCAAAGTACACTAAGAAGTATGAAGCCAGATGAATGAAGGGGAAAGGATAACTCAAAAGTCACAGCTCTAAACTCAAAACATGGTTATAGAAGTTTTGATGAAAAAGGATTCCTTTAGGATAGCTGGGAAAAGGCCATATACCTAACATACATTGTTATTCAATTTGGATTAACCATCTGTGCCTTAATACTATATTTGTGAAATGAGCCATATGTTAATTATATCATCTATATTTACACAGCTACCAAACAACTAGCTTATACCCAAAAATTCTTAAAATAGGGTTCCATCCCTGCCATTTACATGCCACCATAAAACTCACTCTAAATCCTAGAAGGGATGCGATAACCAACAAACTAGACTTTACATCTAAGCAGTATCTTGTAGATTATATTATATGTATTAATAATTAAGACTAAGGTTTATGTTTACATTAATTATACATATGTTTTGCTTATTAATTTCTAATTAACCTTTGTCATTATAAATTAGTACCTATTTGATATCAATTCTTAGAGCGAGTTCCTACCAAACCATTCATTAACCAATAAGCAACAAAAAGTTGCAGAGTTGTTTCAATATTTATAGGGATGCCAATATATCACTCAGTATGAAGCTTGATGCTTTTTATTTGACCTATGCTAGTGAATTGAAATTTATTATAAAATGCAATTGCAATAAAAAATGAGATTAGTCTAGACGGGAATAGGAGGATCCCCATTGATAGGATCCATTATCTACACCGATAATGAATTATTTAAGTATCTAACTACTAAACAACTTAAAACACAGATGAAAAATAAGGTAGTATCATAATATATTTGCATTATGTCCTTAGTACTTACATTATAAAATTGGACCAAAGATTGAAGAGCGCTCCATTATATAAATGACCGCATACAGAAAAAGTAGTGAGATGGATAAAACAAAGGACCAAGACAATAGACAAAGGGGCAGAAAGATGACTAAGGGAACGAAAAAGGGGTAGGAAGCAGAGACCTAAATACAAACAAGCTATAGTAAGGCAAAACTAGGGATAAACCAAAATATTTACTAAGACTAAAAGAGAAGAGGGGAAAGAAGGGTGGAAAAAGTACTCAAGAGCATCCTCCACTTGACCAATCTAGTCTACCTATCTACTTATTATTATAGATTAATATATTTTCATTGTCAACTCCCTTATTTGCTAACTAATCTGCTATTCTATTACCTTCCCAAAAAATATGTTGAATATGAATTTCTTCAAAGAGGTCTAGAAGTTTTAGAACTTCTTTCAATTTAGAATTTAAAACCCAGTTTGGGGTCTCCCTTTTTTTAATGGCATTTAGGACAATTTGTGAATCTCCTTCAATAATAAGTTTTGTAATTATTAGGTTTAGGCAAATTTGGAGACCTTCTTGGAGGGCTTCTAATTTTGTTAGGTTGTTTGTGGTGGAGCTTATCAGAATCATTATTAATGATGCATCTTATTCCCTGCATTCCCAATGTTTCCTCTTGAAGCTCCATCAAAATTTAATTTTGTCCAACCACTTGTGGTGGGGGGTATCCATCTACATTTGTCCCTATCATCTTGATTCTTTTTTTTATACAAAAGTGGGGGATTAATTAGATTTTTCCAACTCTTTTTCATTAGACCATCCCAATTTGAGAAGGATCCTTCTTCTTTTGGGGTAGTCCTAAGGTGAATATTTCAGGTTTCAATAATACAAGCCTCAATTTTGTTAGTAAGCTCAAGTACAAAGATGTCCTGATTGTGAAATATTCTTTTATTTCTTTCTTTCCATACTTCCCATACAAGGATATATGAATAGATATTCCAGAGTTTACCATAGATACAACTACTATTATCAGATGGCCAACCCCTAAGAAGATTATCTAGATATTCTGGCAAAGGAGTGGTCCAACCCAACATTTGTCAGAGCCATTCCTAGCAATATTTTGTATATGATCAATTATATAAGAGATGATCCATATCTTCACTATCATGCTTACATAACACACATCTTGATGGGCCCTCAATGCCTATCTTTTTGAGTCTTTCAGTTGTTAGAATCCTTTTTTGGGAGGCAGTCCACAGAAAGAAGCCTACTTTTGGTGGGCAAGAGGAGTCCCAACAAAGTTTAAGGGGAAGAATAAATTCTTCCCACCTTTGTGATTGAGTGATTATTCTATATCCATTTTTAACATTATATCTATCGTCTTTTGATGCCACCCATATAAGTTTGTCTTTTTTCACTAATTGCTTTATTTTTCTCTTATGAATGAAATTTTCATAAACCTCTTTTACTGCTGGTTCCAGGTTAATATTATCCAAAGTTTTCCATTCCCAACTTATGCTACCATGAATATCTTTCTTAATTTTATAATTGATGACCTTAAGCCCCCAAAGTTTGACTAATTGATCTTTAAGGATTACTGGGATACCTAAGCTATCTATTGGGGGATGGCCATCCCAAGAGTCCTCCTAGAAGAGAGCTTCATCACCATTACCAACATCCCAAGTGAGATATTTACTAATCAAGGATCTACTTTTTGCTATAAAATTCCAACTTTTGGATCCTTTAGGTAGGTTCCTCATTCTAAACAAGGAGTAAGGGTCGGCTGCATTTAGGTATTTGTTATATAATTTTTTGACCATTTTCGATCTCTTTCTAGGAATAGTCACCAAGTCAATTTGGCCCCTAAGGCTTCATTTTGCCAGCTTAAGTTTTTGATACCTAGACCCCCTAGTTCCTTTGGTTTATATATGTTTTCCCATTTTATAAGTGCCAATTTTTTCTATTGATCTGTGTCATTCCATAAGAAACTTCTAAGTTTTGCTTCTAGTTTCTTATTAATAGTTGTAGTTAGAGGTAAGCAAGAAAGATGATAGGTTGGGAGGGTAGATAAGACTGCTTTGATCTTTGTGACTTTATCAACTTTTGTAAGTCATTTATCTTTCCAACCTCCTATCTTTTTATCCATTCTTTCAAGGATGCTATGCCATCCCTTGTTTTTTTTACTATCTTTTTCTAGCTCTATTCCTAAGTATTTACACGGGAATGTACCTCTTTTATAACCCATGATATTACAAATTTGTTTTTCTATTTTAGGTATGGTATTATGAATTTTTTTTCTAATTTTCTAGCATTCACTCTTTGTCCTGATGCTTCCATGTTCCATTGTATAATAGAATTTAGGTTTAGGGCCTCTTCTATTGTACTTTCTCCTAACAGAATGGTATCATCTGCATATTGTTGGTAAGTAATATCAGGGACATTTTTTGTTACAGTAATTCCCTTGATTGTTCCTTTAGTCCAAGCTTTGGTTATTGCTCTACCAAAGGCTTCTATCATGATAATGAATAGGAAAGGTGATAAAGGATCTCCTTGTCTTATACCTCTTGATGTGTTAAGAAGACTTCGGGCATACCATTAATAAGAACTAATATTTTAGTTGTTGAGATGCATTGATAGATAAGATTAATCCATTGGTGCGATAATCTGAAGGCTTCTAAAGTTTTGCATAGAAACCTCCAATCAACCATGTCATGTGCTTTCTAAATATCGAGTTTCATGAACATGCTTGCTATTTTATTCTTATTGGTTGAATGCAACATTTATTGAATAATAATAATCCTGTCTAGAATCAATCTTCCTAGTACAAAACCCATTTGTTCTTTTGAGATGAGCTTAGGGAGAATCAATTTCAGTCAGTGAGCTAAAATTTTGGATATGATTTTATAAATGGTGTTGCAAAGAACTATAGGTCTGAAATCCCTTGGATTTTTAGGGTTAGCTTTTTTGGGTATCAAGGTAAGAAAGGTATCATTGATTTCTGATAGTAATGATCCACCATTTCATGATGCTTCAATGGCCTTTCAAAGATCAATTCCGATTATAACCCAACATTTTTGGTAGAAGAAAGCTTGGAATCCATGCTGACCTAGAGAATTGTTTGGGTTCATGTTGAATATCATAGATCTAACTTCTTCCAAAGATATGGGTGTATTTAATACTTTCTTATCTTTTGTAGTAACCACTTTTGGGATAGCTTCTAACATTTTTTATTGAGCTATCATATTCAAACTGTTAGAATTCTTTTAGAATAATTGAGAGGGGAGTGAATCAGTTATTCAAGGTCCAATACAAATTTTCAAATCCTTAATGGCATATAATTGAAATTATCATGCATGCAATTAAATATTAAACAATCATGAAAAGTAAACATGCACCACCACATAACACAAAGGATTTTGGTGACCCAGAAACCCTCCAGGAATGAGAAGGTAAAATTGGGGTGGGGATGATACCCACAAAATTACTGCGCAATAGATTTCAACCACTTCTAATGGTTTGCCCTATTAAAGGCCTGCCTTGTTAAAGGCTTTACACATTGTCAGATGTGACCTTATTAAAGGATTTCTACACCCTGTTAGGAGTGTACCCTATTAGAAGACTTAAGAACATTCAACTTAGAATGTCACCCTGTTAAAGGATTTACATAGAGCTATTAGGCCCACCCAAGTCCATGGGATTTACAGTCACCTTCTCAAAAGAATCTTTTATCCCTCTCTAAGGATCTCCTATCCTTCTCCCAAGGATCTCTTATCCTTCTCCTGGGGATATTCGATCCTTTTCCTAAGGCTTATCCAATAGCTATTAAGCTAACCTAGCAATGTAGGATTTCAATGTCTAATACAATGGTAAGAAAGTATTAGAAAGGTTTTGACTTGATAAAGATTGCAACTCTAACCTTGCAGATTTTAGATCACTCTTCAGTTCTTTTCTTTTCTTGGCTTTTCTTCCTTACAGTGCTAACAACTTGTTCACCCTTCAAGATCTATCTCCTTGAGTTCTTCCACTTGTTATGCCAATGCACTCTATGGTCACTTGATCAACTCAGAGTCTTAATCCTCTGTACTTACTCCCCACTATGTCCTCCTTTTGACACTTCACACTAGCCTTCTCTTGGCTTCTTCGCACGACCACACTTATGACCAACTCCCTCACACTCACTTGATCTCTAAGTTGTAACTCCTTATAAAGAAGTTCTATTATTCATTTCCCACTCAAATCTTCTCACTCATCAATTTGATTTGATTTGAGAGAACGATATTGTTTTCCCTCCAAATTGTTTCTTCCAAAAACTTCATGATAAGTCCATCAGCATTCGCTTGAATTGGTTTGCATGGTTTACATAAAATTCTATGACATCTACTCATCATCCTTATCATCCAACTAATTCACAAAATTCAATGTAACAAACTTATCGTGTCTGATTTGGCGAATCTTTTTATCTTATCAATAATGCAACAACTCAGCATCATTGGTTTACTAATGCTCGACACCTTCTATGTTACTCGACTTCTACTACATCTCCTGATGCTTGGCACCTTCTGTGGTTTCTACTTTACTCAACACCTGAAGCTTTCCTGTATTGCTCGGCTCCTGTTGGATCTTGAGTTACTCGGCACATGTTAACTTTTGTATAGCTCGACATATGAACATCTCTGTTACTCAGCATATACAATTTTTTGGATCACTCGGTACCTAAATGATTCTTGATTTGCTCAGCATCCACTACCTTTTTCTGATGCTCGGCACCTAAAGGATTGCTTGACACACACTGAAAGTTGAACTTGCTCGGCTTTAACTAGTTTGCTCGGCACTCACAAATGAACTTAGTTAGGTTCTACAAATGACTTAGTTAAACCTTACGTCTTTGATGTGTCTTAGTGTGTCCATTCCCTGTGTCTTAGAGTATGTCATCAATACACTATTTCATCAACGACTTAGCTGATCCTTATACTTCATTACAACATCATAACTTCAACCTTTCTCTAGGTGCTCTAGTTACATCTTATTGATTGCCTCCTCCTTGTCAATCAACCAATTGATAGTATTTGGATCTCTTGAGCAATTTTCATTCCTGCAAGTAGCAAGTTTGACATCAATGACAAAACAATGATTGAAAACATTCTTTACCAGTTCCATCATTCTTCATCCATGATCTTTTCAATCATTTCCAACAATCTCCCTCTTTGGCATTGATGGCAAACCAAACTGATCAATTGATTGAGCTGATCAACTTAGTTACCACCAAAATTATATACCAAACAAAAAACTTGTTGTCATTACATAACTTCCTTTTTGTATCATTTCTCCCTCTTTTGTTGATAGAAACTGAATCCTTTGTTCTGCTTCTCCCTCTTGACTGCTGCATCCTTGCTCTGTATTCCTAATTTTTCATAGCTGCTTGCTAATCAGTTTCTTATCTCTTTTGAATCTCCCTCTTTCATCATCTCATACATTCTCATACATCTCCCTCTTACCTTTTATTGATCAGTTTCTCATAAATCTCCCTCTTTGACATAAATGCCAAAGGTGTAGCATCTTCAACATGCTTGGTGTAAGCTTTGCATCTTATGTCTTTTTCCTTTGTCACCATGCTTGTGACTGATCTGGAATTTATGTTCCTGTTTTCATCCTCTGCATAATTCTTCTGATATTTCAATGATCTACTCTTGTTGATGCTGGGCAGCTTATTTGTTGCTTTAGACTGCTTCAGTTAGGGGCTTTACCCCCAACTTGCCTTTGAGATATTCATAAGTATCCTTGGGAAATGGTTTGGTGAAGATATTTGCAATTTGTTCCTTTGTGTGAATGTACTCCATCTTCACTTGTTTGTCTTCCACCAATTCTCTGACATAGTGATACTTGATCGCAATATACTTAGTTTTTGCATGCATTACTAGATTCTTGGATATGTTTATAGCACTTGTATTATCACAATACAGTATCACAGGTTTGGTTACCTCTTCTTTCATTCCTTTCAATAGATGTTTGAGCCACACAATGTTTGTGCAATTGATTGCTACTGCCACATATTCTGCTTCTACAGTGGACTGAGTTGTGCATGTTTAAAATTGCCTTGAGTCATCCACACTTTAATAAGATCCATAAATTTTTTGTCTAAGAACCACATTTTTTTCACATTTAAAAGGATTTCTGAAAGGTTTTGTAGGTTCAATAAATTCAATTCTAACAAGGTAATGGTCTAATCTTGCTATAGGTAGAATTGAGGATTGTATATCTAAAGCTAAATCTCTTAGTTCTCCTTTGACAAAGAATCTATCCAGTTTCTTAGCAATAAATGAA